>JAWXYG010000012.1:39379588-39717509 GCA_034222035.1 Acacia crassicarpa
GAACCATTTGGGACTACTTGAGGCAGAAGAAGACGAACTTTTTTCAACGTCTCGGAATTGCGTGGAAACTCACCCACCCTCCTCATTTCTCTTGAGTATTCCAGAATGCATGAACTTTTTTCGAGATTCCTCCGTTTGGGCCCTGAACCATTTGGGACAACTTGAGGCAGAGGAAGACGAACTTTTTTCAACATCTCAGAATTGCGTGGAAACTCACCCACCCTCCTCATTTATCGTGAGGATTCCAGAATGCATTAAGTTGTTTCGAGATTCCTTCGTTTGGGCCCTGAACCATTTTTGACAACTAGAGGCAGTAGAAGATGAACTTTTTTCAACGTCTCGGAATTGCGTGGAAACTCACACACCCTCCTCATTTCTCTTGAGTATTCCAGAATACATGAACTTGTTTCGCGATCCCTCTGTTTTGGCCTTGAACCATTTGGGACTACTTGAGGCAGAAGAAGACGAACTTTTTTCAACGTCTCGGAATTGCTTGGAAACTCACCCACCCTCTTCATTTCTCTTGAGTATTCCAGAATGCATGAACTTGTTTCGAGATTACTCCGTTTGGGCCCTGAACCATTTGGGACTACTTGAGGCAGAAGAAGACGAACTTTTTTCAACGTCTCGGAATTGCGTGGAAACTCACCCACCCTCCTCATTTCTCTTGAGTATTCCAGAATGCATGAACTTGTATCGAGATTCCTCCGTTTGGGCGTAGAAACATTTTGGACAACTTGAGGCAGAGGAAGACGAACTTTTTTCAACGTCTCGGAATTGCGTGGAAACTCACCCACCCTCCTCATTTCTCGTGAGGATTCCAGAATGCATGAACTTGTTTCGAGATTCCTCCGTTTGGGCCCTGAACCATTTGGGACAACTTGAGGCAGAGGAAGACGAACTTTTTTCAACGTCTCGGAATTGGGTGGAAACTCACCCACCCTCCTCATTGATCGTGAGGACTACAGAATGCATTAAGTTGTTTCGAGATTCGTCCGTTTGGTCCCTGAACCATTTGGGACTACTTGAGGCAGAGGAAGACGAACTTTTTTCAACGTCTCGGAATTGCGTGGAAACTCACCCACCCTCCTCATTTATCGTGTGTATTCCAGAATGCATGAACTTGTTTCGAGATTCCTCCGTTTGGGCCCTGAACCATATGGGACAACTTGAGGCAGTAGAAGACGAACTTTTTTCAACCTCTCGGAATTGCGTGGAAACTCCCCCACCCTCCTCATTTCTCGTGAGGAATCCAGAATGCATGAACTTTTTTCGAGATTCCTTCGTTTCGGCCCTGAACCATTTGGAACAACCTAAGGCAGAGGAAGACGAACTTTTTTCAACGTCTCGGAATTGCGTGGAAACTCACCCACCCTCCTCATTGATCGTGAGGACTCCTGAATGCATTAAGTTGTTTCGAGATTCCTCCATTTGGGCCCTGAACCATTTGGGACTACTTGAGCCAGAGGAAGACGAACTTTTTTCAACATCTCAGAATTGCGTGGAAACTCGCCCACCCTCCTCATTTATCGTGAGGATTCCAGAATGCATTAAGTTGTTTTGAGATTCCTTCGTTTGGGCCCTGAACCATTTTGGACAACTTGAGGCAGTAGAAGACGAACTTTTTTCAACCTCTCGGAATTGCGTGGAAACTCACCCACCCTCCTCATTTCTCTTGAGTATTCCAGAATGCATGAACTTGTATCGAGATTCCTCCGTTTGGGCGTAGCAACATTTTGGACAACTTGAGGCAGAGGAAGACGAACTTTATTGAACATCTCGGATTTGCGTGGAAACTCACCCACCCTCCTCATTTCTCGTGAGGAATCCAGAATGCATGAACTTTTTTCGAGATTCCTCTGTTTGGGCCCTGAACCATTTGGAACAACCTAAGGCAGAGGAAGACGAACTTTTTTCAACGTCTCGGAATTGCGTGGAAACTCACCCACCCTCCTCATTGATCGTGAGGACTCCAGAATGCATTAAGTTGTTTCGAGATTCCTCCGTTTGGGCCCTGAACCATTTGGGACTACTTGAGGCAGAGGAAGATGAACTTTTTTCAACGTCTCGGAATTGCGTGGAAACTCACCCACCCTCCTCATTTATCGTGTGTATTCCAGAATGCATGAACTTATTTCGAGATTCCTCCGTTTGGGCCCTGAACCATATGGGACAACTTGAGGCAGAAGAAGACGAACTTTTTTCAACGTCTGGGAATTGCGTTGAAACTCACCCACCCTCCTCATTTCTCTTGAGTATTCAAGAATGCATGAACTTGTTTCGAGATTCCTTCGTTTGGGCCCTGAACCATTTTGGACAACTTGAGGAAGAGGAAGATGAACTTTTTTCAACATCTCGGAATTGCGTGGAAACTCACCCACCCTCCTCATTTCTCGTGAGGAATCCAGAATGCATGAACTTGTTTCGAGATTCCTCCGTTTGGGCCCTGAACCATTTGGAACAACTTGAGGCAGAGGAAGATGAACTTTTTTCAACATCTCGGAATTGCGTGGAAACTCACCCACCCTCCTCATTTCTCTTGAGTATTCCAGAATGCATGAACTTGTTTCGTGATCCCTCTGTTTTGGCCCTGAACCATTTGGGACTACTTGAGGCAGAAGAAGACGAACTTTTTTCAACGTCTCGGAATTGCTTGGAAACTCACCAACCCTCCTCATTTCTCTTGAGTATTCCAGAATGCATGAACTTGTTTCGAGATTCCTCCGTTTGGGCCCTGAACCATTTGGGACTACTTGAGGCAGAAGAAGACGAACTTTTTTCAACGTCTCGGAATTGCGTGGAAACTCACCCACCCTCCTCATTGATCGTGAGGACACCAGAATGCATTAAGTTGTTTCGAGATTCCTCCGTTTGGGCCCTGAACCATTTGGGACTACTTGAGGCAGAGGAAGACGAACTTTTTTCAACGTCTCGGAATTGCGTGGAAACTCACCCACCCTCCTCATTGATCGTGAGGACTCCAGAATGCATTAAGTTGTTTCGAGATTCCTCCGTTTGGGCCCTGAACCATTTGGGACTACTTGAGGCAGAGGAAGATGAACTTTTTTCAACGTCTCGGAATTGCGTGGAAACTCACCCACCCTCCTCATTTCTCTTGAGTATTCCAGAATGCATGAACTTGTTTCGTGATCCCTCTGTTTTGGCCCTGAACCATTTGGGACTACTTGAGGCAGAAGAAGACGAACTTTTTTCAACGTCTCGGAATTGCTTGGAAACTCACCAACCCTCCTCATTTCTCTTGAGTATTCCAGAATGCATGAACTTGTTTCGAGATTCCTCCGTTTGGGCCCTGAACCATTTGGGACTACTTGAGGCAGAAGAAGACGAACTTTTTTCAACGTCTCGGAATTGCGTGGAAACTCACCCACCCTCCTCATTTCTCTTGAGTATTCGAGAATGCATGAACTTGTATCGAGATTCCTCCGTTTGGGCGTAGAAACATTTTGGACAACTTGAGGCAGAGGAAGACGAACTTTTTTCAACGTCTCGGAATTGCGTGGAAACTCACCCACCCACCTCATTTCTCGTGAGGATTCCAGAATGCATGAACTTGTTTCGAGATTCCTCCGTTTGGGCCCTGAACCATTTGGGACAACTTGAGGCAGAGGAAGACGAACTTTTTTCAACGTCTCGGAATTGCGTGGAAACTCACCCACCCTCGTCATTTATCGTGAGGATTCCAGAATGCATTAAGTTGTTTCGAGATTCCTTCGTTTGGGCCCTGAACCATTTTGGACAACTTGAGGCAGTAGAAGACGAACTTTTTTCAACCTCTCGGAATTGCGTGGAAACTCACCCACCCTCCTCATTTCTCTTGAGTATTCCAGAATGCATGAACTTGTATCGAGATTCCTCCGTTTGGGCGTAGCAACATTTTGGACAACTTGAGGCAGAGGAAGACGAACTTTATTGAACATCTCGGATTTGCGTGGAAACTCACCCACCCTCCTCATTTCTCGTGAGGAATCCAGAATGCATGAACTTTTTTCGAGATTCCTCTGTTTGGGCCCTGAACCATTTGGAACAACCTAAGGCAGAGGAAGACGAACTTTTTTCAACGTCTCGGAATTGCGTGGAAACTCACCCACCCTCCTCATTGATCGTGAGGACTCCAGAATGCATTAAGTTGTTTCGAGATTCCTCCGTTTGGGCCCTGAACCATTTGGGACTACTTGAGGCAGAGGAAGATGAACTTTTTTCAACGTCTCGGAATTGCGTGGAAACTCACCCACCCTCCTCATTTATCGTGTGTATTCCAGAATGCATGAACTTATTTCGAGATTCCTCCGTTTGGGCCCTGAACCATATGGGACAACTTGAGGCAGAAGAAGACGAACTTTTTTCAACGTCTGGGAATTGCGTTGAAACTCACCCACCCTCCTCATTTCTCTTGAGTATTCAAGAATGCATGAACTTGTTTCGAGATTCCTTCGTTTGGGCCCTGAACCATTTTGGACAACTTGAGGAAGAGGAAGATGAACTTTTTTCAACATCTCGGAATTGCGTGGAAACTGACCCACCCTCCTCATTTCTCGTGAGGAATCCAGAATGCATGAACTTGTTTCGAGATTCCTCCGTTTGGGCCCTGAACCATTTGGGACAACTTGAGGCAGAGGAAGACGAACTTTTTTCAACGTCTCGGAATTGCGTGGAAACTCACCCACCCACCTCATTTCTCGTGAGGATTCCAGAATGCATGAACTTGTTTCGAGATTCCTCCGTTTGGGCCCTGAACCATTTGGGACAACTTGAGGCAGAGGAAGACGAACTTTTTTCAACGTCTCGGAATTGCGTGGAAACTCACCCACCCTCGTCATTTATCGTGAGGATTCCAGAATGCATTAAGTTGTTTCGAGATTCCTTCGTTTGGGCCCTGAACCATTTTGGACAACTTGAGGCAGTAGAAGATGAACTTTTTTCAACCTCTCGGAATTGCGTGGAAACTCACCCACCCTCCTCATTTCTCTTGAGTATTCCAGAATGCATGAACTTGTATCGAGATTCCTCCGTTTGGGCGTAGCAACATTTTGGACAACTTGAGGCAGAGGAAGACGAACTTTATTGAACATCTCGGATTTGCGTGGAAACTCACCCACCCTCCTCATTTCTCGTGAGGAATCCAGAATGCATGAACTTTTTTCGAGATTCCTCTGTTTGGGCCCTGAACCATTTGGAACAACCTAAGGCAGAGGAAGACGAACTTTTTTCAACGTCTCGGAATTGCGTGGAAACTCACCCACCCTCCTCATTGATCGTGAGGACTCCAGAATGCATTAAGTTGTTTCGAGATTCCTCCGTTTGGGCCCTGAACCATTTGGGACTACTTGAGGCAGAGGAAGATGAACTTTTTTCAACGTCTCGGAATTGCGTGGAAACTCACCCACCCTCCTCATTTATCGTGTGTATTCCAGAATGCATGAACTTATTTCGAGATTCCTCCGTTTGGGCCCTGAACCATATGGGACAACTTGAGGCAGAAGAAGACGAACTTTTTTCAACGTCTGGGAATTGCGTTGAAACTCACCCACCCTCCTCATTTCTCTTGAGTATTCAAGAATGCATGAACTTGTTTCGAGATTCCTTCGTTTGGGCCCTGAACCATTTTGGACAACTTGAGGAAGAGGAAGATGAACTTTTTTCAACATCTCGGAATTGCGTGGAAACTCACCCACCCTCCTCATTTCTCGTGAGGAATCCAGAATGCATGAACTTGTTTCGAGATTCCTCCGTTTGGGCCCTGAACCATTTGGGACAACTTGAGGCAGAGGAAGACGAACTTTTTTCAACGTCTCGGAATTGCGTGGAAACTCACCCACCCTCGTCATTTATCGTGAGGATTCCAGAATGCATTAAGTTGTTTCGAGATTCCTTCGTTTGGGCCCTGAACCATTGTGGACAACTTGAGGCAGTAGAAGACGAACTTTTTTCAACCTCTCGGAATTGCGTGGAAACTCACCCACCCTCCTCATTTCTCGTGAGGAATCCAGAATGCATGAACTTTTTTCGAGATTCCTTCGTTTCGGCCCTGAACCATTTGGAACAACCTAAGGCAGAGGAAGACGAACTTTTTTCAACGTCTCGGAATTGCGTGGAAACTCACCCACCCTCCTCATTGATCGTGAGGACTCCAGAATGCATTAAGTTGTTTCGAGATTCCTCCGTTTGGGCCCTGAACCATTTGGGACTACTTGAGCCAGAGGAAGACGAACTTTTTTCAACGTCTCGGAATTGCGTGGAAACTCACCCACCCTCCTCATTTATCGTGTGTATTCCAGAATGCATGAACTTGTTTCGAGATTCCTCCGTTTGGGCCCTGAACCATACGGGACAACTTGAGGCAGAAGAAGACGAACTTTTTTCAACGTCTTGGAATTGCGTGGAAACTCACCCACCCTCCTCATTTCTCTTGAGTATTCCAGAATGCATGAACTTGTATCGAGATTCCTCCGTTTGGGCGTAGAAACATTTTGGACAACTTGAGGCAGAGGAAGACGAACTTTTTTCAACGTCTCGGAATTGCGTGGAAACTCACCCACCCTCCTCATTTATCTTGAGTATTCCAGAATGTATGAACTTGTTTCGTGATTCCTCTGTTTTGGCCCTGAACCATTTGGGACTACTTGAGGCAGAAGAAGACGAACTTTTTTCAACGTCTCGGAATTGCTTGGAAACTCACCCACCCTCCTCATTTCTCTTGAGTATTCCAGAATGCATGAACTTGTTTCGAGATTCCTCCGTTTGGGCCCTGAACCATTTGGGACTACTTGAGGCAGAAGAAGACGAACTTTTTTCAACGTCTTGGAATTGCGTGGAAACTCACCCACCCTCCTCATTTCTCTTGAGTATTCCAGAATGCATGAACTTGTATCGAGATTCCTCCGTTTGGGCGTAGAAACATTTTGGACAACTTGAGGCAGAGGAAGACGAACTTTTTTCAACGTCTCGGAATTGCGTGGAAACTCACCCACCCTCCTCATTTCTCGTGAGGAATCCAGAATGCATGAACTTGTTTCGAGATTCCTCCGTTTGGGCCCTGAACCATTTGGGATAACTTGAGGCAGAGGAAGACGAACTTTTTTCAACATCTCAAAATTGCGTGGAAACTCACCCACCCTCCTCATTTATCGTGAGGATTCCAGAAGGCATTAAGTTGTTTCGAGATTCCTTCGTTTGGGCCCTGAACCATTTTTGACAACTAGAGGCAGTAGAAGACGAACTTTTTTCAACATCTCGGAATTGCGTGGAAACTCACCCACCCTCCTCATTTCTCTTGAGTATTCCAGAATGCATGAACTTGTTTCGTGATCCCTCTGTTTTGGCCCTGAACCATTTGGGACTACTTGAGGCAGAAGAAGACGAACTTTTTTCAACGTCTCGGAATTGCTTGGAAACTCACCAACCCTCCTCATTTCTCTTGAGTATTCCAGAATGCATGAACTTGTTTCGAGATTCCTCCGTTTGGGCCCTGAACCATTTGGGACTACTTGAGGCAGAAGAAGACGAACTTTTTTCAACGTCTCGGAATTGCGTGGAAACTCACCCACCCTCCTCATTTCTCTTGAGTATTCGAGAATGCATGAACTTGTATCGAGATTCCTCCGTTTGGGCGTAGAAACATTTTGGACAACTTGAGGCAGAGGAAGACGAACTTTTTTCAACGTCTCGGAATTGCGTGGAAACTCACCCACCCACCTCATTTCTCGTGAGGATTCCAGAATGCATGAACTTGTTTCGAGATTCCTCCGTTTGGGCCCTGAACCATTTGGGACAACTTGAGGCAGAGGAAGACGAACTTTTTTCAACGTCTCGGAATTGCGTGGAAACTCACCCACCCTCGTCATTTATCGTGAGGATTCCAGAATGCATTAAGTTGTTTCGAGATTCCTTCGTTTGGGCCCTGAACCATTTTGGACAACTTGAGGCAGTAGAAGACGAACTTTTTTCAACCTCTCGGAATTGCGTGGAAACTCACCCACCCTCCTCATTTCTCTTGAGTATTCCAGAATGCATGAACTTGTATCGAGATTCCTCCGTTTGGGCGTAGCAACATTTTGGACAACTTGAGGCAGAGGAAGACGAACTTTATTGAACATCTCGGATTTGCGTGGAAACTCACCCACCCTCCTCATTTCTCGTGAGGAATCCAGAATGCATGAACTTTTTTCGAGATTCCTCTGTTTGGGCCCTGAACCATTTGGAACAACCTAAGGCAGAGGAAGACGAACTTTTTTCAACGTCTCGGAATTGCGTGGAAACTCACCCACCCTCCTCATTGATCGTGAGGACTCCAGAATGCATTAAGTTGTTTCGAGATTCCTCCGTTTGGGCCCTGAACCATTTGGGACTACTTGAGGCAGAGGAAGATGAACTTTTTTCAACGTCTCGGAATTGCGTGGAAACTCACCCACCCTCCTCATTTATCGTGTGTATTCCAGAATGCATGAACTTATTTCGAGATTCCTCCGTTTGGGCCCTGAACCATATGGGACAACTTGAGGCAGAAGAAGACGAACTTTTTTCAACGTCTGGGAATTGCGTTGAAACTCACCCACCCTCCTCATTTCTCTTGAGTATTCAAGAATGCATGAACTTGTTTCGAGATTCCTTCGTTTGGGCCCTGAACCATTTTGGACAACTTGAGGAAGAGGAAGATGAACTTTTTTCAACATCTCGGAATTGCGTGGAAACTCACCCACCCTCCTCATTTCCCGTGAGGAATCCAGAATGCATGAACTTGTTTCGAGATTCCTCCGTTTGGGCCCTGAACCATTTGGGACAACTTGAGGCAGAGGAAGACGAACTTTTTTCAACGTCTCGGAATTGCGTGGAAACTCACCCACCCTCGTCATTTATCGTGAGGATTCCAGAATGCATTAAGTTGTTTCGAGATTCCTTCGTTTGGGCCCTGAACCATTGTGGACAACTTGAGGCAGTAGAAGACGAACTTTTTTCAACCTCTCGGAATTGCGTGGAAACTCACCCACCCTCCTCATTTCTCGTGAGGAATCCAGAATGCATGAACTTTTTTCGAGATTCCTTCGTTTCGGCCCTGAACCATTTGGAACAACCTAAGGCAGAGGAAGACGGACTTTTTTCAACGTCTCGGAATTGCGTGGAAACTCACCCACCCTCCTCATTGATCGTGAGGACTCCAGAATGCATTAAGTTGTTTCGAGATTCCTCCGTTTGGGTCCTGAACCATTTGGGACTACTTGAGCCAGAGGAAGACGAACTTTTTTCAACGTCTCGGAATTGCGTGGAAACTCACCCACCCTCCTCATTTATCGTGTGTATTCCAGAATGCATGAACTTGTTTCGAGATTCCTCCGTTTGGGCCCTGAACCATACGGGACAACTTGAGGCAGAAGAAGACGAACTTTTTTCAACGTCTTGGAATTGCGTGGAAACTCACCCACCCTCCTCATTTCTCTTGAGTATTCCAGAATGCATGAACTTGTATCGAGATTCCTCCGTTTGGGCGTAGAAACATTTTGGACAACTTGAGGCAGAGGAAGACGAACTTTTTTCAACGTCTCGGAATTGCGTGGAAACTCACCCTCCCTCCTCATTTCTCGTGAGGAATCCAGAATGCATGAACTTGTTTCGAGATTCCTCCGTTTGGGCCCTGAACCATTAGGGACAACTTGAGGCAGAGGAAGACGAACTTTTTTCAACATCTCAGAATTGTGTGGAAACTCACCCACCCTCCTCATTTATCGTGAGGATTCCAGAATGCATTAAGTTGTTTCGAGATTCCTTCGTTTGGGCCCTGAACCATTTTGGACAACTTGATGCAGTAGAAGACGAACTTTTTTCAACCTCTCGGAATTGCGTGGAAACTCACCCACCCTCCTCATTTAGCTTGAGTATTCCAGAATGCATGAACTTGTATCGAGATTCCTCCGTTTGGGCGTAGAAACATTTTGGACAACTTGAGGCAGAGGAAGACGAACTTTTTTGAACATCTCGGAATTGCGTGGAAACTCACGCACCCTCCTCATTTCTCGTGAGGAATCCAGAATGCTTGAACTTTTTTCGAGATTCCTCTGTTTGGGCCCTGAACCATTTGGAACAACCTAAGGCAGAGGAAGACGAACTTTTTTCAACGTCTCGGAATTGCGTGGAAACTCACCCACCCTCCTCATTGATCGTGAGGACTCCAGAATGCATTAAGTTGTTTCGAGATTCGTCCGTTTGGGCCCTGAACCATTTGGGACTACTTGAGGCAGAGGAAGACGAACTTTTTTCAACGTCTCGGAATTGCGTGGAAACTCACCCACCCTCCTCATTTATCGTGTGTATTCCAGAATGCATGAACTTGTTTCGAGATTCCTCCGTTTGGGCCCTGAACCATATGGGACAACTTGAGGAAGAAGAAGACAAACTTTTTTCAACGTCTGGGAATTGCGTAGAAACTCACCCACCCTCCTCATTTCTCTTGAGTATTCCAGAATGCATGAACTTGTTTCGAGATTCCTTCGTTTGGGCCCTGAACCATTTTGGACAACTTGAGGAAGAGGAAGAGGAACTTTTTTCAACATCTCGGAATTGCGTGGAAACTCACCCACCCTCCTCATTTCTCGTGAGGAATCCAGAATGCATGAACTTGTTTCGAGATTCCTCCGTTTGGGCCCTGAACCATTTGGGACAACTTGAGGCAGAGGAAGACGAACTTTTTTCAACATCTCAGAATTGCGTGGAAACTCACCCACCCTCCTCATTTATCGTGAGGATTCCAGAATGCATTAAGTTGTTTCGAGATTCCTTCGTTTGGGCCCGGAACCATTTTTGACAACTAGAGGCAGTAGAAGACGAACTTTTTTCAACGTCTCGGAATTGCGTGGAAACTCACCCACCCTCCTCATTTCTCTTGAGTATTCCAGAATGCATGAACTTGTTTCGAGATTCCTTCGTTTGGGCCCTGAACCATTTTGGACAACTTGAGGAAGAGGAAGATGAACTTTTTTCAACATCTCGGAATTGCGTGGAAACTCACCCACCCTCCTCATTTCTCGTGAGGAATCCAGAATGCATGAACTTGTTTCGAGATTCCTCCGTTTGGGCCCTGAACCATTTGGGACAACTTGAGGCAGAGGAAGACGAACTTTTTTCAACATCTCAGAATTGCGTGGAAACTCACCCACCCTCCTCATTTATCGTGAAGATTCCAGAATGCATTAAGTTGTTTCGAGATTCCTTCGTTTGGGCCCGGAACCATTTTTGACAACTAGAGGCAGTAGAAGACGAACTTTTTTCAACGTCTCGGAATTGCGTGGAAACTCACCCACCCTCCTCATTTCTCTTGAGTATTCCAGAATGTATGAACTTGTTTCGTGATTCCTCTGTTTTGGCCCTGAACCATTTGGGACTACTTGAGGCAGAAGAAGACGAACTTTTTTCAACGTCTCGGAATTGCTTGGAAACTCACCCACCCTCCTCATTTCTCTTGAGTATTCCAGAATGCATGAACTTGTTTCGAGACTCCTCCGTTTGGGCCCTGAACCATTTGGGACTACTTGAGGCAGAAGAAGACGAACTTTTTTCAACGTCTCGGAATTGCGTGGAAACTCACCCACCCTCCTCATTTCTCTTGAGTATTCCAGAATGCATGAACTTGTATCGAGATTCCTCCGTTTGGGCGTAGAAACATTTTGGACAACTTGAGGCAGAGGAAGACGAACTTTTTTCAACGTCTCGGAATTGCGTGGAAACTCACCCACCCTCCTCATTTCTCGTGAGGAATCCAGAATGCATGAACTTGTTTCGAGATTCCTCCGTTTG
Organism: Acacia crassicarpa; assembly: GCA_034222035.1. Classification (NCBI taxonomy): domain Eukaryota; kingdom Viridiplantae; phylum Streptophyta; class Magnoliopsida; order Fabales; family Fabaceae; genus Acacia; species Acacia crassicarpa. The sequence goes on from JAWXYG010000012.1 coordinate 39,391,391, forward strand.
GGCCCTGAACCATTTGGGATAACTTGAGGCAGAGGAAGACGAACTTTTTTCAACATCTCAAAATTGCGTGGAAACTCACCCACCCTCCTCATTTATCGTGAGGATTCCAGAAGGCATTAAGTTGTTTCGAGATTCCTTCGTTTGGGCCCTGAACCATTTTTGAACCCTAGAGGCAGTAGAAGACGAACTTTTTTCAACATCTCGGAATTGCGTGGAAACTCACCCACCCTCCTCATTTCTCTTGAGTATTCCAGAATGCATGAACTTGTTTCGTGATCCCTCTGTTTTGGCCCTGAACCATTTGGGACTACTTGAGGCAGAAGAAGACGAACTTTATTGAACATCTCGGATTTGCGTGGAAACTCACCCACCCTCCTCATTTCTCGTGAGGAATCCAGAATGCATTAAGTTGTTTCGAGATTCCTTCGTTTGGGCCCTGAACCATTTTGGACAACTTGAGGCAGTAGAAGACGAACTTTTTTCAACCTCTCGGAATTGCGTGGAAACTCACCCACCCTCCTCATTTCTCTTGAGTATTCCAGAATGCATGAACTTGTATCGAGATTCCTCCGTTTGGGCGTAGCAACATTTTGGACAACTTGAGGCATAGGAAGACGAACTTTATTGAACATCTCGGATTTGCGTGGAAACTCACCCACCCTCCTCATTTCTCGTGAGGAATCCAGAATGCATGAACTTTTTTCGAGATTCCTCTGTTTGGGCCCTGAACCATTTGGAACAACCTAAGGCAGAGGAAGACGAACTTTTTTCAACGTCTCGGAATTGCGTGGAAACTCACCCACCCTCCTCATTGATCGTGAGGACTCCAGAATGCATGAACTTGTTTCGAGATTCCTCCGTTTGGGCCCTGAACCATTTGGGACTACTTGAGGCAGAAGAAGACGAACTTTTTTCAACGTCTCGGAATTGCGTGGAAACTCACCCACCCTCCTCATTTCTCTTGAGTATTCGAGAATGCATGAACTTGTATCGAGATTCCTCCGTTTGGGCGTAGAAACATTTTGGACAACTTGAGGCAGAGGAAGACGAACTTTTTTCAACGTCTCGGAATTGCGTGGAAACTCACCCACCCACCTCATTTCTCGTGAGGATTCCAGAATGCATGAACTTGTTTCGAGATTCCTCCGTTTGGGCCCTGAACCATTTGGGACAACTTGAGGCAGAGGAAGACGAACTTTTTTCAACGTCTCGGAATTGCGTGGAAACTCACCCACCCTCGTCATTTATCGTGAGGATTCCAGAATGCATTAAGTTGTTTCGAGATTCCTTCGTTTGGGCCCTGAACCATTTTGGACAACTTGAGGCAGTAGAAGACGAACTTTTTTCAACCTCTCGGAATTGCGTGGAAACTCACCCACCCTCCTCATTTCTCTTGAGTATTCCAGAATGCATGAACTTGTATCGAGATTCCTCCGTTTGGGCGTAGCAACATTTTGGACAACTTGAGGCAGAGGAAGACGAACTTTATTGAACATCTCGGATTTGCGTGGAAACTCACCCACCCTCCTCATTTCTCGTGAGGAATCCAGAATGCATGAACTTTTTTCGAGATTCCTCTGTTTGGGCCCTGAACCATTTGGAACAACCTAAGGCAGAGGAAGACGAACTTTTTTCAACGTCTCGGAATTGCGTGGAAACTCACCCACCCTCCTCATTGATCGTGAGGACTCCAGAATGCATTAAGTTGTTTCGAGATTCCTCCGTTTGGGCCCTGAACCATTTGGGACTACTTGAGGCAGAGGAAGATGAACTTTTTTCAACGTCTCGGAATTGCGTGGAAACTCACCCACCCTCCTCATTTATCGTGTGTATTCCAGAATGCATGAACTTATTTCGAGATTCCTCCGTTTGGGCCCTGAACCATATGGGACAACTTGAGGCAGAAGAAGACGAACTTTTTTCAACGTCTGGGAATTGCGTTGAAACTCACCCACCCTCCTCATTTCTCTTGAGTATTCAAGAATGCATGAACTTGTTTCGAGATTCCTTCGTTTGGGCCCTGAACCATTTTGGACAACTTGAGGAAGAGGAAGATGAACTTTTTTCAACATCTCGGAATTGCGTGGAAACTCACCCACCCTCCTCATTTCCCGTGAGGAATCCAGAATGCATGAACTTGTTTCGAGATTCCTCCGTTTGGGCCCTGAACCATTTGGGACAACTTGAGGCAGAGGAAGACGAACTTTTTTCAACGTCTCGGAATTGCGTGGAAACTCACCCACCCTCGTCATTTATCGTGAGGATTCCAGAATGCATTAAGTTGTTTCGAGATTCCTTCGTTTGGGCCCTGAACCATTGTGGACAACTTGAGGCAGTAGAAGACGAACTTTTTTCAACCTCTCGGAATTGCGTGGAAACTCACCCACCCTCCTCATTTCTCGTGAGGAATCCAGAATGCATGAACTTTTTTCGAGATTCCTTCGTTTCGGCCCTGAACCATTTGGAACAACCTAAGGCAGAGGAAGACGAACTTTTTTCAACGTCTCGGAATTGCGTGGAAACTCACCCACCCTCCTCATTGATCGTGAGGACTCCAGAATGCATTAAGTTGTTTCGAGATTCCTCCGTTTGGGTCCTGAACCATTTGGGACTACTTGAGCCAGAGGAAGACGAACTTTTTTCAACGTCTCGGAATTGCGTGGAAACTCACCCACCCTCCTCATTTCTCTTGAGTATTCCAGAATGCATGAACTTGTATCGAGATTCCTCCGTTTGGGCGTAGAAACATTTTGGACAACTTGAGGCAGAGGAAGACGAACTTTTTTCAACGTCTCGGAATTGCGTGGAAACTCACCCTCCCTCCTCATTTCTCGTGAGGAATCCAGAATGCATGAACTTGTTTCGAGATTCCTCCGTTTGGGCCCTGAACCATTAGGGACAACTTGAGGCAGAGGAAGACGAACTTTTTTCAACATCTCAGAATTGTGTGGAAACTCACCCACCCTCCTCATTTATCGTGAGGATTCCAGAATGCATTAAGTTGTTTCGAGATTCCTTCGTTTGGGCCCTGAACCATTTTGGACAACTTGATGCAGTAGAAGACGAACTTTTTTCAACCTCTCGGAATTGCGTGGAAACTCACCCACCCTCCTCATTTAGCTTGAGTATTCCAGAATGCATGAACTTGTATCGAGATTCCTCCGTTTGGGCGTAGAAACATTTTGGACAACTTGAGGCAGAGGAAGACGAACTTTTTTGAACATCTCGGAATTGCGTGGAAACTCACGCACCCTCCTCATTTCTCATGAGGAATCCAGAATGCTTGAACTTTTTTCGAGATTCCTCTGTTTGGGCCCTGAACCATTTGGAACAACCTAAGGCAGAGGAAGACGAACTTTTTTCAACGTCTCGGAATTGCGTGGAAACTCACCCACCCTCCTCATTGATCGTGAGGACTCCAGAATGCATTAAGTTGTTTCGAGATTCGTCCGTTTGGGCCCTGAACCATTTGGGACTACTTGAGGCAGAGGAAGACGAACTTTTTTCAACGTCTCGGAATTGCGTGGAAACTCACCCACCCTCCTCATTTATCGTGTGTATTCCAGAATGCATGAACTTGTTTCGAGATTCCTCCGTTTGGGCCCTGAACCATATGGGACAACTTGAGGAAGAAGAAGACAAACTTTTTTCAACGTCTGGGAATTGCGTAGAAACTCACCCACCCTCCTCATTTCTCTTGAGTATTCCAGAATGCATGAACTTGTTTCGAGATTCCTTCGTTTGGGCCCTGAACCATTTTGGACAACTTGAGGAAGAGGAAGAGGAACTTTTTTCAACATCTCGGAATTGCGTGGAAACTCACCCACCCTCCTCATTTCTCGTGAGGAATCCAGAATGCATGAACTTGTTTCGAGATTCCTCCGTTTGGGCCCTGAACCATTTGGGACAACTTGAGGCAGAGGAAGACGAACTTTTTTCAACATCTCAGAATTGCGTGGAAACTCACCCACCCTCCTCATTTATCGTGAGGATTCCAGAATGCATTAAGTTGTTTCGAGATTCCTTCGTTTGGGCCCGGAACCATTTTTGACAACTAGAGGCAGTAGAAGACGAACTTTTTTCAACGTCTCGGAATTGCGTGGAAACTCACCCACCCTCCTCATTTCTCTTGAGTATTCCAGAATGCATGAACTTGTTTCGAGATTCCTTCGTTTGGGCCCTGAACCATTTTGGACAACTTGAGGAAGAGGAAGATGAACTTTTTTCAACATCTCGGAATTGCGTGGAAACTCACCCACCCTCCTCATTTCTCGTGAGGAATCCAGAATGCATGAACTTGTTTCGAGATTCCTCCGTTTGGGCCCTGAACCATTTGGGACAACTTGAGGCAGAGGAAGACGAACTTTTTTCAACATCTCAGAATTGCGTGGAAACTCACCCACCCTCCTCATTTATCGTGAAGATTCCAGAATGCATTAAGTTGTTTCGAGATTCCTTCGTTTGGGCCCGGAACCATTTTTGACAACTAGAGGCAGTAGAAGACGAACTTTTTTCAACGTCTCGGAATTGCGTGGAAACTCACCCACCCTCCTCATTTCTCTTGAGTATTCCAGAATGTATGAACTTGTTTCGTGATTCCTCTGTTTTGGCCCTGAACCATTTGGGACTACTTGAGGCAGAAGAAGACGAACTTTTTTCAACGTCTCGGAATTGCTTGGAAACTCACCCACCCTCCTCATTTCTCTTGAGTATTCCAGAATGCATGAACTTGTTTCGAGACTCCTCCGTTTGGGCCCTGAACCATTTGGGACTACTTGAGGCAGAAGAAGACGAACTTTTTTCAACGTCTCGGAATTGCGTGGAAACTCACCCACCCTCCTCATTTCTCTTGAGTATTCCAGAATGCATGAACTTGTATCGAGATTCCTCCGTTTGGGCGTAGAAACATTTTGGACAACTTGAGGCAGAGGAAGACGAACTTTTTTCAACGTCTCGGAATTGCGTGGAAACTCACCCACCCTCCTCATTTCTCGTGAGGAATCCAGAATGCATGAACTTGTTTCGAGATTCCTCCGTTTGGGCCCTGAACCATTTGGGATAACTTGAGGCAGAGGAAGACGAACTTTTTTCAACATCTCAAAATTGCGTGGAAACTCACCCACCCTCCTCATTTATCGTGAGGATTCCAGAAGGCATTAAGTTGTTTCGAGATTCCTTCGTTTGGGCCCTGAACCATTTTTGACAACTAGAGGCAGTAGAAGACGAACTTTTTTCAACATCTCGGAATTGCGTGGAAACTCACCCACCCTCCTCATTTCTCTTGAGTATTCCAGAATGCATGAACTTGTTTCGTGATCCCTCTGTTTTGGCCCTGAACCATTTGGGACTACTTGAGGCAGAAGAAGACGAACTTTATTGAACATCTCGGATTTGCGTGGAAACTCACCCACCCTCCTCATTTCTCGTGAGGAATCCAGAATGCATTAAGTTGTTTCGAGATTCCTTCGTTTGGGCCCTGAACCATTTTGGACAACTTGAGGCAGTAGAAGACGAACTTTTTTCAACCTCTCGGAATTGCGTGGAAACTCACCCACCCTCCTCATTTCTCTTGAGTATTCCAGAATGCATGAACTTGTATCGAGATTCCTCCGTTTGGGCGTAGCAACATTTTGGACAACTTGAGGCATAGGAAGACGAACTTTATTGAACATCTCGGATTTGCGTGGAAACTCACCCACCCTCCTCATTTCTCGTGAGGAATCCAGAATGCATGAACTTTTTTCGAGATTCCTCTGTTTGGGCCCTGAACCATTTGGAACAACCTAAGGCAGAGGAAGACGAACTTTTTTCAACGTCTCGGAATTGCGTGGAAACTCACCCACCCTCCTCATTGATCGTGAGGACTCCAGAATGCATTAAGTTGTTTCGAGATTCCTCCGTTTGGGCCCTGAACCATTTGGGACTACTTGAGGCAGAGGAAGATGAACTTTTTTCAACGTCTCGGAATTGCGTGGAAACTCACCCACCCTCCTCATTTATCGTGTGTATTCCAGAATGCATGAACTTATTTCGAGATTCCTCCGTTTGGGCCCTGAACCATATGGGACAACTTGAGGCAGAAGAAGACGAACTTTTTTCAACGTCTGGGAATTGCGTTGAAACTCACCCACCCTCCTCATTTCTCTTGAGTATTCAAGAATGCATGAACTTGTTTCGAGATTCCTTCGTTTGGGCCCTGAACCATTTTGGACAACTTGAGGAAGAGGAAGATGAACTTTTTTCAACATCTCGGAATTGCGTGGAAACTCACCCACCCTCCTCATTTCTCGTGAGGAATCCAGAATGCATGAACTTGTTTCGAGATTCCTCCGTTTGGGCCCTGAACCATTTGGGACAACTTGAGGCAGAGGAAGACGAACTTTTTTCAACGTCTCGGAATTGCGTGGAAACTCACCCACCCTCGTCATTTATCGTGAGGATTCCAGAATGCATTAAGTTGTTTCGAGATTCCTTCGTTTGGGCCCTGAACCATTGTGGACAACTTGAGGCAGTAGAAGACGAACTTTTTTCAACGTCTCGGAATTGCGTGGAAACTCACCCACCCTCCTCATTTCTCTTGAGTATTCGAGAATGCATGAACTTGTATCGAGATTCCTCCGTTTGGGCGTAGAAACATTTTGGACAACTTGAGGCAGAGGAAGACGAACTTTTTTCAACGTCTCAGAATTGCGTGGAAACTCACCCACCCACCTCATTTCTCGTGAGGATTCCAGAATGCATGAACTTGTTTTGAGATTCCTCCGTTTGGGCCCTAAACCATTTGGGACTACTTGAGGCAGAGGAAGACGAACTTTTTTCAACGTCTCGGAATTGCGTGGAAACTCACCCACCCTCCTCATTTATCGTGTGTATTCCAGAATGCATGAACTTGTTTCGAGATTCCTCCGTTTGGGCCCTGAACCATATGGGACAACTTGAGGCAGAAGAAGACGAACTTTTTTCAACGTCTGGGAATTGCGTAGAAACTCACCCACCCTCCTCATTTCTCTTGAGTATTCCAGAATGCATGAACTTGTTTCGAGATTCCTTCGTTTGGGCCCTGAACCATTTTGGACAACTTGAGGAAGAGGAAGAGGAACTTTTTTCAACATCTCGGAATTGCGTGGAAACTCACCCACCCTCCTCGTTTATCGTGAGGAATCCAGAATGCATGAACTTGTTTCGAGATTCCTCCGTTTGGGCCCTGAACCATTTGGGACAACTTGAGGCAGAGGAAGACGAACTTTTTTCAACATCTCAGAATTGCGTGGAAACTCACCCACCCTCCTCATTTATCGTGAGGATTCCAGAATGCATTAAGTTGTTTCGAGATTCCTTCGTTTGGGCCCGGAACCATTTTTGACAACTAGAGGCAGTAGAAGACGAACTTTTTTCAACGTCTCGGAATTGCGTGGAAACTCACCCACCCTCCTCATTTCTCTTGAGTATTCCAGAATGCATGAACTTGTTTCGAGATTCCTTCGTTTGGGCCCTGAACCATTTTGGACAACTTGAGGAAGAGGAAGATGAACTTTTTTCAACATCTCGGAATTGCGTGGAAACTCACCCACCCTCCTCATTTCTCGTGAGGAATCCAGAATGCATGAACTTGTTTCGAGATTCCTCCGTTTGGGCCCTGAACCATTTGGGACAACTTGAGGCACAGGAAGACGAACTTTTTTCAACATCTCAGAATTGCGTGGAAACTCACCCACCCTCCTCATTTATCGTGAGGATTCCAGAATGCATTAAGTTGTTTCAAGATTCCTTCGTTTGGGCCCGGAACCATTTTTGACAACTAGAGGCAGTAGAAGACGAACTTTTTTCAACGTCTCGGAATTGCGTGGAAACTCACCCACCCTCCTCATTTCTCTTGAGTATTCCAGAATGTATGAACTTGTTTCGTGATTCCTCTGTTTTGGCCCTGAACCATTTGGGACTACTTGAGGAAGAAGAAGACGAACTTTTTTCAACGTCTCGGAATTGCTTGGAAACTCACCCACCCTCCTCATTTCTCTTGAGTATTCCAGAATGCATGAACTTGTTTCGAGATTCCTCCGTTTGGGCCCTGAACCATTTGGGACTACTTGAGGCAGAAGAAGACGAACTTTTTTCAACGTCTCGGAATTGCGTGGAATCTCACCCACCCTCCTCATTTCTCTTGAGTATTCCAGAATGCATGAACTTGTATCGAGATTCCTCCGTTTGGGCGTAGAAACATTTTGGACAACTTGAGGCAGAGGAAGACGAACTTTTTTCAACGTCTCGGAATTGCGTGGAAACTCACCCACCCTCCTCATTTCTCGTGAGGAATCCAGAATGCATGAACTTGTTTCGAGATTCCTCCGTTTGGGCCCTGAACCATTTGGGATAACTTGAGGCAGAGGAAGACGAACTTTTTTCAACATCTCAAAATTGCGTGGAAACTCACCCACCCTCCTCATTTATCGTGAGGATTCCAGAAGGCATTAAGTTGTTTCGAGATTCCTTCGTTTGGGCCCTGAACCATTTTTGACAACTAGAGGCAGTAGAAGACGAACTTTTTTCAACATCTCGGAATTGCGTGGAAACTCACCCACCCTCCTCATTTCTCTTGAGTATTCCAGAATGCATGAACTTGTTTCGAGATTCCTTCGTTTGGGCCCTGAACCATTTTGGACAACTTGAGGAAGAGGAAGATGAACTTTTTTCAACATCTCGGAATTGCGTGGAAACTCACCCACCCTCCTCATTTCTCGTGAGGAATCCAGAATGCATGAACTTGTTTCGAGATTCCTCGGTTTGGGCCCTGAACCATTTGGGACAACTTGAGGCAGAGGAAGACGAACTTTTTTCAACATCTCAGAATTGCGTGGAAACTCACCCACCCTCCTCATTTATCGTGAGGATTCCAGAATGCATTAAGTTGTTTCGAGATTCCTTCGTTTGGGCCCGGAACCATTTTTGACAACTAGAGGCAGTAGAAGACGAACTTTTTTCAACGTCTCGGAATTGCGTGGAAACTCACCCACCCTCCTCATTTCTCTTGAGTATTCCAGAATGCATGAACTTGTTTCGTGATCCCTCTGTTTTGGCCTTGAACCATTTGGGACTACTTGAGGCAGAAGAAGACGAACTTTTTTCAACGTCTCGGAATTGCTTGGAAACTCACCAACCCTCCTCATTTCTCTTGAGTATTCCAGAATGCATGAACTTGTTTCGAGATTCCTCCGTTTGGGCCCTGAACCATTTGGGACTACTTGAGGCAGAAGAAGACGAACTTTTTTCAACGTCTCGGAATTGCGTGGAAACTCACCCACCCTCCTCATTTCTCTTGAGTATTCGAGAATGCATGAACTTGTATCGAGATTCCTCCGTTTGGGCGTAGAAACATTTTGGACAACTTGAGGCAGAGGAAGACGAACTTTTTTCAACGTCTCGGAATTGCGTGGAAACTCACCCACCCACCTCATTTCTCGTGAGGATTCCAGAATGCATGAACTTGTTTTGAGATTCCTCCGTTTGGGCCCTAAACCATTTGGGACTACTTGAGGCAGAGGAAGACGAACTTTTTTCAACGTCTCGGAATTGCGTGGAAACTCACCCACCCTCCTCATTTATCGTGTGTATTCCAGAATGCATGAACTTGTTTCGAGATTCCTCCGTTTGGGCCCTGAACCATATGGGACAACTTGAGGCAGAAGAAGACGAACTTTTTTCAACGTCTGGGAATTGCGTAGAAACTCACCCACCCTCCTCATTTCTCTTGAGTATTCCAGAATGCATGAACTTGTTTCGAGATTCCTTCGTTTGGGCCCTGAACCATTTTGGACAACTTGAGGAAGAGGAAGAGGAACTTTTTTCAACATCTCGGAATTGCGTGGAAACTCACCCACCCTCCTCATTTCTCGTGAGGAATCCAGAATGCATGAACTTGTTTCGAGATTCCTCCGTTTGGGCCCTGAACCATTTGGGACAACTTGAGGCAGAGGAAGACGAACTTTTTTCAACATCTCAGAATTGCGTGGAAACTCACCCACCCTCCTCATTTATCGTGAGGATTCCAGAATGCATTAAGTTGTTTCGAGATTCCTTCGTTTGGGCCCGGAACCATTTTTGACAACTAGAGGCAGTAGAAGACGAACTTTTTTCAACGTCTCGGAATTGCGTGGAAACTCACCCACCCTCCTCATTTCTCTTGAGTATTCCAGAATGCATGAACTTGTTTCGAGATTCCTTCGTTTGGGCCCTGAACCATTTTGGACAACTTGAGGAAGAGGAAGATGAACTTTTTTCAACATCTCGGAATTGCGTGGAAACTCACCCACCCTCCTCATTTCTCGTGAGGAATCCAGAATGCATGAACTTGTTTCGAGATTCCTCCGTTTGGGCCCTGAACCATTTGGGACAACTTGAGGCACAGGAAGACGAACTTTTTTCAACATCTCAGAATTGCGTGGAAACTCACCCACCCTCCTCATTTATCGTGAGGATTCCAGAATGCATTAAGTTGTTTCAAGATTCCTTCGTTTGGGCCCGGAACCATTTTTGACAACTAGAGGCAGTAGAAGACGAACTTTTTTCAACGTCTCGGAATTGCGTGGAAACTCACCCACCCTCCTCATTTCTCTTGAGTATTCCAGAATGTATGAACTTGTTTCGTGATTCCTCTGTTTTGGCCCTGAACCATTTGGGACTACTTGAGGAAGAAGAAGACGAACTTTTTTCAACGTCTCGGAATTGCTTGGAAACTCACCCACCCTCCTCATTTCTCTTGAGTATTCCAGAATGCATGAACTTGTTTCGAGATTCCTCCGTTTGGGCCCTGAACCATTTGGGACTACTTGAGGCAGAAGAAGACGAACTTTTTTCAACGTCTCGGAATTGCGTGGAAACTCACCCACCCTCCTCATTTCTCTTGAGTATTCCAGAATGCATGAACTTGTATCGAGATTCCTCCGTTTGGGCGTAGAAACATTTTGGACAACTTGAGGCAGAGGAAGACGAACTTTTTTCAACGTCTCGGAATTGCGTGGAAACTCACCCACCCTCCTCATTTCTCGTGAGGAATCCAGAATGCATGAACTTGTTTCGAGATTCCTCCGTTTGGGCCCTGAACCATTTGGGATAACTTGAGGCAGAGGAAGACGAACTTTTTTCAACATCTCAAAATTGCGTGGAAACTCACCCACCCTCCTCATTTATCGTGAGGATTCCAGAAGGCATTAAGTTGTTTCGAGATTCCTTCGTTTGGGCCCTGAACCATTTTTGACAACTAGAGGCAGTAGAAGACGAACTTTTTTCAACGTCTCGGAATTGCGTGGAAACTCACCCACCCTCCTCATTTCTCTTGAGTATTCCAGAATGCATGAACTTGTTTCGTGATCCCTCTGTTTTGGCCTTGAACCATTTGGGACTACTTGAGGCAGAAGAAGACGAACTTTTTTCAACGTGTCGGAATTGCTTGGAAACTCACCAACCCTCCTCATTTCTCTTGAGTATTCCAGAATGCATGAACTTGTTTCGAGATTCCTCCGTTTGGGCCCTGAACCATTTGGGACTACTTGAGGCAGAAGAAGACGAACTTTTTTCAACGTCTCGGAATTGCGTGGAAACTCACCCACCCTCCTCATTTCTCTTGAGTATTCGAGAATGCATGAACTTGTATCGAGATTCCTCCGTTTGGGCGTAGAAACATTTTGGACAACTTGAGGCAGAGGAAGACGAACTTTTTTCAACGTCTCGGAATTTCGTGGAAACTCACCCACCCACCTCATTTCTCGTGAGGATTCCAGAATGCATGAACTTGTTTTGAGATTCCTCCGTTTGGGCCCTAAACCATTTGGGACTACTTGAGGCAGAGGAAGACGAACTTTTTTCAACGTCTCGGAATTGCGTGGAAACTCACCCACCCTCCTCATTTATCGTGTGTATTCCAGAATGCATGAACTTGTTTCGAGATTCCTCCGTTTGGGCCCTGAACCATATGGGACAACTTGAGGCAGAAGAAGACGAACTTTTTTCAACGTCTGGGAATTGCGTAGAAACTCACCCACCCTCCTCATTTCTCTTGAGTATTCCAGAATGCATGAACTTGTTTCGAGATTCCTTCGTTTGGGCCCTGAACCATTTTGGACAACTTGAGGAAGAGGAAGAGGAACTTTTTTCAACATCTCGGAATTGCGTGGAAACTCACCCACCCTCCTCATTTCTCGTGAGGAATCCAGAATGCATGAACTTGTTTCGAGATTCCTCCGTTTGGGCCCTGAACCATTTGGGACAACTTGAGGCAGAGGAAGACGAACTTTTTTCAACATCTCAGAATTGCGTGGAAACTCACCCACCCTCCTCATTTATCGTGAGGATTCCAGAATGCATTAAGTTGTTTCGAGATTCCTTCGTTTGGGCCCGGAACCATTTTTGACAACTAGAGGCAGTAGAAGACGAACTTTTTTCAACGTCTCGGAATTGCGTGGAAACTCACCCACCCTCCTCATTTCTCTTGAGTATTCCAGAATGCATGAACTTGTTTCGAGATTCCTTCGTTTGGGCCCTGAACCATTTTGGACAACTTGAGGAAGAGGAAGATGAACTTTTTTCAACATCTCGGAATTGCGTGGAAACTCACCCACCCTCCTCATTTCTCGTGAGGAATCCAGAATGCATGAACTTGTTTCGAGATTCCTCCGTTTGAGCCCTGAACCATTTGGGACAACTTGAGGCAGAGGAAGACGAACTTTTTTCAACATCTCAGAATTGCGTGGAAACTCACCCACCCTCCTCATTTATCGTGAAGATTCCAGAATGCATTAAGTTGTTTCGAGATTCCTTCGTTTGGGCCCGGAACCATTTTTGACAACTAGAGGCAGTAGAAGACGAACTTTTTTCAACGTCTCGGAATTGCGTGGAAACTCACCCACCCTCCTCATTTCTCTTGAGTATTCCAGAATGCATGAACTTGTTTCGAGATTCCTCCGTTTGGGCCCTGAACCATTTTGGACAACTTGAGGAAGAGGAAGATGAACTTTTTTCAACATCTCGGAATTGCGTGGAAACTCACCCACCCTCCTCATTTCTCGTGAGGAATCCAGAATGCATGAACTTGTTTCGAGATTCCTCCGTTTGGGCCCTGAACCATTTGGGACAACTTGAGGCAGAGGAAGACGAACTTTTTTCAACATCTCAGAATTGCGTGGAAACTCACCCACCCTCCTCATTTATCGTGAGGATTCCAGAATGCATTAAGTTGTTTCGAGATTCCTTCGTTTGGGCCCGGAACCATTTTTGACAACTAGAGGCAGTAGAAGACGAACTTTTTTCAACGTCTCGGAATTGCGTGGAAACTCACCCACCCTCCTCATTTCTCTTGAGTATTCCAGAATGGATGAACTTGTTTCGTGATTCCTCTGTTTTGGCCCTGAACCATTTGGGACTACTTGAGGCAGAGGAAGACGAACTTTTTTCAACGTCTCGGAATTGCTTGGAAACTCACCCACCCTCCTCATTTCTCTTGAGTATTCCAGAATGCATGAACTTGTTTCGAGATTCCTCCGTTTGGGCCCTGAACCATTTGGGACTACTTGAGGCAGAAGAAGACGAACTTTTTTCAACGTCTCGGAATTGCGTGGAAACTCACCCACCCTCCTCATTTCTCTTGAGTATTCCAGAATGCATGAACTTGTATCGAGATTCCTCCGTTTGGGCGTAGAAACATTTTGGACAACTTGAGGCAGAGGAAGACGAACTTTTTTCAACGTCTCGGAATTGCGTGGAAACTCACCCACCCTCCTCATTTCTCGTGAGGAATCCAGAATGCATGAACTTGTTTCGAGATTCCTCCGTTTGGGCCCTGAACCATTTGGGATAACTTGAGGCAGAGGAAGACGAACTTTTTTCAACATCTCAAAATTGCGTGGAAACTCACCCGCCCTCCTCATTTATCGTGAGGATTCCAGAAGGCATTAAGTTGTTTCGAGATTCCTTCGTTTGGGCCCTGAACCATTTTTGACAACTAGAGGCAGTAGAAGACGAACTTTTTTCAACGTCTCGGAATTGCGTGGAAACTCACCCACCCTCCTCATTTCTCTTGAGTATTCCAGAATGCATGAACTTGTTTCGTGATCCCTCTGTTTTGGCCCTGAACCATTTGGGACTACTTGAGGCAGAAGAAGACGAACTTTATTCAACGTCTCGGAATTGCTTGGAAACTCACCAACCCTCCTCATTTCTCTTGAGTATTCCAGAATGCATGAACTTGTTTCGAGATTCCTCCGTTTGGGCCCTGAACCATTTGGGACTACTTGAGGCAGAAGAAGACGAACTTTTTTCAACGTCTCGGAATTGCGTGGAAACTCACCCACCCTCCTCATTTCTCTTGAGTATTCGAGAATGCATGAACTTGTATCGAGATTCCTCCGTTTGGGCGTAGAAACATTTTGGACAACTTGAGGCAGAGGAAGACAAACTTTTTTCAACGTCTCGGAATTGCGTGGAAACTCACCCACCCACCTCATTTCTCGTGAGGATTCCAGAATGCATGAACTTGTTTCGAGATTCCTCCGTTTGGGCCCTGAACCATTTGGGACAACTTGAGGCAGAGGAAGACGAACTTTTTTCAATATCTCAGAATTGCGTGGAAACTCACCCACCCTCCTCATTTATCGTGAGGATTCCAGAATGCATTAAGTTGTTTCGAGATTCCTTCGTTTGGGCCCGGAACCATTTTTGACAACTAGAGGCAGTAGAAGACGAACTTTTTTCAACGTCTCGGAATTGCGTGGAAACTCACCCACCCTCCTCATTTCTCTTGAGTATTCCAGAATGCATGAACTTGTTTCGAGATTCCTTCGTTTGGGCCCTGAACCATTTTGGACAACTTGAGGAAGAGGAAGATGAACTTTTTTCAACATCTCGGAATTGCGTGGAAACTCACCCACCCTCCTCATTTCTCGTGAGGAATCCAGAATGCATGAACTTGTTTCGAGATTCCTCCGTTTGGGCCCTGAACCATTTGGGACAACTTGAGGCACAGGAAGACGAACTTTTTTCAACATCTCAGAATTGCGTGGAAACTCACCCACCCTCCTCATTTATCGTGAGGATTCCAGAATGCATTAAGTTGTATCGAGATTCCTTCGTTTGGGCCCGGAACCATTTTTGACAACTAGAGGCAGTAGAAGACGAACTTTTTTCAACGTCTCGGAATTGCGTGGAAACTCACCCACCCTCCTCATTTCTCTTGAGTATTCCAGAATGCATGAACTTGTATCGAGATTCCTCCGTTTGGGCGTAGAAACATTTTGGACAACTTGAGGCAGAGGAAGACGAACTTTTTTCAACGTCTCGGAAATGCGTGGAAACTCACCCACCCTCCTCATTTCTCGTGAGGAATCCAGAATGCATGAACTTGTTTCGAGATTCCTCCGTTTGGGCCCTGAACCATTTGGGACAACTTGAGGCAGAGGAAGACGAACTTTTTTCAACATCTCAAAATTGCGTGGAAACTCACGCACCCTCCTCATTTATCGTGAGGATTCCAGAAGGCATTAAGTTGTTTCGAGATTCCTTCGTTTGGGCCCTGAACCATTTTTGACAACTAGAGGCAGTAGAAGACGAACTTTTTTCAACGTCTCGGAATTGCGTGGAAACTCACCCACCCTCCTCATTTCTCTTGAGTATTCCAGAATGCATGAACTTGTTTTGTGATCCCTCTGTTTTGGCCCTGAACCATTTGGGACTACTTGAGGCAGAAGAAGACGAACTTTTTTCAACGTCTCGGAATTGCTTGGAAACTCACCAACCCTCCTCATTTCTCTTGAGTATTCCAGAATGCATGAACTTGTTTCGAGATTCCTCCGTTTGGGCCCTGAACCATTTGGGACTACTTGAGGCAGATGAAGACGAACTTTTTTCAACGTCTCGGAATTGCGTGGAAACTCACCCACCCTCCTCATTTCTCTTGAGTATTCCAGAATGCATGAACTTGTATCGAGATTCCTCCGTTTGGGCGTAGAAACATTTTGGACAACTTGAGGCAGAGGAAGACGAACTTTTTTCAACGTCTCGGAATTGCGTGGAAACTCACCCACCCACCTCATTTCTCGTGAGGATTCCAGAATGCATGAACTTGTTTCGAGATTCCTCCGTTTGGGCCCTGAACCATTTGGGACAACTTGAGGCAGAGGAAGACGAACTTTTTTCAACGTCTCGGAATTGCGTGGAAACTCACCCACCCTCGTCATTTATCGTGAGGATTCCAGAATGCATTAAGTTGTTTCGAGATTCCTTCGTTTGGGCCCTGAACCATTTTGGACAACTTGAGGCAGTAGAAGACGAACTTTTTTCAACCTCTCGGAATTGCGTGGAAACTCACCCACCCTCCTCATTTCTCTTGAGTATTCCAGAATGCATGAACTTGTATCGAGATTCCTCCGTTTGGGCGTAGCAACATTTTGGACAACTTGAGGCAGAGGAAGACGAACTTTATTGAACATCTCGGATTTGCGTGGAAACTCACCCACCCTCCTCATTTCTCGTGAGGAATCCAGAATGCATGAACTTTTTTCGAGATTCCTCTGTTTGGGCCCTGAACCATTTGGAACAACCTAAGGCAGAGGAAGACGAACTTTTTTCAACGTCTCGGAATTGCGTGGAAACTCACCCACCCTCCTCATTGATCGTGAGGACTCCAGAATGCATTAAGTTGTTTCGAGATTCCTCCGTTTGGGCCCTGAACCATTTGGGACTACTTGAGGCAGAGGAAGACGAACTTTTTTCAACGTCTCGGAATTGCGTGGAAACTCACCCACCCTCCTCATTTCTCTTGAGTATTCCAGAATGCATGAACTTGTTTCGAGATTCCTTCGTTTGGGCCCTGAACCATTTTGGACAACTTGAGGAAGAGGAAGATGAACTTTTTTCAACATCTCGGAATTGCGAGGAAACTCACCCACCCTCCTCATTTCTCGTGAGGAATCCAGAATGCATGAACTTTTTTCGAGATTCCTCCATTTGGGCCCTGAACCATTTGGGACAACTTGAGGCAAAGGAAGACGAACTTTTTTCAACATCTCAGAATTGCGTGGAAACTCACCCACCCTCCTCATTTATCGTGAGGATTCCAGAATGCATTAAGTTGTATCGAGATTCCTTCGTTTGGGCCCGGAACCATTTTTGACAACTAGAGGCAGTAGAAGACGAACTTTTTTCAACGTCTCGGAATTGCGTGGAAACTCACCCACCCTCCTCATTTCTCTTGAGTATTCCAGAATGCATGAACTTGTTTCGAGATTCCTTCGTTTGGGCCCTGAACCATTTTGGACAACTTGAGGAAGAGGAAGATGAACTTTTTTCAACATCTCGGAATTGCGTGGAAACTCACCCACCCTCCTCATTTCTCGTGAGGATTCCAGAATGCATGAACTTGTATCGAGATTCCTCCGTTTGGGCGTAGAAACATTTTGGACAACTTGAGGCAGAGGAAGACGAACTTTTTTCAACGTCTCGGAAATGCGTGGAAACTCACCCACCCTCCTCATTTCTCGTGAGGAATCCAGAATGCATGAACTTGTTTCGAGATTCCTCCGTTTGGGCCCTGAACCATTTGGGACAACTTGAGGCAGAGGAAGACGAACTTTTTTCAACATCTCAGAATTGCGTGGAAACTCACCCACCCTCCTCATTTATCGTGAGGATTCCAGAATGCATTAAGTTGTTTCGAGATTCCTTCGTTTGGGCCCGGAACCATTTTTGACAACTAGAGGCAGTAGAAGACGAACTTTTTTCAACGTCTCGGAATTGCGTGGAAACTCACCCACCCTCCTCATTTCTCTTGAGTATTCCAGAATGTATGAACTTGTTTCGTGATTCCTCTGTTTTGGCCCTGAACCATTTGGGACTACTTGAGGCAGAAGAAGACGAACTTTTTTCAACGTCTCGGAATTGCTTGGAAACTCACCCACCCTCCTCATTTCTCTTGAGTATTCCAGAATGCATGAACTTGTTTCGAGATTCCTCCGTTTGGGCCCTGAACCATTTGGGACTACTTGAGGCAGAAGAAGACGAACTTTTTTCAACGTCTCGGAATTTCGTGGAAACTCACCCACCCTCCTCATTTCTCTTGAGTATTCCAGAATGCATGAACTTGTATCGAGATTCCTCCGTTTGGGCGTAGAAACATTTTGGACAACTTGAGGCAGAGGAAGACGAACTTTTTTCAACGTCTCGGAATTGCGTGGAAACTCACCCACCCTCCTCATTTCTCGTGAGGAATCCAGAATGCATGAACTTGTTTCGAGATTCCTCCGTTTGGGCCCTGAACCATTTGGGACAACTTGAGGCAGAGGAAGACGAACTTTTTTCAACATCTCAAAATTGCGTGGAAACTCACCCACCCTCCTCATTTATCGTGAGGATTCCAGAAGGCATTAAGTTGTTTCGAGATTCCTTCGTTTGGGCCCTGAACCATTTTTGACAACTAGAGGCAGTAGAAGACGAACTTTTTTCAACGTCTCGGAATTGCGTGGAAACTCACCCACCCTCCTCATTTCTCTTGAGTATTCCAGAATGCATGAACTTGTTTCGTGATCCCTCTGTTTTGGCCCTGAACCATTTGGGACTACTTGAGGCAGAAGAAGACGAACTTTTTTCAACGTCTCGGAATTGCTTGGAAACTCACCAACCCTCCTCATTTCTCTTGAGTATTCCAGACTGCATGAACTTGTTTCGAGATTCCTCCGTTTGGGCCCTGAACCATTTGGGACTACTTGAGGCAGAAGAAGACGAACTTTTTTCAACGTCTCGGAATTGCGTGGAAACTCACCCACCCTCCTCATTTCTCTTGAGTATTCCAGAATGCATGAACTTGTATCGAGATTCCTCCGTTTGGGCGTAGAAACATTTTGGACAACTTGAGGCAGAGGAAGACGAACTTTTTTCAACGTCTCGGAATTGCGTGGAAACTCACCCACCCACCTCATTTCTCGTGAGGATTCCAGAATGCATGAACTTGTTTCGAGATTCCTCCGTTTGGGCCCTGAACCATTTG
This sequence comes from Acacia crassicarpa, assembly GCA_034222035.1. Lineage (NCBI taxonomy): Eukaryota > Viridiplantae > Streptophyta > Magnoliopsida > Fabales > Fabaceae > Acacia > Acacia crassicarpa. The sequence continues at coordinate 39,410,415 of JAWXYG010000012.1, forward strand.
GGACAACTTGAGGCAGAGGAAGACGAACTTTTTTCAACGTCTCGGAATTGCGTGGAAACTCACCCACCCTCGTCATTTATCGTGAGGATTCCAGAATGCATTAAGTTGTTTCGAGATTCCTTCGTTTGGGCCCTGAACCATTTTGGACAACTTGAGGCAGTAGAAGACGAACTTTTTTCAACCTCTCGGAATTGCGTGGAAACTCACCCACCCTCCTCATTTCTCTTGAGTATTCCAGAATGCATGAACTTGTATCGAGATTCCTCTGTTTGGGCGTAGCAACATTTTGGACAACTTGAGGCAGAGGAAGACGAACTTTATTGAACATCTCGGATTTGCGTGGAAACTCACCCACCCTCCTCATTTCTCGTGAGGAATCCAGAATGCATGAACTTTTTTCGAGATTCCTCTGTTTGGGCCCTGAACCATTTGGAACAACCTAAGGCAGAGGAAGACGAACTTTTTTCAACGTCTCGGAATTGCGTGGAAACTCACCCACCCTCCTCATTGATCGTGAGGACTCCAGAATGCATTAAGTTGTTTCGAGATTCCTCCGTTTGGGCCCTGAACCATTTGGGACTACTTGAGGCAGAGGAAGACGAACTTTTTTCAACGTCTCGGAATTGCGTGGAAACTCACCCACCCTCCTCATTTCTCTTGAGTATTCCAGAATGCATGAACTTGTTTCGAGATTCCTTCGTTTGGGCCCTGAACCATTTTGGACAACTTGAGGAAGAGGAAGATGAACTTTTTTCAACATCTCGGAATTGCGTGGAAACTCACCCACCCTCCTCATTTCTCGTGAGGAATCCAGAATGCATGAACTTGTTTCGAGATTCCTCCGTTTGGGCCCTGAACCATTTGGGACAACTTGAGGCAAAGGAAGACGAACTTTTTTCAACATCTCAGAATTGCGTGGAAACTCACCCACCCTCCTCATTTATCGTGAGGATTCCAGAATGCATTAAGTTGTATCGAGATTCCTTCGTTTGGGCCCGGAACCATTTTTGACAACTAGAGGCAGTAGAAGACGAACTTTTTTCAACGTCTCGGAATTGCGTGGAAACTCACCCACCCTCCTCATTTCTCTTGAGTATTCCAGAATGCATGAACTTGTTTCGAGATTCCTTCGTTTGGGCCCTGAACCATTTTGGACAACTTGAGGAAGAGGAAGATGAACTTTTTTCAACATCTCGGAATTGCGTGGAAACTCACCCACCCTCCTCATTTCTCGTGAGGAATCCAGAATGCATGAACTTGTTTCGAGATTCCTCCGTTTGGGCCCTGAACCATTTGGGACAACTTGAGGCAGAGGAAGACGAACTTTTTTCAACAACTCAGAATTGCGTGGAAACTCACCCACCCTCCTCATTTATCGTGAGGATTCCAGAATGCATTAAGTTGTTTCGAGATTCCTTCGTTTGGGCCCGGAACCATTTTTGACAACTAGAGGCAGTAGAAGACGAACTTTTTTCAACGTCTCGGAATTGCGTGGAAACTCACCCACCCTCCTCATTTCTCTTGAGTATTCCAGAATGTATGAACTTGTTTCGTGATTCCTCTGTTTTGGCCCTGAACCATTTGGGACTACTTGAGGCAGAAGAAGACGAACTTTTTTCAACGTCTCGGAATTGCTTGGAAACTCACCCACCCTCCTCATTTCTCTTGAGTATTCCAGAATGCATGAACTTGTTTCGAGATTCCTCCGTTTGGGCCCTGATCCATTTGGGACTACTTGAGGCAGAGGAAGACGAACTTTTTTCAACGTCTCGGAATTGCGTGGAAACTCACCCACCCTCCTCATTTCTCTTGAGTATTCCAGAATGCATGAACTTGTTTCGAGATTCCTTCGTTTGGGCCCTGAACCATTTTGGACAACTTGAGGAAGAGGAAGATGAACTTTTTTCAACATCTCGGAATTGCGTGGAAACTCACCCACCCTCCTCATTTCTCGTGAGGAATCCAGAATGCATGAACTTGTTTCGAGATTCCTCCGTTTGGGCCCTGAACCATTTGGGACAACTTGAGGCAAAGGAAGACGAACTTTTTTCAACATCTCAGAATTGCGTGGAAACTCACCCACCCTCCTCATTTATCGTGAGGATTCCAGAATGCATTAAGTTGTATCGAGATTCCTTCGTTTGGGCCCGGAACCATTTTTGACAACTAGAGGCAGTAGAAGACGAACTTTTTTCAACGTCTCGGAATTGCGTGGAAACTCACCCACCCTCCTCATTTCTCTTGAGTATTCCAGAATGCATGAACTTGTTTCGAGATTCCTTCGTTTGGGCCCTGAACCATTTTGGACAACTTGAGGAAGAGGAAGATGAACTTTTTTCAACATCTCGGAATTGCGTGGAAACTCACCCACCCTCCTCATTTCTCGTGAGGAATCCAGAATGCATGAACTTGTTTCGAGATTCCTCCGTTTGGGCCCTGAACCATTTGGGACAACTTGAGGCAGAGGAAGACGAACTTTTTTCAACAACTCAGAATTGCGTGGAAACTCACCCACCCTCCTCATTTATCGTGAGGATTCCAGAATGCATTAAGTTGTTTCGAGATTCCTTCGTTTGGGCCCGGAACCATTTTTGACAACTAGAGGCAGTAGAAGACGAACTTTTTTCAACGTCTCGGAATTGCGTGGAAACTCACCCACCCTCCTCATTTCTCTTAAGTATTCCAGAATGTATGAACTTGTTTCGTGATTCCTCTGTTTTGGCCCTGAACCATTTGGGACTACTTGAGGCAGAAGAAGACGAACTTTTTTCAACGTCTCGGAATTGCTTGGAAACTCACCCACCCTCCTCATTTCTCTTGAGTATTCCAGAATGCATGAACTTGTTTCGAGATTCCTCCGTTTGGGCCCTGAACCATTTGGGACTACTTGAGGCAGAAGAAGACGAACTTTTTTCAACGTCTCGGAATTGCGTGGAAACTCACCCACCCTCCTCATTTCTCTTGAGTATTCCAGAATGCATGAACTTGTATCGAGATTCCTCCGTTTGGGCGTAGAAACATTCTGGACAACTTGAGGCAGAGGAAGACGAACTTTTTTCAACGTCTCGGAATTGCGTGGAAACTCACCCACCCTCCTCATTTCTCGTGAGGAATCCAGAATGCATGAACTTGTTTCGAGATTCCTCCGTTTGGGCCCTGAACCATTTGGGACAACTTGAGGCAGAGGAAGACGAACTTTTTTCAACATCTCAAAATTGCGTGGAAACTCACCCACCCTCCTCATTTATCATGAGGATTCCAGAAGGCATTAAGTTGTTTCGAGATTCCTTCGTTTGGGCCCTGAACCATTTTTGACAACTAGAGGCAGTAGAAGACGAACTTTTTTCAACGTCTCGGAATTGCGTGGAAACTCACCCACCCTCCTCATTTCTCTTGAGTATTCCAGAATGCATGAACTTGTTTCGTGATCCCTCTGTTTTGGCCCTGAACAATTTGGGACTACTTGAGGCAGAAGAAGACGAACTTTTTTCAACGTCTCGGAATTGCTTGGAAACTCACCAACCCTCCTCATTTCTCTTGAGTATTCCAGAATGCATGAACTTGTTTCGAGATTCCTCCGTTTGGGCCCTGAACCATTTGGGACTACTTGAGGCAGAAGAAGACGAACTTTTTTCAACGTCTCGGAATTGCATGGAAACTCACCCACCCTCCTCATTTCTCTTGAGTATTCCAGAATGCATGAACTTGTATCGAGATTCCTCCGTTTGGGCGTAGAAACATTTTGGACAACTTGAGGCAGAGGAAGACGAACTTTTTTCAACGTCTCGGAATTGCGTGGAAACTCACCCACCCACCTCATTTCTCGTGAGGATTCTAGAATGCATGAACTTGTTTCGAGATTCCTCCGTTTGGGCCCTGAACCATTTGGGACAACTTGAGGCAGAGGAAGACGAACTTTTTTCAACGTCTCGGAATTGCGTGGAAACTCACCCACCCTCGTCATTTATCGTGAGGACTCCAGAATGCATGAACTTGTATCGAGATTCCTCCGTTTGGGCGTAGCAACATTTTGTACAACTTGAGGCAGAGGAAGACGAACTTTATTGAACATCTCGGATTTGCGTGGAAACTCACCCACCCTCCTCATTTCTCGTGAGGAATCCAGAATGCATGAACTTTTTTCGAGATTCCTCCGTTTGGGCCCTGAAAAATTTGGGACTACTTGAGGCAGAGGAAGACGAACTTTTTTCAACGTCTCGGAATTGCGTGGAAACTCACCCACCCTCCTCATTTATCGTGTGTATTCCAGAATGCATGAACTTATTTCGAGATTCCTCCGTTTGGGCCCTGAACCATATGGGACAACTTGAGGCAGAAGAAGACGAACTTTTTTCAACGTCTGGGAATTGCGTTGAAACTCACCCACCCTCCTCATTTCTCTTGAGTATTCAAGAATGCATGAACTTGTTTCGAGATTCCTTCGTTTGGGCCCTGAACCATTTTGGACAACTTGAGGAAGAGGAAGATGAACTTTTTTCAACATCTCGGAATTGCGTGGAAACTCACCCACCCTCCTCATTTCTCGTGAGGAATCCAGAATGCATGAACTTGTTTCGAGATTCCTCCGTTTGGGCCCTGAACCATTTGGGACAACTTGAGGCAGAGGAAGACGAACTTTTTTCAACATCTCAGAATTGCGTGGAAACTCACCCACCCTCCTCATTTATCGTGAGGATTCCAGAATGCATTAAGTTGTTTCGAGATTCCTTCGTTTGGGCCCGGAACCATTTTTGACAACTAGAGGCAGTAGAAGACGAACTTTTTTCAACGTCTCGGAATTGCGTGGAAACTCACCCACCCTCATCATTTCTCTTGAGTATTCCAGAATGCATGAACTTGTTTCGAGATTCCTTCGTTTGGGCCCTGAACCATTTTGGACAACTTGAGGAAGAGGAAGATGAACTTTTTTCAACATCTCGGAATTGTGTGGAAACTCACCCACCCTCCTCATTTCTCGTGAGGAATCCAGAATGCATGAACTTGTTTCGAGATTCCTCCGTTTGGGCCCTGAACCATTTGGGACAACTTGAGGCAGAGGAAGACGAACTTTTTTCAACATCTCAGAATTGCGTGGAAACTCACCCACCCTCCTCATTTATCGTGAGGATTCCAGAATGCATTAAGTTGTTTCGAGATTCCTTCGTTTGGGCCCGGAACCATTTTTGACAACTAGAGGCAGTAGAAGACGAACTTTTTTCAACATCTGGGAATTGCGTTGAAACTCACCCACCCTCCTCATTTCTCTTGAGTATTCCAGAATGCATGAACTTGTTTCGAGATTCCTCTGTTTGGGCCCTGAACCATTTGGGACTACTTGAGGCAGAAGAAGACGAACTTTTTTCAACGTCTCGGAATTGCGTGGAAACTCACCCACCCTCCTCATTTCTCTTGAGTATTCGAGAATGCATGAACTTGTATCGAGATTCCTCCGTTTGGGCGTAGAAACATTTTGGACAACTTGAGGCAGAGGAAGACGAACTTTTTTCAACGTCTCGGAATTGCGTGGAAACTCACCCACCCACCTCATTTCTCGTGAGGATTCCAGAATGCATGAACTTGTTTCGAGATTCCTCCGTTTGGGCCCTGAACCATTTGGGACAACTTGAGGCAGAGGAAGACGAACTTTTTTCAACGTCTCGGAATTGCGTGGAAACTCACCCACCCTCGTCATTTATCGTGAGAATTCCAGAATGCATTAAGTTGTTTCGAGATTCCTTCGTTTGGGCCCTGAACCATTTTGGACAACTTGAGGCAGTAGAAGACGAACTTTTTTCAACCTCTCGGAATTGCGTGGAAACTCACCCACCCTCCTCATTTCTCTTGAGTATTCCAGAATGCATGAACTTGTTTCGAGATTCCTTCGTTTGGGCCCTGAACCATTTTGGACAACTTGAGGAAGAGGAAGATGAACTTTTTTCAACATCTCGGAATTGCGTGGAAACTCACCCACCCTCCTCATTTCTCGTGAGGAATCCAGAATGCATGAACTTGTTTCGAGATTCCTCCGTTTGGGCCCTGAACCATTTGGGACAACTTGAGGCAGAGGAAGACGAACTTTTTTCAACATCTCAGAATTGCGTGGAAACTCACCCACCCTCCTCATTTATCGTGAGGATTCCAGAATGCATTAAGTTGTTTCGAGATTCCTTCGTTTGGGCCCGGAACCATTTTTGACAACTAGAGGCAGTAGAAGACGAACTTTTTTCAACGTCTCGGAATTGCGTGGAAACTCACCCACCCTCCTCATTTCTCTTGAGTATTCCAGAATGCATGAACTTGTTTCGAGATTCCTTCGTTTGGGCCCTGAACCATTTTGGACAACTTGAGGAAGAGGAAGATGAACTTTTTTCAACATCTCGGAATTGCGTGGAAACTCACCCACCCTCCTCATTTCTCGTGAGGAATCCAGAATGCATGAACTTGTTTCGAGATTCCTCCGTTTGGGCCCTGAACCATTTGGGACAACTTGAGGCAGAGGAAGACGAACTTTTTTCAACATCTCAGAATTGCGTGGAAACTCACCCACCCTCGTCATTTATCGTGAGGATTCCAGAATGCATTAAGTTGTTTCGAGATTCCTGCGTTTGGGCCCTGAACCTTTTTGGACAACTTGAGGCAGTAGAAGACGAACTTTTTTCAACCTCTCGGAATTGCGTGGAAACTCACCCACCCTCCTCATTTCTCTTGAGTATTCCAGAATGCATGAACTTGTATCGAGATTCCTCCGTTTGGGCGTAGAAACATTTTGGACAACTTGAGGCAGAGGAAGACGAACTTTTTTGAACATCTCGGAATTGCGTGGAAACTCACCCACCCTCCTCATTTCTCGTGAGGAATCCAGAATGCATGAACTTTTTTCGAGATTCCTCTGTTTGGGCCCTGAACCATTTGGGACTACTTGAGGCAGAGGAAGACGAACTTTTTTCAACGTCTCCGATTTGCGTGGAAACTCACCCACCCTCCTCATTTCTCGTGAGGAATCCAGAATGCATGAACTTGTTTCGAGATTCCTCCGTTTGGGCCCTGAACCATTTGGGACAACTTGAGGCAGAGGAAGACGAACTTTTTTCAACATCTCAGAATTGCGTGGAAACTCACCCACCCTCCTCATTTATCGTGAGGATTCCAGAATGCATTAAGTTGTTTCGAGATTCCTTCGTTTGGGCCCGGAACCATTTTTGACAACTAGAGGCAGTAGAAGACGAACTTTTTTCAACGTCTCGGAATTGCGTGGAAACTCACCCACCCTCCTCATTTCTCTTGAGTATTCCAGAATGCATGAACTTGTTTCGAGATTCCTTCGTTTGGGCCCTGAACCATTTTGGACAACTTGAGGAAGAGGAAGATGAACTTTTTTCAACATCTCGGAATTGCGTGGAAACTCACCCACCCTCCTCATTTCTCGTGAGGAATCCAGAATTCATGAACTTGTTTCGAGATTCCTCCGTTTGGGCCCTGAACCATTTGGGACAACTTGAGGCAGAGGAAGACGAACTTTTTTCAACATCTCAGAATTGCGTGGAAACTCGCCCACCCTCCTCATTTATCGTGAGGATTCCAGAATGCATTAAGTTGTTTCGAGATTCCTTCGTTTGGGCCCGGAACCATTTTTGACAACTAGAGGCAGTAGAAGACGAACTTTTTTCAACGTCTCGGAATTGCGTGGAAACTCACCCACCCTCCTCATTTCTCTTGAGTATTCCAGAATGCATGAACTTGTTTCGTGATTCCTCTGTTTTGGCCCTGAACCATTTGGGACTAATTGAGGCAGAAGAAGACGAACTTTTTTCAACGTCTCGGAATTGCTTGGAAACTCACCCACCCTCCTCATTTCTCTTGAGTATTCCAGAATGCATGAACTTGTTTCGAGATTCCTCCGTTTGGGCCCTGAACCATTTGGGACTACTTGAGGCAGAAGAAGACGAACTTTTTTCAACGTCTCGGAATTGCGTGGAAACTCACCCACCCTCCTCATTTCTCTTGAGTATTCCAGAATGCATGAACTTGTATCGAGATTCCTCCGTTTGGGCGTAGAAACATTTTGGACAACTTGAGGCAGAGGAAGACGAACTTTTTTCAACGTCTCGGAATTGCGTGGAAACTCACCCACCCTCCTCATTTCTCGTGAGGATTCCAGAATGCATGAACTTGTTTCGCGATTCCTCCGTTTGGGCCCTGAACCATTTGGGACAACTTGAGGCAGAGGAAGACGAACTTTTTTCAACGTCTCGGAATTGTGTGGAAACTCACCCACCCTCGTCATTTATCGTGAGGATTCCAGAATGCATTAAGTTGTTTCGAGATTCCTTCGTTTGGGCCCTGAACCATTTTGGACAACTTGAGGTAGTAGAAGACGAACTTTTTTCAACCTCTCGGAATTGCGTGGAAACTCACCCACCCTCCTCATTTCTCTTGAGTATTCCAGAATGCATGAACTTGTATCGAGATTCCTCCGTTTGGGCGTAGAAACATTTTGGACAACTTGAGGCAGAGGAAGACGAACTTTTTTGAACATCTCGGAATTGCGTGGAAACTCACCCACCCTCCTCATTTCTCGTGAGGAATCCAGAATGCATGAACTTTTTTCGAGATTCCTCTGTTTGGGCCCTGAACCATTTGGAACAACCTAAGGCAGAGGAAGACGAACTTTTTTCAACGTCTCGGAATTGCGTGGAAACTCACCCACCCTCCTCATTGATCGTGAGGACTCCAGAATGCATTAAGTTGTTTCGAGATTCCTCCGTTTGGGCCCTGAACCATTTGGGACTACTTGAGGCAGAGGAAGACGAACTTTTTTCAACGTCTCGGAATTGCGTGGAAACTCACCCACCCTCCTCATTTATCGTGTGTATTCCAGAATGCATGAACTTTTTTCGAGATTCCTCCGTTTGGGCCCTGAACCATAAGGGACAACTTGAGGAAGAAGAAGACGAACTTTTTTCAACGTCTGGGAATTGCGTAGAAACTCACCCACCCTCCTCATTTCTCTTGAGTATTCCAGAATGCATGAACTTGTTTCGAGATTCCTTCGTTTGGGCCCTGAACCATTTTGGACAACTTGAGGAAGAGGAAGATGAACTTTTTTCAACATCTCGGAATTACGTGGAAACTCACCCACCCTCCTCATTTCTCGTGAGGAATCCAGAATGCATGAACTTGTTTCGAGATTCCTCCGTTTGGGCCCTGAACCATTTGGGACAACTTGAGGCAGAGGAAGACGAACTTTTTTCAACATCTCAGAATTGCGTGGAAACTCACCCACCCTCCTCATTTATCGTGAGGATTCCAGAATGCATTAAGTTGTTTCGAGATTCCTTCGTTTGGGCCCGGAACCATTTTTGACAACTAGAGGCAGTAGAAGACGAACTTTTTTCAACGTCTCGGAATTGCGTGGAAACTCACCCACCCTCCTCATTTCTCTTGAGTATTCCAGAATGCATGAACTTGTTTCGAGATTCCTTCGTTTGGGCCCTGAACCATTTTGGACAACTTGAGGAAGAGGAAGATGAACTTTTTTCAACATCTCGGAATTGCGTGGAAACTCACCCACCCTCCTCATTTCTCGTGAGGAATCCAGAATTCATGAACTTGTTTCGAGATTCCTCCGTTTGGGCCCTGAACCATTTGGGACAACTTGAGGCAGAGGAAGACGAACTTTTTTCAACATCTAAGAATTGCGTGGAAACTCGCCCACCCTCCTCATTTATCGTGAGGATTCCAGAATGCATTAAGTTGTTTCGAGATTCCTTCGTTTGGGCCCGGAACCATTTTTGACAACTAGAGGCAGTAGAAGACGAACTTTTTTCAACGTCTCGGAATTGCGTGGAAACTCACCCACCCTCCTCATTTCTCTTGAGTATTCCAGAATGCATGAACTTGTTTCGTGATTCCTCTGTTTTGGCCCTGAACCATTTGGGACTAATTGAGGCAGAAGAAGACGAACTTTTTTCAACGTCTCGGAATTGCTTGGAAACTCACCCACCCTCCTCATTTCTCTTGAGTATTCCAGAATGCATGAACTTGTTTCGAGATTCCTCCGTTTGGGCCCTGAACCATTTGGGACTACTTGAGGCAGAAGAAGACGAACTTTTTTCAACGTCTCGGAATTGCGTGGAAACTCACCCACCCTCCTCATTTCTCTTGAGTATTCCAGAATGCATGAACTTGTATCGAGATTCCTCCGTTTGGGCGTAGAAACATTTTGGACAACTTGAGGCAGAGGAAGACGAACTTTTTTCAACGTCTCGGAATTGCGTGGAAACTCACCCACCCTCCTCATTTCTCGTGAGGATTCCAGAATGCATGAACTTGTTTCGCGATTCCTCCGTTTGGGCCCTGAACCATTTGGGACAACTTGAGGCAGAGGAAGACGAACTTTTTTCAACGTCTCGGAATTGTGTGGAAACTCACCCACCCTCGTCATTTATCGTGAGGATTCCAGAATGCATTAAGTTGTTTCGAGATTCCTTCGTTTGGGCCCTGAACCATTTTGGACAACTTGAGGCAGTAGAAGACGAACTTTTTTCAACCTCTCGGAATTGCGTGGAAACTCACCCACCCTCCTCATTTCTCTTGAGTATTCCAGAATGCATGAACTTGTATCGAGATTCCTCCGTTTGGGCGTAGAAACATTTTGGACAACTTGAGGCAGAGGAAGACGAACTTTTTTGAACATCTCGGAATTGCGTGGAAACTCACCCACCCTCCTCATTTCTCGTGAGGAATCCAGAATGCATGAACTTTTTTCGAGATTCCTCTGTTTGGGCCCTGAACCATTTGGAACAACCTAAGGCAGAGGAAGACGAACTTTTTTCAACGTCTCGGAATTGCGTGGAAACTCACCCACCCTCCTCATTGATCGTGAGGACTCCAGAATGCATTAAGTTGTTTCGAGATTCCTCCGTTTGGGCCCTGAACCATTTGGGACTACTTGAGGCAGAGGAAGACGAACTTTTTTCAACGTCTCGGAATTGCGTGGAAACTCACCCACCCTCCTCATTTATCGTGTGTATTCCAGAATGCATGAACTTGTTTCGAGATTCCTCCGTTTGGGCCCTGAACCATATGGGACAACTTGAGGCAGAAGAAGACGAACTTTTTTCAACGTCTGGGAATTGCGTTGAAACTCACCCACCCTCCTCATTTCTCTTGAGTATTCCAGAATGCATGAACTTGTTTCGAGATTCCTTCGTTTGGGCCCTGAACCATTTTGGACAACTTGAGGAAGAGGAAGATGAACTTTTTTCAACATCTCGGAATTGCGTGGAAACTCACCCACCTTCCTCATTTCTCGTGAGGAATCCAGAATGCATGAACTTGTTTCGAGATTCCTCCGTTTGGGCCCTGAACCATTTGGGACAACTTGAGGCAGAGGAAGAGGAACTTTTTTCAACATCTCAGAATTGCGTGGAAACTCACCCACCCTCCTCATTTATCGTGAGGATTCCAGAATGCATTAAGTTGTTTCGAGATTCCTTCGTTTGGGCCCGGAACCATTTTTGACAACTAGAGGCAGTAGAAGACGAACTTTTTTCAACGTCTCGGAATTGCGTGGAAACTCACCCACCCTCCTCATTTCTCTTGAGTATTCCAGAATGCATGAACTTGTTTCGTGATTCCTCTGTTTTGGCCCTGAACCATTTGGGACTACTTGAGGCAGAAGAAGACGAACTTTTTTCAACGTCTCGGAATTGCTTGGAAACTCACCCACCCTCCTCATTTCTCTTGAGTATTCCAGAATGCATGAACTTGTTTCGAGATTCCTCCGTTTGGGCCCTGAACCATTTGGGACTACTTGAGGAAAAAGAAGACGAACTTTTTTCAACGTCTCGGAATTGCGTGGAAACTCACCCACCCTCCTCATTTCTCTTGAGTATTCCAGAATGCATGAACTTGTATCGAGATTCCTCCGTTTGGGCGTAGAAACATTTTGGACAACTTGAGGCAGAGGAAGACGAACTTTTTTCAACGTCTCGGAATTGCGTGGAAACTCACCCACCCTCCTCATTTCTCGTGAGGATTCCAGAATGCATGAACTTGTTTCGAGATTCCTCCGTTTGGGCCCTGAACCATTTGGGACAACTTGAGGCAGAGGAAGACGAACTTTTTTCAACGTCTCGGAATTGCGTGGAAACTCACCCACCCTCCTCATTTATCGTGAGGACTCCAGAATGCATTAAGTTGTTTCGAGATTCCTCCGTTTGGGCCCTGAACCATTTTGGACAACTTGAGGCAGTAGAAGACGAACTTTTTTCAACCTCTCGGAATTGCGTGGAAACTCACCCACCCTCCTCATTTCTCTTGAGTATTCCAGAATGCATGAACTTGTATCGAGATTCCTCCGTTTGGGCGTAGAAACATTTTGGACAACTTGAGGCAGAGGAAGACGAACTTTTTTCAACGTCTCGGAATTGCGTGGAAACTCACCCACCCTCCTCATTTCTCGTGAGGATTCCAGAATGCATGAACTTGTTTCGCGATTCCTCCGTTTGGCCCTGAACCATTTGGGACAACTTGAGGCAGAGGAAGACGAACTTTTTTCAACGTCTCGGAATTGTGTGGAAACTCACCCACCCTCGTCATTTATCGTGAGGATTCCAGAATGCATTAAGTTGTTTCGAGATTCCTTCGTTTGGGCCCTGAACCATTTTGGACAACTTGAGGCAGTAGAAGACGAACTTTTTTCAACGTCTCGGAATTGCGTGGAAACTCACCCACCCTCCTCATTTCTCGTGAGGATTCCAGAATGCATGAACTTGTTTCGCGATTCCTCCGTTTGGGCCCTGAACCATTTGGGACAACTTGAGGCAGAGGAAGACGAACTTTTTTCAACGTCTCGGAATTGTGTGGAAACTCACCCACCCTCGTCATTTATCGTGAGGATTCCAGAATGCATTAAGTTGTTTCGAGATTCCTTCGTTTGGGCCCTGAACCATTTTGGACAACTTGAGGCAGAGGAAGACGAACTTTTTTCAACGTCTCGGAATTGCGTGGAAACTCACCCACCCTCCTCATTTCTCGTGAGGATTCCAGAATGCATGAACTTGTTTCGCGATTCCTCCGTTTGGGCCCTGAAACATTTGGGACAACTTGAGGCAGAGGAAGACGAACTTTTTTCAACGTCTCGGATATGCATGGAAACTCACCCACCCTCCTCATTTATCGTGAGGATTCCAGAATGCATTAAGTTGTTTCAAGATTCCTTCGTTTGGGCCTTGAACCATTTTGGAAAACTTGAGGCAGAAGAAGACGAACTTTTTTCAACGTCTTGGAATTGCGTAGAAACTCACCCACCCTCCTCATTTCTCTTGAGTATTCCAGAATGCATGAACTTGTTTCGAGATTCCTCCGTTTGGGCCCTGAAACATTTGGGACAACTTGAGCCTGAACAAGACGAACTTTTTTCAACGTCTTGGAATTGCGTAGAAACTCACCCACCCTCCTCATTTCTCTTGAGTATTCCAGAATGCATGAACTTATTTCGAGATTCCTCTGTTTGGGCCTTGAACCATTTGGGACTACTTGAGGCAGAAGAAGACGAACTTTTTTCAACGTCTCGGAATTGGGTGGAAACTCACCCACCCTCCTCATTTCTCTTGAGTATTCCAGAATGCATGAACTTGTATCGAGATTCCTCCGTTTGGGCGTAGAAACATTTTGGACAACTCTAGGCAGAGGAAGACGAACTTTTTTGAACATCTCGGAATTGCGTGGAAACTCACCCACCCTCCTCATTTCTCGTGAGGAATCCAGAATGCATGAACTTTTTTCGAGATTCCTCCGTTTGGGCCCTGAACCATTTGGAACAACCTAAGGCAGAGGAAGACGAACTTTTTTCAACGTCTCGGAATTGCGTGGAAACTCACCCACCCTCCTCATTTATCGTGAGGATTCCAGAATGCATTAAGTTGTTTCGAGATTCCTTCGTTTGGGCCCTGAACCATTTTTGACAACTAGAGGCAGTAGAAGACGAACTTTTGTCAACGTCTCGGAATTGCGTGGAAACTCACCCACCCTCCTCATTTCTCTTGAGTATTCCAGAATACATGAACTTGTTTCGAGATTCCTCCGTTTGGGCCCTGAACCATATGGGACATCTTGAGTGAGAGGAAGACGAACTTTTTTCAACCTCTCGGAATTGCGTAGAAACTCACCCACCCTCCTCATTTCTCGTGAGGATTCCAAAATGCATTAAGTTGTTTCGAGATTCCTTCATTTGTGCCCTGAACCATTTTGGACAACTTGCGGCAGATAAAGACGAACTTTTTTCAACATCTGGGAATTGCGTGGAAACTCACCCACCCTCCTCATTTCTCGTGAGGAATCCAGAATGCATGAACTTGTTTCGAGATTCCTCCGTTTGGGCCCTGAACCATTTGGGACAACTTGAGGCAGAGGAAGACGAACTTTTTTCAACGTCTCGGATATGCATGGAAACTCACCCACCCTCCTCATTTATCGTGAGGATTCCAGAATGCATTAAGTTGTTTCAAGATTCCCTCGTTTGGGCCTTGAACCATTTTGGAAAACTTGAGGCAGAAGAAGACGAACTTTTTTCAACGTCTTGGAATTGCGTAGAAACTCACCCACCCTCCTCATTTCTCTTGAGTATTCCAGAATGCATGAACTTGTTTCGAGATTCCTCCGTTTGGGCCCTGAAACATTTGGGACAACTTGAGCCTGAACAAGACGAACTTTTTTCAACGTCTTGGAATTGCGTAGAAACTCACCCACCCTCCTCATTTCTCTTGAGTATTTCAGAATGCATGAACTTATTTCGAGATTCCTCTGTTTGGGCCCTGAACCATTTGGGACTACTTGAGGCAGAAGAAGACGAACTTTTTTCAACGTCTCGGAATTGCGTGGAAACTCACCCACCCTCCTCATTTCTCTTGAGTATTCCAGAATGCATGAACTTGTATCGAGATTCCTCCGTTTGGGCGATGAACCATATGGGACAAGTTGAGGCAGAGGAACACGAACTTTTTTCAACGTCTTGGAATTGCGTGGAAACTCACCCACCCTCCTCATTTCTCTTGAGTATTCCAGAATTCATGAACTTCTTTCGAGATTCCTCCGTTTGGGCCCTGAACCATTTGGCACAACCTAAGGCAGAGGAAGACGAACTTTTTTCAACATCTCGGAATTGCGTGGAAACTCACCCACCCTCCTCATTTATCGTGAGGATTCCAGAATGCATTAAGTTGTTTCGAGATTCCTCCATTTGTGCCCTGAACCATTTGGGACTACTTGAGGTAGAGGAAGACGAACTTTTTTCAACGTCTCGGAATTGCGTGGAAACTCACCCACCCTCCTCATTTATCGTGAGGATTCCAGAATGTATTAAGTTGTTTCGTGATTCCTCTGTTTTGGCCCTGAACCATTTGGGACTACTTGAGGCAGAAGAAGACGAACATTTTTCAACGTCTCGGAATTGCGTGGAAACTCACCCACCCTCCTCATTTCTCTTGAGTATTCCAGAATGCATGAACTTGTTTCGCGATTCCTCCGTTTGGGCCCTGAACCATATGGGACATCTTGAGGCAGAGGAAGACGAACTTTTTCCAACGTCTCGGATGTGCATGGAAACTCACCCACCCTCCTCATTTATCGTGAGGATTCCAGAATGCATTAAGTTGTTTCGAGATTCCTTCGTTTGGGCCTTGAACCATTTTGGACAACTTGACGCAGATGAAGACGAACTTTTTTCAACATCTGGGAATTGTGTGGAAACTCACCCACCCTCCTCATTTCTCGTGAGGAATCCAGAATGCATGAACTTGTTTCGAGATTCCTCCGTTTGGGCCCTGAACCATTTGGGACAACTTGAGGCAGAGGAAGACGGACTTTTTTCAACATCTCAGAATTGCGTGGAAACTCACCCACCCTCCTCATTTATCGTGAGGATTCCAGAATGCATTAAGTTGTTTCGAGATTCCTTCGTTTGGGCCCTGAACCATTTTTGACAACTAGAGGCAGTAGAAGACGAACTTTTTTCAACGTCTCGGAATTGCGTGGAAACTCACCCACCCTCCTCATTTCTCTTGAGTATTCCAGAATGCATGAACTTGTTTCGAGATTCCTCCGTTTGGGCCCTGAACCATATGGGAAATCTTGAGGTAGAGGAAGACGAACTTTTTTCAACCTCTCGGAATTGCGTAGAAACTCACCCACCCTCCTCATTTCTCGTGAGTATTCCAAAATGCATTAAGTTGTTTCGAGATTCCTTCATTTGTGCCCTGAACCATTTTGGACAACTTGCGGCAGATAAAGACGAACTTTTTTCAACATCTGGGAATTGCGTGGAAACTCACCCACCCTCCTTGATGCGGACATAGGGGGCGACATGACCAAGGCAACAAACTTGGAGGACATACAAGGTCTTGGAGATCCAATGACAAGAGCAAGAACTAAAAAGGCTCCAGATTGAAGACCTTGAAGAAAGAGCCCTAATGGATATGCATGGAGGCTTCATTGGGCCTTAGCCCAAATTCTGCATTTAGTTTTATTTTCTTACATTTAGTTAAACTTTTGTAATAAGGCTTATTGGGCTTGTTTATTGGGCTTTATGTGTAAGCAAAATTAGGTTAAACTTAATATGGATGTTGCCCATATAAGGGAACGCCATAGCTTTTGTAACGGCAGATTTGAATTGAGATTTCAACCATTTTGGTGAGAGGCAAGTTCTCTAGGGTTCTTTCGAGAATCTCTGAACTTATCAAGGGTTTCGATCCTTGTGGCGTTCTTGGGCTTATCAATTCCTTTTGAATTGTGGCGCCTACCTTTAATCTGCAGTTTTCAGTTTTCGTTCTAAAATTTCTCGGTTTCATATCTCCAGTTTCCCTTATCGTTTTCCGGTGTTTTCATAGTCGAAATCGTAGTTCAGAACGTGATCTTTCAGCTCGTTTTGGAAGCACTCAATTCCGAGGTCTGTAGCGCGAGATCCATTCCGTTCTTTAGGACGCGTCAGAGGCTGTTCTGGTGCGAAATTCCACTCCTAGTTGATCCGATCGTCTGTTTCCTTCGGGAATCACATCATTTGGTATCAGAGCGCGGTTCTAGGATTGGAATTGGGTTATCTTTTCTTGATTGTTTACATCCAATCTGGTAACCCTAATCCCTAAATTTGTGTTTTTGATTTTTGAATTGTGAAATTCTGTTTTAGTCGTCGTTCTTTGTTCCTAGTTTGTTCTTTCAATCTTCTAGTTGTTTTTCCTGTCAATTTCTTGTTCGGTTCATATATTTCTGCACTTTGTTCTTGGTGTTCATCCCTTGTTCATCATTGTTCTTCAATTTTAATCCTTTCGATTCGTGTTTCTTGAGTATTGTGTTGTTAGTGTGTTAAGTAATAGCTCGTTTTGTGGGGAATTCTATCTAATTCAATTCTGAATTAGTATAATTTCAAAGTTTGATCCCAAAATCACAAATTCCTCTTTGTAAAGAAAAAAAAAAGAAAAAAAATCAGCTGTGATAATAAAAAAAAAGAAAAAAAAAAGAAAAAAGAATCAGGTGTTATTAAAAAAAAAGAAAAAAAAAATCAGTTTTGATTTTAAAAAAAAAGAATCAGCTGTTATTAAAAAAAAGAGGAAAAAAAAAAAGCTATACAGCACCTTGGTATTCAATTACACACACTACTATGTGTGAATTTTTTCCAAAGTGTCTTTCTTGAATAATTCCTCCAAATTGTTTTTTTTTTGGTTTTGGATTTTCTTTGTCTTGTCTTCTTTGAGTCCAAAGTGTTCTTGAATAGTTCCTCCAAATTGATTTGAATTTTCTGTCTTGTCTTCTTTCACATCTTTTCCAAATTGTATTGTGAGTCACCGCCAATTCCTAAGTTTGGGATTCTACTCTTGAGTGTTCTTGGAGATTCTGTTAAGAACTTAAAGGGGGCTATTGAGTGGTAAAAGGCAAGAGAGAACACTACACAAAAGCCTTATAGAGAGCAACAAACACGAGTGATACATTTTTAAGAGTGTAAACACGTGAGCGAGTGGTAAGGTCCTATTACTTTTGTTCTTTTCCTTGAATTATGGCAGGTGCAGGTGGTGAAGACGTTCCTCCTCCTATAGGAGATAACAGATTGCTAATTGAAGCAATTACAACTCAAATGCAAAGGATGATGAGAGAACACACAGAGGAGTTATATGAGAGAATTGAGAGAATAGAAAATCAGAGGAATCAGGATGAAGATAGACAGAGAGGGAGGGATGAAAGAAGGAGAAGAAGAGATCATGAGAATGATGCTAGAGAGGATAGAATTAAGGGAGTGAAGCTTAATATACCATCCTTCAAGGGAAAAAGTGATCCGGAAGCCTATTTAGAGTGGGAACTGAAGATTGAGCACTTGTTTGCATGTCACAATTATAGTGAAGAGAAGAAAATGAAGGTGGCAGCCATGGAGTTTAGTGATTATGCTCTCATTTGGTGGGACCAATTGCAAAGGGAGAGGGCGAGATATGAAGAACCATTGGTGGATAGTTGGGTGGAGATGAAAAGACTAATGAGAAGAAGATATGTTCCTTCCCATTATCATCGAGACCTTCACAATAAACTTCAAAGACTCACACAAGGTAACAAGAGTGTAGATGAGTATTTTAAAGAGATGGAGGTGTCCTTGATTAGAGCAAATATTAGTGAAGAGCGGGAGGCTACTATGGCACGTTTCTTGCATGGGCTGAATAATGACATAAGGGATGTTGTGGAGTTGCAAAATTATGTGGAGTTGGAGGATTTGGTGCAACAAGCTAGTAAGGTAGAACAACAACTCAAGAGAAAGGGTGTCATGAGGAAAAACTCTTCAAATTTTTATTCTTCAAGTTGGAAGGATAGAAATAAGAAGAAGGAAGGTACATCATCAAGCAATCCCACTGCTACACCTCAAAGGACTCAAACTAAATCCAATGAGGTTCCTAAAAAGACAAGGAGTAGTGAAATAAAATGTTTCAAGTGTTTGGGGAGAGGTCACATAGCTTCTGAATGTCCAACTAAGAAGACTATGTTACTTAAAGAGGATGGGGAGCTTAATAGTGAGTCTTCTTCAGATTCTACTTCGCAAGATTCTGTTTCTTCAGATTCTGCTTCACAAGATGATATTGAAGAAATAATTCCAGAAGGAGATTTGTTTATGGTAAGAAGAATGTTGGGCAGCCAAGCAAAAGACATGGATGATAGTCAAAGAGAGAACATCTTTCATACCAGATGCCTTATCCAAGAAAAGGTATGTTCTCTAATTATTGATGGAGGGAGTTGTACCAATGTTGCAAGTGCTAGAATGGTGTCTAAATTGGGCATGGAAACCAAACCTCACCCACTGCCATACAAGCTTCAATGGCTTAGTGAGGATGGTGAAGTGACCGTAAGCAAACAAGTGGAGGTGAACTTCTCCATAGGGAAATATGATGATACAGTTTTATGTGATGTGGTACCAATGGAGGCTTGTCATTTGCTACTTGGGAGACCTTGGCAATATGATAAGAAAGCTATGCATGATGGATACACCAACAAGTTCTCTTTTGTACATAAAGAACGCAAGATTATTCTTGCATCCTTGCCACCAAGAGAAGTTAGTGAGGATAATCTAAAAATGAGAGAAAAAAGAAAGCAAGAGAGAAAAGAGAGTGGAAGAGAGCAAGAAAAAAAAGGAGAGGAAAAGAGAAAAGCGCCAAACTTGCTTATAAAAGAAAAAGAGGTGAAAAAGGCAATGCATTTAAAAAAGCCAATGCTCTTACTTTTGAGTAAAGAGAATAATGTTACAGATGCAAGTCCTACTAACTTTCTTCCAAATGAGGTTTCTGATTTGTTGCAGGAATTTAAAGAGGTTGATGATGCAATCCACACTGTAGATTTGTTCTTCAAGGAAGTGCATAAAGACGGAGACGAGGATTGCAATTTGAGGACAAATTCTTCTAAAGAAGGAGGGAATGATGCGGACATAGGGGGCGACATGACCAAGGCAACAAACTTGGAGGACATACAAGGTCTTGGAGATCCAATGACAAGAGCAAGAACTAAAAAGGCTCCAGATTGAAGACCTTGAAGAAAGAGCCCTAATGGATATGCATGGAGGCTTCATTGGGCCTTAGCCCAAATTCTGCATTTAGTTTTATTTTCTTACATTTAGTTAAACTTTTGTAATAAGGCTTATTGGGCTTGTTTATTGGGCTTTATGTGTAAGCAAAATTAGGTTAAACTTAATATGGATGTTGCCCATATAAGGGAACGCCATAGCTTTTGTAACGGCAGATTTGAATTGAGATTTCAACCATTTTGGTGAGAGGCAAGTTCTCTAGGGTTCTTTCGAGAATCTCTGAACTTATCAAGGGTTTCGATCCTTGTGGCGTTCTTGGGCTTATCAATTCCTTTTGAATTGTGGCGCCTACCTTTAATCTGCAGTTTTCAGTTTTCGTTCTAAAATTTCTCGGTTTCATATCTCCAGTTTCCCTTATCGTTTTCCGGTGTTTTCATAGTCGAAATCGTAGTTCAGAACGTGATCTTTCAGCTCGTTTTGGAAGCACTCAATTCCGAGGTCTGTAGCGCGAGATCCATTCCGTTCTTTAGGACGCGTCAGAGGCTGTTCTGGTGCGAAATTCCACTCCTAGTTGATCCGATCGTCTGTTTCCTTCGGGAATCACATCATTTGGTATCAGAGCGCGGTTCTAGGATTGGAATTGGGTTATCTTTTCTTGATTGTTTACATCCAATCTGGTAACCCTAATCCCTAAATTTGTGTTTTTGATTTTTGAATTGTGAAATTCTGTTTTAGTCGTCGTTCTTTGTTCCTAGTTTGTTCTTTCAATCTTCTAGTTGTTTTTCCTGTCAATTTCTTGTTCGGTTCATATATTTCTGCACTTTGTTCTTGGTGTTCATCCCTTGTTCATCATTGTTCTTCAATTTTAATCCTTTCGATTCGTGTTTCTTGAGTATTGTGTTGTTAGTGTGTTAAGTAATAGCTCGTTTTGTGGGGAATTCTATCTAATTCAATTCTGAATTAGTATAATTTCAAAGTTTGATCCCAAAATCACAAATTCCTCTTTGTAAAGAAAAAAAAAAAGAAAAAAAATCAGCTGTGATAAAAAAAAAGAAAAAAAAAGAAAAAAGAATCAGGTGTTATTAAAAAAAAAGAAAAAAAAAATCAGTTTTGATTTTAAAAAAAAAGAATCAGCTGTTATTAAAAAAAAGAGGAAAAAAAAAAAGCTATACAGCACCTTGGTATTCAATTACACACACTACTATGTGTGAATTTTTTCCAAAGTGTCTTTCTTGAATAATTCCTCCAAATTGTTTTTTTTTTGGTTTTGGATTTTCTTTGTCTTGTCTTCTTTGAGTCCAAAGTGTTCTTGAATAGTTCCTCCAAATTGATTTGAATTTTCTGTCTTGTCTTCTTTCACATCTTTTCCAAATTGTATTGTGAGTCACCGCCAATTCCTAAGTTTGGGATTCTACTCTTGAGTGTTCTTGGAGATTCTGTTAAGAACTTAAAGGGGGCTATTGAGTGGTAAAAGGCAAGAGAGAACACTACACAAAAGCCTTATAGAGAGCAACAAACACGAGTGATACATTTTTAAGAGTGTAAACACGTGAGCGAGTGGTAAGGTCCTATTACTTTTGTTCTTTTCCTTGAATTATGGCAGGTGCAGGTGGTGAAGACGTTCCTCCTCCTATAGGAGATAACAGATTGCTAATTGAAGCAATTACAACTCAAATGCAAAGGATGATGAGAGAACACACAGAGGAGTTATATGAGAGAATTGAGAGAATAGAAAATCAGAGGAATCAGGATGAAGATAGACAGAGAGGGAGGGATGAAAGAAGGAGAAGAAGAGATCATGAGAATGATGCTAGAGAGGATAGAATTAAGGGAGTGAAGCTTAATATACCATCCTTCAAGGGAAAAAGTGATCCGGAAGCCTATTTAGAGTGGGAACTGAAGATTGAGCACTTGTTTGCATGTCACAATTATAGTGAAGAGAAGAAAATGAAGGTGGCAGCCATGGAGTTTAGTGATTATGCTCTCATTTGGTGGGACCAATTGCAAAGGGAGAGGGCGAGATATGAAGAACCATTGGTGGATAGTTGGGTGGAGATGAAAAGACTAATGAGAAGAAGATATGTTCCTTCCCATTATCATCGAGACCTTCACAATAAACTTCAAAGACTCACACAAGGTAACAAGAGTGTAGATGAGTATTTTAAAGAGATGGAGGTGTCCTTGATTAGAGCAAATATTAGTGAAGAGCGGGAGGCTACTTATGGCACGTTTCTTGCATGGGCTGAATAATGACATAAGGGATGTTGTGGAGTTGCAAAATTATGTGGAGTTGGAGGATTTGGTGCAACAAGCTAGTAAGGTGGAAACTCACCCACCCTCCTCATTTCTCGTGAGGAATCCAGAATGCATGAACTTGTTTCGAGATTCCTCCGTTTGGGCCCTGAACCATTTGGGACAACTTGAGGCAGAGGAAGACGAACTTTTTTCAACGTCTCGGATATGCATGGAAACTCACCCACCCTCCTCATTTATCGTGAGGATTCCAGAATGCATTAAGTTGTTTCCAGATTCCTTCGTTTGGGCCTTGAACCATTTTGGACAACTTGAGGCAGTAGAAGACGAACTTTTTTCAACGTCTCGGAATTGCGTGGAAACTCACCCACCCTCCTCATTTCTCTTGAGTATTCCATAATGCATGAACTTGTTTCGAGATTCCTCTGTTTTGGCCCTGAACCATTTGGGACTACTTGAGGAAAAAGAAGACGAACTTTTTTCAACGTCTCGGAATTGCTTGAAAACTCACCCACCCTCCTCCTTTCTCGTCACGATCCCAGAATGCATGAACTTGTTTCGAGATTCCTCCGTTTGGGCGTAGAACCATTTTGGACAACTTGAGACAGAGGAAGACGAACTTTTTTCAACGTCTCGGAATTGCGTGGAAACTCAACCACCCTCCCCATTTCTCGTGAGGATTCTAGAATGCATTAAGTTGTTTCGAGATTCCTTCGTTTGGGCCCTGAACAATTTTGGACAACTTGAGGCAGAAAAAGACGAACTTTTTTCAACCTCTCGGAATTGCGTGGAAACTCACCCACCCTCCTCATTTCTCGTGAGGAATCCAGAATGCATAAACTTGTTTCGAGATTCCTCCGTTTTACCCTGAACCATTTGGGACAACTTGAGGCAGAGGAAGACGAACTTTTTTCAACGTCTTGGAATTGCGTGGAAACTCACCCACCCTCCTCATTTATCGTGAGGATTCCAGAATGCATTAAGTTGTTTTGAGATTCCTTCGTTTGGGCCCTGAACCATTTTGGACAACTTCAGGCAGTAGAAGACGAACTTTTTTCAACGTCTCGGAATTGCGTGGAAACTCACCCACCCTCCTCATTTCTCTTGAGTATTCCAGAATGCATGAACTTGTTTCGAGATTCCTCTGTTTTGGCCCTGAACCATTTGGGACTACTTGAGGCAGAAGAAGACGAACTTTTTTCAACGTCTCGGAATTGCTTGGAAAGTCACCCACCCTCCTCAATTCTCGTGAGGATCCCAGAATGCATGAACATGTTTCGAGATTCCTCCGTTTGGGCCCAGAACCATTTTGGACAACTTGAGGAAGATGAAGACGAACTTTTTTCAACGTCTCGGAATTGCGTGGAAACTCTCCCACCCTCCTCATTTCTCTTGAGTATTCCAGAATGCATGAACTTGTTTCGAGATTCCTCCGTTTGGGCCCTAAACCATATGGGACAACTTGAGCCAGAAGAAGACGAACTTTTTTCAACGTCTCGGAATTGCTTGGAAACTCACCCACCCTCCTCCTTTCTCGTCACGATCCCAGAATGCATGAACTTGTTTCGAGATTCCTCCGTTTGGGCGTAGAACCATTTTGGACAACTTGAGGCAGAGGAAGACGAACTTTTTTCAACGTCTCGGAATTGCGTGGAAACTCAACCACCCTCCCCATTTCTCGTGAGGATTCTAGAATGCATTAAGTTGTTTCGAGATTCCTTCGTTTGGGCCCTGAACAATTTTGGACAACTTGAGGCAGAAAAAGACGAACTTTTTTCAACCTCTCGGAATTGCGTGGAAACTCACCCACCCTCCTCATTTCTCGTGAGGAATCCAGAATGCATAAACTTGTTTCGAGATTCCTCCGTTTTACCCTGAACCATTTGGGACAACTTGAGGCAGAGGAAGACGAACTTTTTTCAACGTCTTGGAATTGCGTGGAAACTCACCCACCCTCCTCATTTATCGTGAGGATTCCAGAATGCATTAAGTTGTTTTGAGATTCCTTCGTTTGGGCCCTGAACCATTTTGGACAACTTCAGGCAGTAGAAGACGAACTTTTTTCAACGTCTCGGAATTGCGTGGAAACTCACCCACCCTCCTCATTTCTCTTGAGTATTCCAGAATGCATGAACTTGTTTCGAGATTCCTCTGTTTTGGCCCTGAACCATTTGGGACTACTTGAGGCAGAAGAAGACGAACTTTTTTCAACGTCTCGGAATTGCTTGGAAAGTCACCCACCCTCCTCAATTCTCGTGAGGATCCCAGAATGCATGAACATGTTTCGAGATTCCTCCGTTTGGGCCCAGAACCATTTTGGACAACTTGAGGAAGATGAAGACGAACTTTTTTCAACGTCTCGGAATTGCGTGGAAACTCTCCCACCCTCCTCATTTCTCTTGAGTATTCCAGAATGCATGAACTTGTTTCGAGATTCCTCCGTTTGGGCCCTAAACCATATGGGACAACTTGAGCCAGAAGAAGACGAACTTTTTTCAACGTCTCGGAATTGCTTGGAAACTCACCCACCCTCCTCCTTTCTCGTCACGATCCCAGAATGCATGAACTTGTTTCGAGATTCCTCCGTTTGGGCGTAGAACCATTTTGGACAACTTGAGGCAGAGGAAGACGAACTTTTTTCAACGTCTCGGAATTGCGTGGAAACTCAACCACCCTCCCCATTTCTCGTGAGGATTCTAGAATGCATTAAGTTGTTTCGAGATTCCTTCGTTTGGGCCCTGAACAATTTTGGACAACTTGAGGCAGAAAAAGACGAACTTTTTTCAACCTCTCGGAATTGCGTGGAAACTCACCCACCCTCCTCATTTCTCGTGAGGAATCCAGAATGCATAAACTTGTTTCGAGATTCCTCCGTTTTACCCTGAACCATTTGGGACAACTTGAGGCA
This sequence comes from Acacia crassicarpa, assembly GCA_034222035.1. NCBI lineage: Eukaryota > Viridiplantae > Streptophyta > Magnoliopsida > Fabales > Fabaceae > Acacia > Acacia crassicarpa. Next base: position 39,435,623 of record JAWXYG010000012.1, read on the forward strand.
GAGGAAGACGAACTTTTTTCAACGTCTTGGAATTGCGTGGAAACTCACCCACCCTCCTCATTTATCGTGAGGATTCCAGAATGCATTAAGTTGTTTTGAGATTCCTTCGTTTGGGCCCTGAACCATTTTGGACAACTTGAGGCAGAAGCAGACGAACTTTTTTCAACGTCTCGGAATTGCGTGGAAACTCACCCACCCTCCTCATTTCTCATGAGTATTCCAGAATGCATGAACTTGTTTCGAGATTCCTCTGTTTTGGCCCTGAACCATTTGGGACTACTTGAGGCAGAAGCAGACGAACTTTTTTCAACGTCTCGGAATTGCTTGGAAAGTCACCCACCCTCCTCAATTCTCGTGAGGATCCCAGAATGCATGAACATGTTTCGAGATTCCTCCGTTTGGGCCCAGAACCATTTTGGACAACTTGAGGAAGATGAAGACGAACTTTTTTCAACGTCTCGGAATTGCGTGGAAACTCTCCCACCCTCCTCATTTCTCTTGAGTATTCCAGAATGCATGAACTTGTTTCGAGATTCCTCAGTTTGGGCCCTAAACCATATGGGACAACTTGAGCCAGAAGAAGACGAACTTTTTTCAACATCTCGGAATTGCGTGGAAACTCAACCACCCTCGTCATTTCTCTTGAGTATTCCAGAATGCATGAACTTGTATCGAGATTCCTCTCTTTGGGCCCTGAACCATTTGGGACTACTTGAGGCAGAAGGAGACGAACTTTTTTCAACGTCTCGGAATTGCTTGGAACCTCACCCACCCTCCTCCTTTCTCGTCACGATCCCAGAATGCATGAACATGTTTCGAGATTCCTCCGTTTGGGCATAGAACCATTTTGGACAACTTGAGGCAGAGGAAGACGAACTTTTTTCAACGTCTCGGAATTGCGTGGAAACTCAACAACCCTCCTCATTTCTCGTGAGGATTCCAGAATGCATTAAGCTGTTTCGAGATTCCTTCGTTTGGGCCCTGAACCATTTTGGACAACTTGAGGCAGAAGCAGACGAACTTTTTTCAACATCTCGGAATTGCGTGGAAACTCACCCACCCTCCTCATTTCTCGTGAGGAATCCAGAATGCATGAACTTGTTTCGAGATTCCTCCGTTTTACCCTGAACCATTTGGGACAACTTGAGGCAGAGGAAGACGAACTTTTTTCAACGTCTCGGAATTGCGTGGAAACTCACCCACCCTCCTCATTTATCGTGAGGATTCCAGAATGCATTAAGTTGTTTTGAGATTCCTTCGTTTGGGCCCTGAACCATTTTGGACAACTTCAGGCAGTAGAAGACGAACTTTTTTCAACGTCTTGGAATTGCTTGGAAACTCACCCACCCTCCTCATTTATCGTGAGGATTCCAGAATGCATTAAGTTGTTTCGAGATTCCTTCGTTTGGGCCCTGAACCATTTTTGACAATTAGAGGCAGTAGAAGACGAACTTTTTTCAACGTCTCGGAATTGCGTAGAAACTCACCCACTCTCCTCATTTCTCTTGAGTATTCCAGAATGCATGAACTTATTTCGAGATTCCTCTGTTTGGGCCCTGAACCATTTGGGACTACTTGAGGCAGAAGAAGACGAACTTTTTTCAACGCCTCGGAATTGCTTGGAAACTCACCCACCCTCCTCCTTTCTCGTCACGATCCCAGAATGCATGAACATGTTTCGAGATTCCTCCGTTTGGGCGTAGAACCATTTTGGACAACTTGAGACAGAGGAAGACGAACTTTTTTCAACGTCTCGGAATTGCGTGGAAACTCAACCACCCTCCTCATTTCTCTTGAGTATTCCAGAATGCATGAACTTGTTTCGAGATTCCTTCCTTTGGGCCCTGAACCATTTTGGGCAAGTTGAGGCAGAAGAAGACGAACTTTTTTCAACATCTCGGAATTGCGTGGAAACTCACCCACCCTCCTCATTTCTCGTGAGGAAACCAAAATGCATGAACTTCTTTCGAGATTCCTCTGTTTGGGCCCTGAACCATTTGGGACAACTTGAGGCAGAGGAAGACGAACTTTTTTCAACGTCTCGGAATTGCGTGGAAACTCACCCACCCTCCTCATTTATCGTGAGGATTCCAGAATGCATTAAGTTGTTTCGAGATTCATTCGTTTGGGCCCTGAACCATTTTGGACAACTTGTGGCAGTAGAAGACGAACTTTTTTCAACGTCTCGGAATTGCGTGGAAACTCACCCACCCTCCTCATTTCTCTTGAGTATTCCAGAATGCATGAACTTGTTTCGAGATTCCTCTGTTTTGGCCCTGAACCATTTGGGACTACTTGAGGCAGAAGAAGAAGAACTTTTTTCAACGTCTCGGAATTGCTTGGAAACTCACCCACCCTCCTCATTTCTCGTGAGGATCCCAGAATGCATGAACATGTTTCGAGATTCCTCCGTTTGGGCCCAGAACCATTTTGGACAACTTGAGGCAGATGAAGACGAACTTTTTTCAACGTCTCGGAATTGCGTGGAAACTCTCCCACCCTCCTCATTTCTCTTGAGTATTCCAGAATGCATGAACTTGTTTCGAGATTCCTCCGTTTGGGCCCTGAACCATATGGGACAACTTGAGCCAGAAGAAGATGAACTTTTTTCAACGTCTCGGAATTGCGTGGAAACTCAACCACCCTCGTCATTTCTCTTGAGTATTCCAGAATGCATGAACTTGTTTCGAGATTCCTCCGTTTGGGCCCTGAACCATTTGGGACTACTTGAGGCAGAAGAAGACGAACTTTTTTCAACGTCTCGGAATTGCTTGGAAACTCACCCACCCTCCTCCTTTCTCGTCACGATCCCAGAATGCATGAACATGTTTCGAGATTTCTCCGTTTGGGCGTAGAACCATTTTGGACAACTTGAGGCAGAGGAAGACGAACTTTTTTCAACGTCTCGGAATTGCGTGAAAACTCACCCACCCTCCTCATTTCTCGTGAGGAATCCAGAATGCATGAACTTTTTTCGACATTCCTCCGTTTGGGCCCTGAACCATTTGGGACAACTTAAGGCAGAGGAAGACGAACTTTTATCAACGTCTCGGAATTGCGTGGAAACTCACCCACCCTCCTCATTTATCGTGAGGATTCCAGAATGCAATAAGTTGTTTCGAGATTCCTCCCTTTGGGCCCTGAACCATTTGGGACAACTTGAGGCAGAGGAAGACGAACTTTTTTCAATGTCTCGGAATTGCCTGGAAACTCACCCACCCTCCGCATTTATCGTGAGGATTCCAGAACGCATTAAGTTGTTTCGAGATTGATTCGTTTGGGCCCTGAACCATTTTGGACAACTTGAGGCAGTAGAAGACGAACTTTTTTCAACGTCTCGGAATTGCGTGGAAACTCACCCACCCTCCTCATTTCTCTTGAGTATTCCAGAATGCATGAACTTGTTTCGAGATTCCTCCGTTTGGGCCCTGAACCATATGGGACAACTTGAGGCAGAGGGAGACGAACTTTTTTCAACGTCTCGGAATTGCGTGGAAACTCACCCACCCTCCTCATTTCCCGTGAGGATTCCAGAATGCATTCAGTTGCTTCGAGATTCCTTCGTTTGGGCCCTGAACCATTTTGGACAACTTGAGGCAGAAGAAGACGAACTTTTTCCAACATCTCGGAATTGCGTGGAAACTCACCCACCCTCCTCATTTCTCGTGAGGAAACCAGAATGCATGAACTTGTTTCGAGATTCCTCCGTTTGGGCGTAGAACTATTTTGGACAACTTGAGGCAGAGGAAGACGAACTTTTTTCAACGTGTCGGAATTGCGTGGAAACTCAACCACCCTCCTCATTTCTCGTGAGGATTCCATAATGCATTAAGTTGTTTCGAGATTCCTTCGTTTGGGCACTGAACCATTTTGGACAACTTGAGGCAGAAGAAGACGAACTTTTTTCAACATCTCGGAATTGCGTGGAAACTCACCCACCCTCCTCATTTCTCGTGAGGAATCCAGAATGCATGAACTTGTTTCGAGATTCCTCCGTTTGGCCCCTGAACCATTTGGGACAACTTGAGGCAGAGGAAGACGAACTTTTTTCAACGTCTCGGAATTGCGTGGAAACTCACCCACCCTCCTCATTTATCGGGAGGATTCCAGAATGCATTATGTTGTTTCGAGATTCCTTCGTTTGGGCCCTGAACCATTTTGGACAACTTGAGGCAGTAGAAGACGAACTTTTCTCAATGTCTCGGAATTGCGTGGAAACTCACCCACCCTCCTCATTTCTCTTGAGTATTCCAGAATGCATGAACTTGTTTCGAGATTCCTTTGTTTTGGCCCTGAACCATTTGGGACTACTTGAGGCAGAAGAAGACGAACTTTTTTCAACGTCTCGGAATTGCTTGGAAAGTCACCCACCCTCCTCATTTCTCGTGAGGATCCCAGAATGCATGAACATGTTTCGAGATTCCTCCGTTTGGGCCCAGAACCATTTTGGGCAACTTGAGGCAGATGAAGACGAACTTTTTTCAACGTCTCGGAATTGCGTGGAAACTCTCCCACCCTCCTCATTTCTCTTGAGTATTCCAGAATGCATGAACTTGTTTCGAGATTCCTCCGTTTGGGCCCTGAACCATATGGGACAACTTGAGTCAGAAGAAGACGAACTTTTTTCAACGTCTTGGAATTGCATAGAAACTCACCGACCCTCCTCATTTCTCTTGAGTATTCCAGAATGCATGAACTTGTTTCGAGATTCCTCCGTTTGGGCCCTGAACCATTTGGGACAACTTGAGCCAGAAGAAGACGAACTTTTTTCAACGTCTTGGAATTTCGTAAAAACTCACCCACCCTCCTCATTTCTCATGAGTATTCCAGAATGCATGAACTTATTTCGAGATTCCTCTTTTTGGGCCCTGAACCATTTGGGACTACTTGAGGCAGAAGAAGACGAACTTTTTTCAACGTCTCGGAATTGCTTGGAAACTCACCCACCCTCCTCCTTTCTCGTCACGATCCCAGAATGCATGAACATGTTTCGAGATTCCTCCCTTTGGGCGTAGAACCATTTTGGACAACATGAGGCAGAGGAAGACGAACTTTTTTCATCCTCTCGGAATTGCGTGGAAACTCAACCACCCTCCTCATTTCTCGTGAGGATTCCAGAATGCATAAAGTTGTTTCGAGATTCCTTCGTTTGGGCCCTGAACTATTTTGGACAACTTGAGGCAGAAGAAGACGAACTTTTTTCAACGTCTCGGAATTGCGTGGAAACTCACCCACCCTCCTCATTTCTCTTGAGTATTCCAGAATGCATGAACTTGTTTCGAGATTCCTCTGTTTTGGCCCTGAACCATTTGGGACTACTTGAGGCAGAAGAAGACGAACTTTTTTCAACGTCTTGGAATTGCTTGGAAACTCACCCACCCTCCTCTTTTCTTGTGAGGATCCCAGAATGCATGAACATGTTTCGAGATTCATCCGTTTGGGCCCAGAACCATTTTGGACAACTTAAGGCAGAGGAAGACGAACTTTTTTCAACGTCTCGGAATTGCATGGAAACTCACCCACCCTCCTCATTTCTCGTGAGGAATCCAGCATGCATGAACTGGTTTCGAGCTTCCTCTGTTTTGGCCCTGAACCATTTGGGACAACTTAAGGCAGAGGAAGACGAACTTTTTTCAACGTCTCGGAATTGCGTGGAAACTCACCCACCCTCCTCATTTCTCGTGAGGAATCCAGAATGCATGAACTTGTTTCGAGATTCCTCCGTTTGGCCCCTGAACCATTTGGGACAACTTGAGGCAGAGGAAGATGAACTTTTTTCAACGTCTCGGAATTGCGTGGAAACTCACCCACCCTCCTCATTTATCGGGAGGATTCCAGAATGCATTATGTTGTTTCGAGATTCCTTCGTTTGGGCCCTGAACCATTTTTCACAACAAGAGGCAGTAGAAGACGAACTTTTTTCAACGTCTCGGAATTGCGTGGAAAGTCACCCACCCTCCTCATTTCTCTTGAGTATTCCAGAATGCATGAACTTGTTTCGAGATTCCTCTGTTTTGGCCTTGAACCATTTGGGACAACTTGAGGCAGAAGAAGACGAACTTTTTTCAACGTCTCGGAATTGCGTGCAAACTCGCCCACCCTCCTCATTTCTCTTGAGTACTCCAGAATGCATGAACTTGTTTCGAGATTCCTCTGTTTTGGCCCTGAAACATTTGGGTCTACTTGAGGCAGAAGAAGACGAACTTTTTTCAACGTCTCGGAATTGCTTGGAAACTCACCCACCCTCCTCATTTCTCGTGAGGATCCCAGAATGCATGAACATGTTTCGAGATTCCTCCGTTTGGGTCCAGAACCATTTTGGACAACTTGAGGCAGATGAAGACGAACTTTTTTCAACGACTCGGAATTGCGTGGAAACTCACCCACCCTCCTCATTTCTCTGGAGTATTCCAGAATGCATGAACTTGTTTCGAGATTCCTCCGTTTGGGCCCTGAACCATTTGGGACAACTTGAGGCAGAGGAAGACGAACTTTTTTCAACATCTCAGAATTGCGTGGAAACTCACCCACCCTCCTCATTTCTCGTCAAGAATCCAGAATGCATGAACTTGTTTCGAGATTCCTCCGTTTGGGCCCTGAACCACATTTGGGACAACTTGAGGCAGAGGAAGACGAACTTTTTTCAACCTCTCGGAATTGCGTGGAAACTCACCCACCCTCCTCATTTCTCATGAGGATTCCAGAAAGCATTAAGTTGTTTCGAGATTCCTTCGTTTGGGCCCTGAACCATTTTGGACAACTTGAGGCAGAAGAAGACGAACTTTTTTCAACATCTGGGAATTGCGTGGAAACTCACCCACCCTCCTCATTTCTCGTGAGGAATCCAGAATGCATGAACTTGTATCGAGATTCCTCCGTTTGGGCGTAGAAACATTTTGGACAACTTGAGGCAGAGGAAGACGAACTTTTTTGAACATCTCGGAATTGCGTGGAAACTCACCCACCCTCCTCATTTCTCGTGAGGAATCCAGAATGCATGAACTTTTTTTGAGATTCCTCTGTTTGGGCCCTGAACCATTTGGAACAACCTAAGGCAGAGGAAGACGAACTTTTTTCAACGTCTCGGAATTGCATGGAAACTCACCCACCCTCCTCATTGATCGTGAGGACTCCAGAATGCATTAAGTTGTTTCGAGATTCCTCCGTTTGGGCCCTGAACCATTTGGGATTACTTGAGGCAGAGGAAGACGAACTTTTTTCAACGTCTCGGAATTGCGTGGAAACTCAACCACCCTCCTCATTTCTCTTGAGTATTCCAGAATGCATGAACTTGTTTCGAGATTCCTTCGTTTGGGCCCTGAACCATTTTGGGCAAGTTGAGGCAGAAGAAGACGAACTTTTTTCAACATCTCGGAATTGCGTGGAAACTCACCCACCCTCCTCATTTCTCGTGAGGAAACCAGAATGCATGAACTTGTTTCGAGATTCCTCTGTTTGGGCCCTGAACCATTTGGGACAACTTGAGGCAGATGAAGACGAACTTTTTTCAACGTCTCGGAATTGCGTGGAAACTCACCCACCCTCCTCATTTATCGTGAGGATTCCAGAATGCATTAAGTTGTTTCGAGATTCATTCGTTTGGGCCCTGAACCATTTTGGACAACTTGTGGCAGTAGAAGACGAACTTTTTTCAACGTCTCGGAATTGCGTGGAAACTCACCCACCCTCCTCATTTCTCGTGAGGAAACCAGAATGCATGAACTTGTTTCGAGATTCCTCCGTTTGGGCGTAGAACTATTTTGGACAACTTGAGGCAGAGGAAGACGAACTTTTTTCAACGTGTCGGAATTGCGTGGAAACTCAACCACCCTCCTCATTTCTCGTGAGGATTCCATAATGCATTAAGTTGTTTCGAGATTCCTTCGTTTGGGCACTGAACCATTTTGGACAACTTGAGGCAGAAGAAGACGAACTTTTTTCAACATCTTGGAATTGCGTGGAAACTCACCCACCCTCCTCATTTCTCGTGAGGAATCCAGAATGCATGAACTTGTTTCGAGATTCCTCCGTTTGGCCCCTGAACCATTTGGGACAACTTGAGGCAGAGGAAGACGAACTTTTTTCAACGTCTCGGAATTGCGTGGAAACTCACCCACCCTCCTCATTTATCGGGAGGATTCCAGAATGCATTATGTTGCTTCGAGATTCCTTCGTTTGGGCCCTGAACCATTTTGGACAACTTGAGGCAGTAGAAGACGAACTTTTCTCAATGTCTCGGAATTGCGTGGAAACTCACCCACCCTCCTCATTTCTCTTGAGTATTCCAGAATGCATGAACTTGTTTCGAGATTCCTTTGTTTTGGCCCTGAACCATTTGGGACTACTTGAGGCAGAAGAAGACGAACTTTTTTCAACGTCTCGGAATTGCTTGGAAAGTCACCCACCCTCCTCATTTCTCGTGAGGATCCCAGAATTCATGAACATGTTTCGAGATTCCTCCGTTTGGGCCCAGAACCATTTTGGGCAACTTGAGGCAGATGAAGACGAACTTTTTTCAACGTCTCGGAATTGCGTGGAAACTCTCCCACCCTCCTCATTTCTCTTGAGTATTCCAGAATGCATGAACTTGTTTCGAGATTCCTCCGTTTGGGCCCTGAACCATATGGGACAACTTGAGTCAGAAGAAGACGAACTTTTTTCAACGTCTTGGAATTGCATAGAAACTCACCGACCCTCCTCATTTCTCTTGAGTATTCCAGAATGCATGAACTTGTTTCGAGATTCCTCCGTTTGGGCCCTGAACCATTTGGGACAACTTGAGCCAGAAGAAGACGAACTTTTTTCAACGTCTTGGAATTTCGTAAAAACTCACCCACCCTCCTCATTTCTCATGAGTATTCCAGAATGCATGAACTTATTTCGAGATTCCTCTTTTTGGGCCCTGAACCATTTGGGACTACTTGAGGCAGAAGAAGACGAACTTTTTTCAACGTCTCGGAATTGCTTGGAAACTCACCCACCCTCCTCCTTTCTCGTCACGATCCCAGAATGCATGAACATGTTTCGAGATTCCTCCCTTTGGGCGTAGAACCATTTTGGACAACATGAGGCAGAGGAAGACGAACTTTTTTCATCCTCTCGGAATTGCGTGGAAACTCAACCACCCTCCTCATTTCTCGTGAGGATTCCAGAATGCATAAAGTTGTTTCGAGATTCCTTCGTTTGGGCCCTGAACTATTTTGGACAACTTGAGGCAGAAGAAGACGAACTTTTTTCAACGTCTCGGAATTGCGTGGAAACTCACCCACCCTCCTCATTTCTCTTGAGTATTCCAGAATGCATGAACTTGTTTCGAGATTCCTCTGTTTTGGCCCTGAACCATTTGGGACTACTTGAGGCAGAAGAAGACGAACTTTTTTCAACGTCTTGGAATTGCTTGGAAACTCACCCACCCTCCTCTTTTCTTGTGAGGATCCCAGAATGCATGAACATGTTTCGAGATTCATCCGTTTGGGCCCAGAACCATTTTGGACAACTTAAGGCAGAGGAAGACGAACTTTTTTCAACGTCTCGGAATTGCATGGAAACTCACCCACCCTCCTCATTTCTCGTGAGGAATCCAGCATGCATGAACTGGTTTCGAGCTTCCTCTGTTTTGGCCCTGAACCATTTGGGACAACTTAAGGCAGAGGAAGACGAACTTTTTTCAACGTCTCGGAATTGCGTGGAAACTCACCCACCCTCCTCATTTATCGTGAGGATTCCAGAATGCATAAAGTTGTTTCGAGATTCCTCCCTTTGGGCCCTGAACCATTTGGGACAACTTAAGGCAGAGGAAGACGAACTTTTTTCAACATCTCGGAATTGCGTGGAAACTCACCCACCCTCCTCATTTCTCGTGAGGATTCCAGAATGCATTAAGTTGTTTCGAGATTCCTTCGTTTGGGCCCTGAACCATTTGGGACAACTTGAGGTAGTAGAAGACGAACTTTTTTCAACGTCTCGGAATTGCGTGGAAACTCACCCACCCTCCTCATTTCTCTTGAGTATTCCAGAATGCATGAACTTGTTTCGAGATACCTCCGTTTGGGTCCTGAACCATATGGGACAACTTGAGGCAGAGGAAGACGAACTTTTTTCAACATCTCGGAATTGCGTGGAAACTCACCCACCCTCCTCATTTCTCGTGAGGATTCCAGAATGCATTAAGTTGCTTCGAGATTCCTTTGTTTGGGCCCTGAACCATTTTGGACAACTTGAGGCAGAAGAAGGCGAACTTTTTTCAACATCTCGGAATTGCGTGGAAACTCACCCACCCTCCTCATTTCTCGTGAGGAATCCAGAATGCATGAACTTGTTTCGAGATTCCTCCGTTTGGGCCCTGAACAATTTGTGACTACTTGAGGCAGAAGAAGACGAACTTTTTTCAACGTCTCGGAATTGCTTGGAAACTCACCCACCCTCCTCCTTTCTCGTCACGATCCCAGAATGCATGAACATGTTTCGAGATACCTCCGTTTGGGCGTAGAACTATTTTGGACAACTTGAGGCAGAGGAAGACGAACTTTTTTCAACGTGTCGGAATTGCGTGGACACTCAACCACCCTCCTCATTTCTCTTGAGTATTCCAGAATGCATGAACTTGTTTCGAGATTCCTCTGTTTTGGCCCTGAACCATTTGGGACTACTTGAGGCAGAAGAAGACGAACTTTTTTCAACGTCTTGGAATTGCTTGGAAACTCACCCACCCTCCTCTTTTCTTGTGAGGATCCCAGAATGCATGAACATGTTTCGAGATTCATCCGTTTGGGCCCAGAACCATTTTGGACAACTTAAGGCAGAGGAAGACGAACTTTTTTCAACGTCTCGGAATTGCATGGAAACTCACCCACCCTCCTCATTTCTCGTGAGGAATCCAGCATGCATGAACTGGTTTCGAGCTTCCTCTGTTTTAGCCTTGAACCATTTGGGACAACTTAAGGCAGAGGAAGACGAACTTTTTTCAACGTCTCGGAATTGCGTGGAAACTCACCCACCCTCCTCATTTATCGTGAGGATTCCAGAATGCATAAAGTTGTTTCGAGATTCCTCCCTTTGGGCCCTGAACCATTTGGGACAACTTAAGGCAGAGGAAGACGAACTTTTTTCAACATCTCGGAATTGCGTGGAAACTCACCCACCCTCCTCATTTCTCGTGAGCAATCCAGAATGCATGAACTTTTTTCGACATTCCTCCGTTTGGGCCCTGAACCATTTGGGACAACTTAAGGCAGAGGAAGACGAACTTTTTTCAACATCTCAGAATTGCGTGGAAACTCACCTACCCTCCTCATTTATTGTGAGGATTCCAGAATGCATTAAGTTGTTTCGACATTCCTCCCTTTGGGCCCTGAACCATTTGGGACAACTTGAGGCAAAGGAAGACGAACTTTTTTCAACGTCTCAGAATTGCGTGGAAACTCACCCACCCTCCTCATTTAACGTGAGGATTCCAGAATGCATTAAGTTGATTCGAGATTCCTTCGTTTGGGCCCTGAACCATTTTGGACAACTTGAGGTAGTAGAAGACGAACTTTTTTCAACGTCTCGGAATTGCGTGGAAACTCACCCACCCTCCTCATTTCTCTTGAGTATTCCAGAATGCATGAACTTGTTTCGAGATACCTCCGTTTGGGTCCTGAACCATATGGGACAACTTGAGGCAGAGGAAGACGAACTTTTTTCAACATCTCGGAATTGCGTGGAAACTCACCCACCCTCCTCATTTCTCGTGAGGATTCCAGAATGCATTAAGTTGCTTCGAGATTCCTTTGTTTGGGCCCTGAACCATTTTGGACAACTTGAGGCAGAAGAAGGCGAACTTTTTTCAACATCTCGGAATTGCGTGGAAACTCACCCACCCTCCTCATTTCTCGTGAGGAATCCAGAATGCATGAACTTGTTTCGAGATTCCTCCGTTTGGGCCCTGAACAATTTGTGACTACTTGAGGCAGAAGAAGACGAACTTTTTTCAACGTCTCGGAATTGCTTGGAAACTCACCCACCCTCCTCCTTTCTCGTCACGATCCCAGAATGCATGAACATGTTTCGAGATTCCTCCGTTTGGGCGTAGAACTATTTTGGACAACTTGAGGCAGAGGAAGACGAACTTTTTTCAACGTGTCGGAATTGCGTGGAAACTCAACCACCCTCCTCATTTCTCGTGAGGATTCCATAATGCATTAAGTTGTTTCGAGATTCCTTCGTTTGGGCACTGAACCATTTTGGACAACTTGAGGCAGAAGAAGACGAACTTTTTTCAACATCTCGGAATTGCGTGGAAACTCACCCACCCTCCTCATTTCTCGTGAGGAATCCAGAATGCATGAACTTGTTTCGAGATTCCTCCGTTTGGCCCCTGAACCATTTGGGACAACTTGAGGCAGAGGCAGACGAACTTTTTTCAACGTCTCGGAATTGCGTGGAAACTCACCCACCCTCCTCATTTATCGGGAGGATTCCAGAATGCATTATGTTGTTTCGAGATTCCTTCGTTTGGGCCCTGAACCATTTTGGACAACTTGAGGCAGTAGAAGACGAACTTTTCTCAATGTCTCGGAATTGCGTGGAAACTCACCCACCCTCCTCCTCTTGAGTATTCCAGAATGCATGAACTTGTTTCGAGATTCCTTCGTTTTGGCCCTGAACCATTTGGGACTACTTGAGGCAGAAGAAGACGAACTTTTTTCAACGTCTCGGAATTGCTTGGAAACTCACCCACCCTCCTCATTTCTCGTGAGGATCCCAGAATGCATGAACATGTTTCGAGATTCCTCCGTTTGGGCTCAGAACCATTTTGGACAACTTGAGGCAGATGAAGACGAACTTTTTTCAACGTCTCGGAATTGCGTGGAAACTCACCCACCCTCCACATTTCTCTTGAGTATTCCAGAATGCTTGAACATGTTTCGAGATTCCTCTGTTTTGGCCCTGAACCATTTGGGACTACTTGAGGCAGAAGAAGACGAACTTTTTTCAACGTCTCGGAATTGCTTGGAAACTCACCCACCCTCCTCATTTCTCGTGAGGATCCCAGAATGCATGAACATGTTTCGAGATTCCTCCGTTTGGGCCCAGAACCATTTTGGACAACTTGAGGCAGATGAAGACGAACTTTTTTCAACGTCTCGGAATTGCGTGGAAACTCTCCCACCCTCCTCATTTCTCTTGAGTATTCCAGAATGCATGAACTTGTTTCGAGATTCATCCGTTTGGGCCCTGAACCATATGGGACAACTTGAGCCAGAAGAAGACGAATTTTTTCCAACGTCTCGGAATTGCGTGGAAACTCAACCACCCTCCTCATTTCTCTTGAGTATTCCAGAATTAATGAACTTGTTTCGAGATTCCTCCGTTTGGGCCCTGAACCATAAGGGACAACTTGAGGCAGAGGAAGAGGAACTTTTTTCAACATCTCGGAATTGCGTGGAAACTCACCCACCCTCCTCATTTCTCGTGAGGATTCCAGAATGCATTAAGTTGCTTCGAGATTCCTTCGTTTAGGCACTGAACCATTTTGGACAACTTGAGGCAGAAGAAGACGAACTTTTTTCAACGTCTCGGAATTGCTTGGAAAATCACCCACCCTCCTGATTTGTCGTGAGGTTCCCAGAATGCATGAACATGTTTTGAGATTCCTCCGTTTGGGCCCAGAACCATTTTGGACAACTTGAGGCAGATGAAGACGAACTTTTTTCAACGTCTCGGAATTGCGTGGAAACTCACCCACCCTCCTCATTTCTCTTGAGTATTCCAGAATGCTTGAACTTGTATCGAGATTCCTCTGTTTTGGCCTTGAACCATTTGGGACAACTTGAGGCAGAAGAAGACGAACTTTTTTCAACGTCTCGGAATTGCGTGCAAACTCGCCCACCCTCCTCATTTCTCTTGAGTATTCCAGAATGCATGAACTTGTTTCGAGATTCCTCTGTTTTGGCCCTGAATCATTTGGGTCTACTTGAGGCAGAAGAAGACGAACTTTTTTCAACGTCTCGGAATTGCTTGGAAACTCACCCACCCTCCTCATTTCTCGTGAGGATCCCAGAATGCATGAACATGTTTCGAGATTCCTCCGTTTGGGCCCAGAACCATTTTGGACAACTTGAGGCAGATGAAGACGAACTTTTTTCAACGTCTCGGAATTGCGTGGAAACTCACCCACCCTCCTCATTTCTCTGGAGTATTCCAGAATGCATGAACTTCTTTCGAGATTCCTCCGTTTGGGCTCTGAACCATTTGGGACAACTTGAGCCAGAAGAAGACGAACTTTTTTCAATGTCTCGGAATTGCGTAGAAACTCACCCACCCTCCTCATTTCTCTTGAGTATTCCAGAATGCATGAACTTATTTCGAGATTCCTCTGTTTGGGCATTGAACCATATGGGACAACTTGAGCCAGTAGAAGACGAACTTTTTTCAACGTCTCAGAATTGCGTGGAAACTCACCCACCCTCCTCATTTCTCTTGAATATTCCAGAATGCATAAACTTGTTTCGAGATTCCTCCGTTTGGGCCCTGAACCATATGGGACAACTTGAGGCAGAGGAAGACGAACATTTTTCAACATCTCGGAATTGCGTGGAAACTAACCCACCCTCCTCATTTATCGTGAGGATTCCAGAATGCATTAAGTTGCTTCGAGATTCCTTCGTTTGGGCCCTGAACCATTTTGGACAACTTGAGGCAGAAGAAGACGAACTTTTTTCAACATCTCGGAATTGCGTGGAAACTCACCCACCCTCCTCATTTCTCGTGAGGAATCCAGAATGCATGAACTTGTTTCGAGATTCCTCCGTTTGGGCCCTGAACCATTTGGGACTACTTGAGGCACAAGAAGACGAACTTTTTTCAACGTCTCGGAATTGCTTGGAAACTCACCCACCCTCCTCCTTTCTCGTCACGATCCCAGAATGCATGAACATGTTTTGAGATTCCTCCGTTTGGGCGTAGAACCATTTTGGACAACTTGAGGCAGAGGAAGACGAACTTTTTTCAACGTCTCGGAATTGCGTGGAAGCTCAACCACCCTCCTAATTTCTCGTGAGGATTCCAGAATGCATTAAGTTGTTTCGAGATTCCTGCGTTTGGGCCCTGAACCATTTGGGACTACTTGAGGCACAAGAAGACGAACTTTTTTCAACGTCTCGGAATTGCTTGGAAACTCACCCACCCTCCTCCTTTCTCGTCACGATCCCAGAATGCATGAACATGTTTTGAGATTCCTCCGTTTGGGCGTAGAACCATTTTGGACAACTTGAGGCAGAGGAAGACGAACTTTTTTCAACGTCTCGGAATTGCGTGGAAACTCAACCACCCTCCTAATTTCTCGTGAGGATTCCAGAATGCATTAAGTTGTTTCGAGATTCCTGCGTTTGGGCCCTGAACCATTTTGGACAACTTGAGGCAGAAGAAGACGAACTTTTTTCAACATCTCGGAATTGCGTGGAAACTCACCCACCCTCCTCATTTCTCGTGAGGAATCCAGAATGCATGAACTTGTTTCGAGATTCCTCCGTTTGGCCCCTGAACCATTTGGGACAACTTGAGGCAGAGGAAGACGAACTTTTTTCAACGTCTCGGAATTGCGTGGAAACTCACCCACCCTCCTCATTTCTCGTGAGGAATCCAGAATGCATGAACTTTTTTCGACATTCCTCCGTTTGGGCCCTGAACCATTTGGGACAACTTAAGGCAGAGGAAGACGAACTTTTTTCAACGTCTCAGAATTGCGTGGAAACTCACCCACCCTCCTCATTTATTGTGAGGATTCCAGAATGCATTAAGTTGTTTCGAGATTCCTCCCTTTGGGCCCTGAACCATTTGGGACAACTTGAGGCAGAGGAAGACGAACTTTTTTCAACGTCTCGGAATTGCGTGGAAACTCACCCACCCTCCTCATTTATCGTGAGGATTCCAGAATGCATTAAGTTGTTTCGAGATTCCTTCGTTTGGGCCCTGAACCATTTTGGACAACTTGAGGCAGTAGAAGACGAACTTTTTTCAACGTCTCGGAATTGCGTGGAAACTTACCCACCCTCCTCATTTCTCTTGAGTATTCCAGAATGTATGAACTTGTTTCGAGATTCCTCCGTTTGGGCCCTGAACCATATGGGACAACTTGAGGCAGAGGAAGACGAACTTTTTTCAATATGTCGGAATTCCGTGGAAACTCACCCACCCTCCTCATTTCTCGTGAGGATTCCAGAATGCATTAAGTTGCTTCAAGATTCCTTTGTTTGGGCCCTGAACCATTTTGGACAACTTGAGGCAGAAGAAGACGAACTTTTTTCAACATCTCGGAATTGCGTGGAAACTCATCCACCCTCCTCATTTCTCGTGAGGAATCCAGAATGCATGAACTTGTTTCGAGATTCCTCCGTTTGGGCCCTGAACCATTTGGGACTACTTGAGGCACAAGAAGACGAACTTTTTTCAACGTCTCGGAATTGCTTGGAAACTCACCCACCCTCCTCCTTTCTCGTCACGATCCCAGAATGCATGAACATGTTTTGAGATTCCTCCGTTTGGGCGTAGAACCATTTTGGACAACTTGAGGCAGAGGAAGACGAACTTTTTTCAACGTCTCGGAATTGCGTGGAAACTCAACCACCCACCTAATTTCTCGTGAGGATTCCAGAATGCATTAAGTTGTTTCGAGATTCCTGCGTTTGGGCCCTGAACCATTTTGGATAACTTGAGGCAGAAGAAGACGAACTTTTTTCAACATCTCGGAATTGCGTGGAAACTCACCCACCCTCCTCATTTCTCGTGAGGAATCCAGAATGCATGAACTTGTTTCGAGATTCCTCCGTTTGGCCCCTGAATCATTTGGGACAACTTGAGGCAGAGGAAGACGAACTTTTTTCAACGTCTCGGAATTGCGTGGAAACTCACCCACCCTCCTCATTTCTCGTGAGGAATCCAGAATGCATGAACTTTTTTCGACATTCCTCCGTTTGGGCCCTGAACCATTTGGGACAACTTAAGGCAGAGGAAGACGAACTTTTTTCAACGTCTCAGAATTGCGTGGAAACTCACCCACCCTCCTCATTTATTGTGAGGATTCCAGAATGCATTAAGTTGTTTCGAGATTCCTCCCTTTGGGCCCTGAACCATTTGGGACAACTTGAGGCAGAGGAAGACGAACTTTTTTCAACGTCTCGGAATTGCGAAGAAACTCACTCACCCTCCTCATTTCTCGTGAGGATTCCAGAATGCATTAAGTTGCTTCGAGATTACTTTGTTTGGGCCCTGAACAATTTTGGACAACTTGAGGCAGAAGAAGACGAACTTTTTTCAACATCTCGGAATTGCGTGGAAACTCACCCACCCTCCTCATTTCTCGTGAGGAATCCAGAATGCATGAACTTGTTTTGAGATTCCTCCGTTTGGCCCCTGAACCATTTGGGACAACTTGAGGCAGAGGAAGACGAACTTTTTTCAACGTCTCGGAATTGCGTGGAAACTCACCCACCCTCCTCATTTCTCGTGAGGAATCCAGAATGCATGAACTTTTTTCGACATTCCTCCGTTTGGGCCCTGAACCATTTGGGACAACCTAAGGCAGAGGAAGACGAACTTTTTTCAACGTCTCAGAATTGCGTGGAAACTCACCCACCCTCCTCATTTATGGTGAGGATTCCAGAATGCATTAAGTTGTTTCGAGATTCCTCCGTTTGGGCCCTGAACCATATGGGACAACTTGAGGCAGAGGAAGACGAACTTTTTTCAATATGTCGGAATTGCATGGAAACTCACCCACCCTCCTCATTTCTCGTGAGGATTCAAGAAAGCATTAAGTTGCTTCGAGATTCCTTTGTTTGGGCCCTGAACCATTTTGGACAACTTGAGACAGAAGAAGACGAACTTTTTTCAACATCTCGGAATTGCGTGGAAACTCACCCACCCTCCTTATTTGTCGTGAGGAATCCAGAATGCATGAACTTGTTTCGAGATTCCTCCGTTTGGGCCCTGAACCATTTGGGACTACTTGAGGCAGAAGAAGACGAACTTTTTTCAACGTCTCGGAATTGCTTGGAAACTTACCCACCCTCCTCCTTTCTCGTCACGATCCCAGAATGCATGAACATGTTTCGAGATTTCTCCGTTTGGGCGTAGAACCATTTTGGACAACTTGAGGCAGAGCAAGACGAACTTTTTTCAACGTCTCGGAATTGCGTGGAAACTCAACCACCCTCCTCATTTCTCGTGAGGATTCCAGAATGCATTAAGTTGTTTCGAGATTCCTGCGTTTGGGCCCTGAACCATTTTGGACAACTTGAGGCAGAAGAAGACGAACTTTTTTCAACATCTCGGAATTGCGTGGAAACTCACCCACCCTCCTCATTTCTCGTGAGGAATCCAGAATGCATGAACTTGTTTCGAGATTCCTCCGTTTGGCCCCTGAACCATTTGGGATAACTTGAGGCAGAGGAAGACGAACTTTTTTCAACGTCTCGGAATTGCGTGGAAACTCACCCACCCTCCTCATTTATCGGGGGGATTCCAGAATGCATTAAGTTGTTTCGAGATTCCTTCGTTTGGGCCCTGAACCATTTTGGACAACTTGAGGCAGAAGAAGGCGAACTTTTTTCAACGTCTCGGAATTGCGTGGAAACTCACCCACCCTCCTCATTTCTCTTGAGTATTCCAGAATGCATGAACTTGTATCGAGATTCCTCTGTTTTGGCCCTGAACCATTTGGGACTACTTGAGGCAGAAGAAGACGAACTTTTTTCAACGTCTCGAAATATCTTGGAAACTCACCCACCCTCCTCATTTCTCATGAGGATCCCAGAATGCATGAACATGTTTCGAGATTCCTCCGTTTGGGCCCAGAACCATTTTGGACAACTTGAGGCAGATGAAGACGAACTTTTTTCAACGTCTCGGAATTGCGTGGAAACTCACCCACCCGCCTCATTTCTCTTGAGTATTCCAGAATGCATGAACTTGTTTCGAGATTCCTCTGTTTTGGCCCTGAACCATTTGGGACTACTTGAGGCAGAAGAGGACGAACTTTTTTCAACGTCTCGAAATATCTTGGAAACTCACCCACCCTCCTCATTTCTCGTGAGGATCCCAGAATGCATGAACATGTTTCGAGATTCCTCCGTTTGGGCCCAGAACCATTTTGGACAACTTGAGGCAGATGACGACGAACTTTTTTCAACGTCTCGGAATTGCGTGGAAACTCTCCCACCCTCCTCATTTCTCTTGAGTATTCCAGAATGCATGAACTTGTTTCGAGATTCCTCTATTTTGGCCCTGAACCATTTGAGACTACTTGAGGCAGAAGAAGACGAACTTTTTTCAACGTCTCGGAATTGCGTGGAAACTCAACAACCCTCGTCATTTCTCTTGAGTATTCCAGAATGCATGAACTTGTTTCGAGATTCCTCCGTTTGGGAATTGAACCATATGGGACAGACAACTTGAGCCAGAAGAAGACGAACTTTTTTCAACGTCTTGGAATTGCGTAGAAACTCACCCACCCTCCTCATTTCTCTTGAG
The DNA here is from genome assembly GCA_034222035.1 of Acacia crassicarpa. NCBI lineage: Eukaryota > Viridiplantae > Streptophyta > Magnoliopsida > Fabales > Fabaceae > Acacia > Acacia crassicarpa. Next base: position 39,455,135 of record JAWXYG010000012.1, read on the forward strand.
TATTCCAGAATGCTTGAACTTGTTTCGAGATTCCTCCGTTTGGGCCCTGAACCATATGGGACAACTTGATTCAGAGGAAGACGAACTTTTTTCAACATCTCGGAATTGCGTGGAAACTCACCCACCCTCCTCATTTCTCGTCAGGAATCCAGAATGCATGAACTTTTTTAGAGATTCCTCCGTTTGGGCCCTGAACCATTTGGGACAACTTAAGGCAGAGGAAGACGAACTTTTTTCAACGTCTCGGAATTGCATGGAAACTCACCCACCCCCCTCATTTATCGTGAGGATTCCAGAATGCATTAAGTTGTTTCGAGATTCCTCCCTTTGGGCCCTGAACCATTTGGGACAACTTCAGGCAGTAGAAGACGAACTTTTTTCAACGTCTCAGAATTGCGTGGAAACTCACCCACCCTCCTCATTTCTCTTGAGTATTCCAGAATGCATGAACTTGTTTCGAGATTCCTCCGTTTGGGCCCTGAACCATATGGGACAACTTGAGGCAGAGGAAGACGAACTTTTTTCAACATCTCGGAATTGCGTGGAAACTCACCCACCCTCCTCATTTCTCATGAGGATTCCAGAATGCATTAAGTTGCTACGAGATTCCTTCGTTTGGGCCCTGAACCATTTTGGACAACATGAGGCAGAAGAAGACGAACTTTTTTCAACATCTCGGAATTGCGAGGAAACTCACCCACCCTCCTCATTTCTCGTGAGGAATCCAGAATGCATGAACTTGTTACGAGATTCCTCCGTTTGGGCCCTGAATCATTTGGGACTACTTGAGGCAGAAGAAGACGAACTTTTTTCAACGTCTCGGAATTGCTTGGAAACTCACCCACCCTCCTCATTTCTCGTGAGAATTCCAGAATGCATTAAGTTGTTTCGAGATTCCTTCGTTTGGGCCCTGAACCATTTGGGACAACTTGAGGCAGAGGAAGACGAACTTTTTTCAACGTCTCGGAATTGCGTGCAAACTCACCCACCCTCCTCATTTATCGTGAGGATTCCAGAATGGATTAAGTTGTTTCGAGATTCCTTCGTTTGGGACCAGAACCATTTTGGACAACTTGAGGCAGTAGAAGACGAACTTTTTTCAACGTCTCGGAATTGCGTGGAAACTCACCCACCCTCCACATTTCTCTTGAGTATTCCAGAATGCATGAACTTGTTTCGAGATTCCTCCGTTTGGGCCCTGAACCATATGGGACAACTTGAGGTAAAGGAAGACGAACTTTTTTCAACCTCTCGGAATTGCGTGGAAACTCACCCACCCTCCTCATTTCTCGTGAGGATTCCAGAATGCATTAAGTTGCTTCGAGATTCCTTCGTTTGGGCCCTGAACCATTTTGGACAACTTGAGGCAGAAGAAGACGAACTTTTTTCAACATCTCGGAATTGCGTGGAAACTCACCCACCCTCCTCATTTCTCGTGAGGAATCCAGAATGCATGAACTTGTTTCGAGATTCCTCCGTTTGAGCCCTGAACCATTTGGGAAAACTTGAGGCAGAGAAAGACGAAGTTTTTTCAACATCTCGGAATTGCGTGGAAACTCACCCACCCACCTCATTTATCGTGAGGATTCCAAAATGCATTAAGTTGTTTCGAGATTCCTTCGTTTGGGCCCTGAACTATTTTGGACAACTTGAGGCAGTAGAAGACGAACTTTTTTCAACGTCTCAGAATTGCGTGGAAACTCACCCACCCTCCTCATTTCTCTTGACTTTTCCAGAATGCATGAACTTGTTTCGAGATTCCTCCGTTTGGGCCCTGAACCATATGGGACAACTTGATCCAGAAGAAGACGAACTTTTTTCAACGTCTCGGAATTGCGTGGAAACTCAACCACCCTCGTCATTTCTCTTGAGTATTCCAGAATGCATGAACTTGTTTCGAGATTCCTCCGTTTGGTCATTGAACCATATGGGACAACTTGAACCAGAAGAAGACGAACTTTTTTCAACGTCTCGGAATTGCTTGGAAACTCACCCACCCTCCTCATTTCTCGTGAGGATCCCAGAATGCATGAACATGTTTCGAGATTCCTCCGTTTGGGCCCAGAACCATTTTGGACAACTTGAGGCAGATGAAGACGAACTTTTTTCAACGTCTAGGAATTGCGTGGAAACTCTCCCACCCTCCTCATTTCTCTTGAGTATTCTAGAATGCATGAACTTGTTTCGAGATTCCTCCGTTTGGGCCCTGAACCATATGGGACAACTTGAGCCAGAAGAAGACGAACTTTTTTCAACGTCTCAGAATTGCGTGGAAACTCAACCACCCTCGTCATTTCTCTTGAGTATTCCAGAATGCATGAACTTGTTTCGAGATTCCTCCGTTTGGGCCCTGAACCTTATGGGACAACTTGAGGCAGAAGAAGACGAACTTTTTTCAACGTCTTGTAATTGCGTTGAAACTCACCCACCCTCGACATTTCTCTTGAGTATTCCAGAATGCACGAACTTGTTTTGAGATTCCTCCGTTTGGGCCCTGAACCATATGGGACAACTTGAGGCAGAGGAAGATGAACTTTTTTCAACATCTCGGAATTGCGTGGAAACTCACCCACCCTCCTCATTTCTCGTGAGGAATCCAGAATGCATGAACTTGTTTCGAGATTCCTCCGTTTGGGCCCTGAACCATTTGGGAAAACTTGAGGCAGAGAAAGACGAACTATTTTCAACGTCTCGGAAATGCGTGGAAACTCACCCACCCTCCTCATTTATCGTGAGGATTCCAGAATGCATTAAGTTGTTTCGAGATTCCTCCCTTTGGGCCCCATTTGGGACAACTTGAGGTAGAGAAAGACGAACTTTTTTCAACGTCTCGGAATTGCGTGGAAACTCACCCACCCTCCTCATTTATCGTGAGGATTCCAGAATGCATTAAGTTGTTTCGAGATTCCTTCGTTTGGGCCCTGTACCATTTTGGACAACTTGAGGCAGTAGAAGACGAACTTTTTTCAACGTCTCGGAATTGCGTGGAAACTCACCCACCCTCCTCATTTCTCTTGAGTATTCCAGAATGCATGAACTTGTTTCGAGATTCCTCCGTTTGGGCCCTGAACCATATGGGACAACTTGAGGCAGAAGAAGACGAACTTTTTTCAACGTCTTGTAATTGCGTTGAAACTCACCCACCCTCGACATTTCTCTTGAGTATTCCAGAATGCACGAACTTGTTTCGAGATTCCTCCGTTTGGGCCCTGAACCATATGGGACAACTTGAGGCGGAGAAAGACGAACTTTTTTCAACGTCTCGGAATTGCGTGGAAACTCACCCACCCTCCTCATTTATCGTGAGGATTCCAGAATGCATTAAGTTGTTTCGAGATTCCTTCGTTTGGGCCCTGAACCATTTTTGACAACTAGAGGCAGTAGAAGACGAACTTTTTTCAACGTCTCGGAAATGCGTGGAAACTCACCCACCCTCCTCATTTATCGTGAGGATTCCAGAATGCATTAAGTTGTTTCGAGATTCCTCCCTTTGGGCCCTTAACCATTTGGGACAACTTGAGGTAGAGAAAGACGAACTTTTTTCAACGTCTCGGAATTGCGTGGAAACTCACTCACCCTCCTTATTTATCGTGAGGATTCCAGAATGCATTAAGTTGTTTCGAGATTCCTTCGTTTGGGCCCTGTACCATTTTGGACAAGTTGAGGCAGTAGAAGACGAACTTTTTTCAACGTCTCGGAATTGCGTGGAAACTCACCCACCCTCCTCATTTCTCTTGAGTATTCCAGAATGCATGAACTTGTTTCGAGATTCCTCTTTTTTGGCCCTGAACCATTTGGGACTACTTGAGGCAGAAGAAGACGAACTTTTTTCAACGTCTCGGAATTGCTTGCAAACTCACCCACCCTCCTCATTTCTCGTGAGGATCCCAGAATGCATGAACATGTTTCGAGATTCCTCCGTTTGGGCCCAGAACCATTTTGGACAACTTGAGGCAGATGAAGACGAACTTTTTTCAATGTTTAGGAATTGCGTAGAAACTCTCCCACCCTCCTCATTTCTCTTGAGTATTCTAGAATGCACGAACTTGTTTCGAGATTCCTCCGTTTGGGCCCTGAACCATATGGGACAACTTGAGGCAGAGGAAGATGAACTTTTTTCAACATCTCGGAATTGCGTGGAAACTCACCCACCCTCCTCATTTCTCGTGAGGAATCCAGAATGCATGAACTTGTTTCGAGATTCCTCCGTTTGGGCCCTGAACCATTTGGGAAAACTTGAGGGAGAGAAAGACGAACTTTTTTCAACGTCTCGGAATTGCGTGGAAACTCACCCACCCTCCTCATTTATCGTGAGGATTCCAGAATGCATTAAGTTGTTTCGAGATTCCTCCATTTGGGCCCTGAACCATTTGGGACAACTTGAGGTAGATAAAGACGAACTTTTTTCAACGTCTCGGAATTGCGTGGAAACTCACCCACCCTCCTCATTTATCGTGAGGATTCCAGAATGCATTAAGGTTTTTCGAGATTCCTTCGTTTGGGCCCTGTACCATTTTGGACAACTTGAGGCAGTAGAAGACGAACTTTTTTCAACGTCTCGGAATTGCGTGGAAACTCACCCACCCTCCTCATTTATCTTGAGTATTCCAGAATGCATGAACTTGTTTCGAGATTCCTCCGTTTGGGCCCTGAACCATATGGGACAACTTGAGGCAGAAGAAGACGAACTTTTTTCAACGTCTTGTAATTGCGTTGAAACTCACCCACCCTCGACATTTCTCTTGAGTATTCCAGAATGCATGAACTTGTTTCGAGATTCTTCCGTTTGGGCCCTGAACCATATGGGACAACTTGAGGCAGAGGAAGATGAACTTTTTTCAACATCTCGGAATTGCGTGGAAACTCACCCACCCTCCTCATTTCTCGTGAGGAATCCAGAATGCATGAACTTGTTTCGAGATTCCTCCGTTTGGGCCCTGAACCATTTGGGAAAAACTTGAGGGGAGAAAGACGAACTTTTTTCAACGTCTCGGAATTGCGTGGAAACCCACCCACCCTCCTCATTTATCGTGAGGATTCCCGAATGCATTAAGTTGTTTCGAGATTCCTCCCTTTGGGCCCTGAACCATTTGGGACAACTTGAAGAAGAAGAAGACGAAATTTTTTCAACGTCTCGGAATTGCGTGGAAACTCACCCACCCTCCTCATTTATAGTGAGGATTCCAGAATGCATTAAGTTGTTTCGAGATTCCTACGTTTGGGCCCTGAACCATTTTGGACAACTTGAGGCAGTAGAAGACGAACTTTTTTCAACGTCTCGGAATTGCGTGGAAACTCACCCACCCTCCCCATTTCTCTTGAGTATTCCAGAATGCATGAACTTGTTTCAAGATTCCTCTTTTTTGGCCCTGAACAATTTGGGACTACTTGAGGCAGAAGAAGACGAACTTTTTTCAACGTCTCGGAATTGCTTGGAAACTCACCCACCCTCCTCATTTCTCGTGAGGATCCCAGAATGCATGAACATGTTTCGAGATTCCTCCGTTTGGGCCCAGAACCATTTTGGACAACTTGAGGCAGATGAAGACGAAGTTTTTTCAACGTCTAGGAATTGCGTGGAAACTCTCCCACCCTCCTCATTTCTCTTGAGTATTCCAGAATGCATGAACTTGTTTCGAGATTCCTCCGTTTGGGCCCTGAACCATATGGGACAACTTGAGCCAGAAGAAGACGAACTTTTTTCAACGTCTTGTAATTGGGTTGAAACTCACCCACCCTCGACATTTCTCTTGAATATTCCAGAATGCACGAACTTGTTTCGAGATTCCTCCGTTTGGGCCCTGAACCATATGGGACAACTTGAGGCAGAGGAAGATGAACTTTTTTCAACATCTCGGAATTGCGTGGAAACTCACCCACCCTCCTCATTTCTCGTGAGGAATCCAGAATGCATGAACTTGTTTCGAGATTCCTCCGTTTGGGCCCTGAACCATTTGGGAAAACTTGAGGGAGAGAAAGACGAACTTTTTTCAACGTCTCGGAATTGCGTGGAAACTCAGCCACCCTCCTCATTTATCGTGAGGATTCCAGAATGCATTAAGTTGTTTCGAGATTCCTCCATTTGGGCCCTGAACCATTTGGGACAACTTGAGGTAGATAAAGACGAACTTTTTTCAACGTCTCGGAATTGCGTGGAAACTCACCCACCCTCCTCATTTATCGTGAGGATTCCAGAATGCATTAAGGTTTTCCGAGATTCCTTCGTTTGGGCCCTGTACCATTTTGGACAACTTGAGGCAGTAGAAGACGAACTTTTTTCAACGTCTCGGAATTGCGTGGAAACTCACCCACCCTCCTCATTTCTCGTGAGGAATCCAGAATGCATGAACTTGTTTCGAGATTCCTCCGTTTGGGCCCTGAACCATTTGGGAAAACTTGAGGCAGAGAAAGACGAAGTTTTTTCAACGTCTCGGAATTGCGTGGAAACTCACCCACCCTCCTCATTTATCGTGAGGATTCCAGAATGCATTAAGTTGTTTCGAGATTCCTTCGTTTGGGACCTGAACCATTTTGGACAACTTGAGGCAGTAGAAGACGAACTTTTTTCAACGTCTCGGAATTGCGTGGAAACTCACCCACCCTCCTCATTTCTCTTGAGTATTCCAGAATGCATGAACTTGTTTCGAGATTCCTCCGTTTGGGCCCTGAACCATATGGGACAACTTGAGGCAGAGGAAGACGAACTTTTTTCAACCTCTCGGAATTGCGTGGAAACTCACCCACCCTCCTCATTTCTCTTGAGTATTCCAGAATGCATGAACTTGTTTCGAGATTCCTCCGTTTGGGCCCTGAACCGTTTTGGACAACTTGAGGCAGAGAAAGACGAAGTTTTTTCAACGTCTCGGAATTGCGTGGAAACTCACCCACCCTCCTCATTTCTCGTGTGGATTCCAGAATGCGTTAAGTTGCTTCGAGATTCCTTCGTTTGGGCCTTGAACCATTTTGGACAACTTGAGGCAGAAGAAGACGAACTTTTTTCAACATCTCGGAATTGCGTGGAAACTCACCCACCCTCCTCATTTCTCGTGAGGAATCCAGAATGCATGAACTTGTTTCGAGATTCCTCCGTTTGGGCCCTGAACCATTTGGGAAAACTTGAGGCGGAGAAAGACGAACTTTTTTCAACGTCTCGGAATTGCGTGGAAACTCACCCACCCTCCTCATTTATCGTGAGGATTCCAGAATGCACTAAGTTGTTTCGAGATTCCTCCCTTTGGGCCCTGAACCATTTGGGACAACTTGAAGAAGAAGAAGACGAAATTTTTTCAACGTCTCGGAATTGCGTGGAAACTCACCCACCCTCCTCATTTCTCGTGAGGATCCCAGAATGCATGAACATGTTTCGAGATTCCTCCGTTTGTGCCCAGAACCATTTTGGACAAATTGAGGCAGTTGAAGACGAACTTTTTTCAACGTCTAGGAATTGCGTGGAAACTCTCCCACCCTCCTCATTTCTCTTGAGTATTCCAGAATGCATGAACTTGTTTCGAGATTCCTCCGTTTGGGCCCTGAACCATATGGGACAACTTGAGCCAGAAGAAGACGAACTTTTTTCAACGTCTCAGAATTGCGTGGAAACTCAACCACCCTCGTCATTTCTCTTGAGTATTCCAGATTGCATGAACTTGTTTCGAGATTCCTCTGTTTTGGCCCTGAACCATTTGGGACTACTTGAGGGAGAAGAAGACGAACTTTTTTCAACGTCTCGAAATTGCTTGGAAACTCACCCACCCTCCTCATTTCTCGTGAGGATCCCAGAATGCATGAACATGTTTCGAGATTCCTCCGTTTGGGCCCAGAACCATTTTGGACAACTTGAGGCAGATGAAGACGAACTTTTTTCAACGTCTCGGAATTGCGTGGAAACTCACCCACCCTCCTCATTTCTCTTGAGTATTCCAGAATGCATGAACTTGTTTCGAGATTCCTCCGTTTGGGCCCTGAACCATATGGGACAACTTGAGGCAGAAGAAGACGAACTTTTTTCAACGTCTCGGAATTGCGTGGAAACTCACCCACCCTCCTTATTTCTCGTGAGGAATCCAGAATGCATGAACTTGTTTCGAGATTCCTCCGTTTGGGCCCTGAACCATTTGGGAAAACTTGAGGCAGAGCAAGACGAACTTTTTTCAACGTCTCGGAATTGCGTGGAAACTCACCCACCCTCCTCATTTATCGTGAGGATTCCAGAATGCATTAAGTTGTTTCGAGATTCCTTCGTTTGGGCCCTGTACCATTTTGGACAACTTGAGGCAGTAGAAGACGAACTTTTTTCAACGTCTCGGAATTGCGTGGAAACTCACCCACCCTCCTCATTTCTCTTGAGTATTCCAGAATGCATGAACTTGTTTCGAGATTCCTCCGTTTGGGCCCTGAACCATATGGGACAACTTGAGGCAGAGGAAGACGAACTTTTTTCAACCTCTCGGAATTCCGTGGAAACTCACCCACCCTCCTCATTTCTCGTGAGGATTCCAGAATGCATTAAGTTGCTTCGAGATTCTTTCGTTTGGGCACTGAACCATTTGGGACAACTTGAGGCAGAAGAAGACGAACTTTTTTCAACATCGCGGAATTGCGTGGAAACTCACCCACCCTCCTTATTTCTCGTGAGGAATCCAGAATGCATGAACTTGTTTCGAGATTCCTCCGTTTGGGCCCTGAACCATTTGGGAAAACTTGAGGCAGAGAAAGACGAAGTTTTTTCAACGTCTCGGAATTGCGTGGAAACTCACCCACCCTCCTCATTTATCGTGAGGATTCCAGAATGCATTAAGTTGTTTCGAGATTCCTTCGTTTGGGACCTGAACCATTTTGGACAACTTGAGGCAGTAGAAGACGAACTTTTTTCAACGTCTCGGAATTGCGTGGAAACTCACCCACCCTCCTCATTTCTCGAGTATTCCAGAATGCATGAACTTGTTTCGAGATTCCTCTGTTTTGGCCCTGAACAATTTGGGACTACTTGAGGGAGAAGAAGACGAACTTTTTTCAACGTCTCGAAATTTCTTGGAAACTCACCCACCCTCCTCATTTCTCGTGAGGATCCCAGAATGTATGAACATGTTTCGAGATTCCTCCGTTTGGGCCCAGAACCATTTTGGACAACTTGAGGCAGATGAAGACGAACTTTTTTCAACGTCTCGGAATTGCGTGGAAACTCACCCACCCTCCTCATTTCTCTTGAGTATTCCAGAATGTATGAACTTGTTTCGAGATTCCTCCGTTTGGGCCCTGAACCATATGGGACAACTTGAGGCAGAAGAAGACGAACTTTTTTCAACGTCTCGGAATTGCGTGGAAACTCACCCACCCTCCTTATTTCTCGTGAGGAATCCAGAATGCATGAACTTGTTTCGAGATTCCTCCGTTTGGGCCCTGAACCATTTGGGAAAACTTGAGGCAGAGAAAGACGAAGTTTTTTCAACGTCTCTGAATTGCGTGGAAACTCACCCACCCTCCTCATTTATCGTGAGGATTCCAGAATGCATTAAGTTTTTTCGAGATTCCTTCGTTTGGGACCTGAACCATTTTGGACAACTTGAGGCAGTAGAAGACGAACTTTTTTCAACGTCTCGGAATTGCGTGGAAACTCACCCACCCTCCTCATTTCTCGTGAGGATTCCAGAATGCAGGAACTTGTTTCGAGATTCCTCCGTTTGGGTCCTGAACCATTTGGGACAAATTCAGGCAGAGGAAGACGAACTGTTTTCAACGTCTCGGAATTGCTTGGAAACTCACCCACCCTCCTCATTTCTCGTGAGGATCCCAGAATGCTTGAACATGTTTCGAGATTCCTCCGTTTGGGCCCAGAACCATATGGGACGACTTGAGGCAGAGGAAGACGAACTTTTTTCAACGTCTCGGAATTGCGTGGAAACTCACCCACCCTCCTCATTTCTCGTGAGGAATCCAGAATGCATGAACTTGTTTCGAGATTCCTCCGTTTGGGCCCTGAACCATTTGGGAAAACTTGAGGCAGAGCAAGACGAAGTTTTTTCAACGTCTCGGAATTGCGTGGAAACTCACCCACCCTCCTCATTTATCGTGAGGATTCCAGAATGCATTAAGTTGTTTCGAGATTCCTTCGTTTGGGCCCTGTACCATTTTGGACAACTTGAGGCAGTAGAAGACGAACTTTTTTCAACGTCTCGGAATTGCGTGGAAACTCACCCACCCTCCTCATTTCTCGTGAGGATTCCAGAATGCATTAAGTTGTTTCGAGATTCCTTCGTTTGGGACCTGAACCATTTTGGGCAACTTGAGGCAGTAGAAGACGAACTTTTTTCAACGTCTCGGAATTGCGTGGAAACTCACCCACCCTCCTCATTTCTCGAGTATTCCAGAATGCATGAACTTGTTTCGAGATTCCTCTGTTTTGGCCCTGAACCATTTGGGACTACTTGAGGCAGAAGAAGACGAACTTTTTTCAACGTCTCGAAATTGCTTGGAAACTCACCCACCCTCCTCATTTCTCGTGAGGATCCCAGAATGCATGAACATGTTTCGAGATTCCTCCGTTTGGGCCCAGAACCATTTTGGACAACTTGAGGCAGATGAAGACGAACTTTTTTCAACGTCTCGGAATTGCGTGGAAACTCACCCACCCTCCTCATTTCTCTTGAGTATTCCAGAATGCATGAATTTGTTTCGAGATTCCTCCGTTTGGGCCCTGAACCATATGGGACAACTTGAGGCAGAAGAAGACGAAATTTTTTCAACGTCTCGGAATTGCGTGGAAACTCACCCACCCTCCTCATTTATCGTGAGGATTCCAGAATGCATTAAGTTGTTTCGAGATTCCTTCGTTTGGGCCCAGAACCATTTGGGACAACTTGAGGCAGAGGAAGACGAACTTTTTTCAACGTCTCGGAATTGCGTGCAAATTCACCCACCCTCCTCATTTATCGTGAGGATTCCAAAATGCATTAAGTTGTTTCGAGATTCCTTCGTTTGGGCCCTGAACCATTTTGGACAACTTGAGGCAGTAGAAGACGAACTTTTTTCAACGTCTCGGAATTGCGTGGAAACTCATCCACCCTCCTCATTTCTCTTGAGTATTCCAGAATGCATTAACTTGTTTCGAGATTCCTCCGTTTGGGCCCTGAACCATATGGGACAACTTGAGGCAGACGAAGACGAACTTTTTTCAACGTCTCGGAATTGCGTGGAAACTCACCCACCCTCCTCATTTCTCGAGTATTCCAGAATGCATGAACTTGTTTCGAGATTCCTCTGTTTTGGCCCTGAACCATTTGGGACTACTTGAGGCAGAAGAAGACGAACTTTTTTCAACGTCTCGAAATTGCTTGGAAACTCACCCACCCTCCTCATTTCTCGTGAGGATCCCAGAATGCATGAACATGTTTCGAGATTCCTCCGTTTGGGCCCAGAACCATTTTGGACAACTTGAGGCAGATGAAGACGAACTTTTTTCAACGTCTCGGAATTGCGTGGAAACTCACCCACCCTCCTCATTTCTCTTGAGTATTCCAGAATGCATGAACTTGTTTCGAGATTCCTCCGTTTGGGCCCTGAACCATATGGGACAACTTGAGGCAGAAGAAGACGAAATTTTTTCAACGTCTCGGAATTGCGTGGAAACTCACCCACCCTCCTCATTTATCGTGAGGATTCCAGAATGCATTAAGTTGTTTCGAGATTCCTTCGTTTGGGCCCTGAACCATTTTTGACAACTAGAGGCAGTAGAAGACGAACTTTTTTCAACGTCTCGGAATTGCGTGGAAACTCACCCACCCTCCTCATTTCTCTTGAGTATTCCAGAATGCATGAACTTGTTTCGAGATTCCTCCGTTTGGGTCCTGAACCATATGGGACAACTTGAGGAAGAAGAAGACGAACTTTTTTCAACGTCTCGGAATTGCGTGGAAACTCACCCACCCTCCTCATTTCTCGTGAGGATTCCAGAATGCATGAACTTGTTTCGAGATTCCTCCGTTTGGGTCCTGAACCATTTGGGACAAATTCAGGCAGAGGAAGACGAACTGTTTTCAACGTCTCGGAATTGCTTGGAAACTCACCCACCCTCCTCATTTCTCGTGAGGATCCCAGAATGCATGAACATGTTTCGAGATTCCTCCGTTTGGGCCCAGAACCATTTTAGACAACTTGAGGCAGAGGAAGACGAACTTTTTTCAACGTCTCGGAATTGCGTGGAAACTCACCCACCCTCCTCATTTCTCTTGAGTATTCCAGAATGCATGAACTTGTTTCGAGATTCCTCCGTTTGGGCCCTGAACCATATGGGACAACTTGAGGCAGAAGAAGACGAAATTTTTTCAACGTCTCGGAATTGCGTGGAAACTCACCCACCCTCCTCATTTATCGTGAGGATTCCAGAATGCATTAAGTTGTTTCGAGATTCCTTCGTTTGGGCCCAGAACCATTTGGGACAACTTGAGGCAGAGGAAGACGAACTTTTTTCAACGTCTCGGAATTGCGTGCAAATTCACCCACCCTCCTCATTTATCGTGAGGATTCCAAAATGCATTAAGTTGTTTCGAGATTCCTTCGTTTGGGCCCTGAACCATTTTGGACAACTTGAGGCAGTAGAAGACGAACTTTTTTCAACGTCTCGGAATTGCGTGGAAACTCATCCACCCTCCTCATTTCTCTTGAGTATTCCAGAATGCATTAACTTGTTTCGAGATTCCTCCGTTTGGGCCCTGAACCATATGGGACAACTTGAGGCAGACGAAGACGAACTTTTTTCAACGTCTCGGAATTGCGTGGAAACTCACCCACCCTCCTCATTTCTCGAGTATTCCAGAATGCATGAACTTGTTTCGAGATTCCTCTGTTTTGGCCCTGAACCATTTGGGACTACTTGAGGCAGAAGAAGACGAACTTTTTTCAACGTCTCGAAATTGCTTGGAAACTCACCCACCCTCCTCATTTCTCGTGAGGATCCCAGAATGCATGAACATGTTTCGAGATTCCTCCGTTTGGGCCCAGAACCATTTTGGACAACTTGAGGCAGATGAAGACGAACTTTTTTCAACGTCTCGGAATTGCGTGGAAACTCACCCACCCTCCTCATTTCTCTTGAGTATTCCAGAATGCATGAACTTGTTTCGAGATTCCTCCGTTTGGGCCCTGAACCATATGGGACAACTTGAGGCAGAAGAAGACGAAATTTTTTCAACGTCTCGGAATTGCGTGGAAACTCACCCACCCTCCTCATTTATCGTGAGGATTCCAGAATGCATTAAGTTGTTTCGAGATTCCTTCGTTTGGGCCCTGAACCATTTTTGACAACTAGAGGCAGTAGAAGACGAACTTTTTTCAACGTCTCGGAATTGCGTGGAAACTCACCCACCCTCCTCATTTCTCTTGAGTATTCCAGAATGCATGAACTTGTTTCGAGATTCCTCCGTTTGGGTCCTGAACCATATGGGACAACTTGAGGAAGAAGAAGACGAACTTTTTTCAACGTCTCGGAATTGCGTGGAAACTCACCCACCCTCCTCATTTCTCGTGAGGATTCCAGAATGCATGAACTTGTTTCGAGATTCCTCCGTTTGGGTCCTGAACCATTTGGGACAAATTCAGGCAGAGGAAGACGAACTGTTTTCAACGTCTCGGAATTGCTTGGAAACTCACCCACCCTCCTCATTTCTCGTGAGGATCCCAGAATGCATGAACATGTTTCGAGATTCCTCCGTTTGGGCCCAGAACCATTTTAGACAACTTGAGGCAGAGGAAGACGAACTTTTTTCAACGTCTCGGAATTGCGTGGAAACTCACCCACCCTCCTCATTTCTCGTGAGGAATCCAGAATGCATGAACTTGTTTCGAGATTCCTCCGTTTGGGCCCTGAACCATTTGGGAAAACTTGAGGCAGAGCAAGACGAACTTTTTTCAACGTCTCGGAATTGCGTGGAAACTCACCCACCCTCCTCATTTATCGTGAGGATTCCAGAATGCATTAAGTTGTTTCGAGATTCCTTCGTTTGGGCCCTGTACCATTTTGGACAACTTGAGGCAGTAGAAGACGAACTTTTTTCAACGTCTCGGAATTGCGTGGAAACTCACCCACCCTCCTCATTTCTCTTGAGTATTCCAGAATGCATGATCTTGTTTCGAGATTCCTCCGTTTGGGCCCTGAACCGTATGGGACAACTTGAGGCAGAGGAAGACGAACTTTTTTCTACCTCTCGGAATTGCGTGGAAACTCACCCACCCTCCTCATTTCTCTTGAGTATTCCAGAATGCATGATCTTGTTTCGAGATTCCTCCGTTTGGGCCCTGAACCGTATGGGACAACTTGAGGCAGAGGAAGACGAACTTTTTTCTACCTCTCGGAATTGCGTGGAAACTCACCCACCCTCCTCATTTCTCGTGAGGATTCCAGAATGCATTAAGTTGCTTCGAGATTCCTTCGTTTGGGCCCTGAACCATTTTGGACAACTTGAGGCAGAAGAAGACGAACTTTTTTCATCATCGCGGAATTGCGTGGAAACTCACCCACCCTCCTTATTTCTCGTGAGGAATCCAGAATGCATGAACTTGTTTCGAGATTCCTCCGTTTGGGCCCTGAACCATTTGGGAAAACTTGAGGCAGAGAAAGACGAAGTTTTTTCAACGTCTCGGAATTGCGTGGAAACTCACCCACCCTCCTCATTTATCGTGAGGATTCCAGAATGCATTAAGTTGTTTCGAGATTCCTTCGTTTGGGACCTGAACAATTTTGGACAACTTGAGGCAGTAGAAGACGAACTTTTTTCAACGTCTCGGAATTGCGTGGAAACTCACCCACCCTCCTCATTTCTCGAGTATTCCAGAATGCATGAACTTGTTTCGAGATTCCTCCGTTTGGGCCCTGAACCATATGGGACAACTTGAGGAAGAAGAAGACGAACTTTTTTCAACGTCTCGGAATTGCGTGGAAACTCACCCACCCTCCTCATTTCTCGTGAGGATTCCAGAATGCATGAACTTGTTTCGAGATTCCTCCGTTTGGGTCCTGAACCATTTGGGACAAATTCAGGCAGAGGAAGACGAACTGTTTTCAACGTCACGGAATTGCTTGGAAACTCACCCACCCTCCTCATTTCTCGTGAGGATCCCAGAATGCATGAACTTGTTTCGAGATTCCTCCGTTTGGGCCCAGAACCATTTTAGACAACTTGAGGCAGAGGAAGATGAACTTTTTTCAACGTCTCGGAATTGCGTGGAAACTCACCCACCCTCCTCATTTCTCGTGAGGAATCCAGAATACATGAACTTGTTTCGAGATTCCTCCGTTTGGGCCCTGAACCATTTGGGAAAACTTGAGGCAGAGCAAGACGAACTTTTTTCAACGTCTCGGAATTGCGTGGAAACTCACCCACCCTCCTCATTTATCGTGAGGATTCCAGAATGCATTAAGTTGTTTCGAGATTCCTTCGTTTGGGCCCAGAACCATTTGGGACAACTTGAGGCAGAGGAAGACGAACTTTTTTCAACGTCTCGGAATTGCGTGCAAATTCACCCACCCTCCTCATTTCTCGTGAGGATCCCAGAATGCATGAACATGTTTCGAGATTCCTCCGTTTGGGCCCAGAACCATTTTGGACAACTTGAGGCAGATGAAGACGAACTTTTTTCAACGTCTCGGAATTGCGTGGAAACTCACCCACCCTCCTCATTTCTCTTGAGTATTCCAGAATGCATGAACTTGTTTCGAGATTCCTCCGTTTGGGCCCTGAACCATATGGGACAACTTGAGGCAGAAGAAGACGAAATTTTTTCAACGTCTCGGAATTGCGTGGAAACTCACCCACCCTCCTCATTTATCGTGAGGATTCCAGAATGCATTAAGTTGTTTCGAGATTCCTTCGTTTGGGCCCTGAACCATTTGGGACTACTTGAGGCAGAAGAAGACGAACTTTTTTCAACGTCTCGAAATTGCTTGGAAACTCACCCACCCTCCTCATTTATCGTGAGGATTCCAGAATGCATTAAGTTGTTTCGAGATTCCTTCGTTTGGGACCTGAACCATTTTGGACAACTTGAGGCAGTAGAAGACGAACTTTTTTCAACGTCTCGGAATTGCGTGGAAACTCACCCACCCTCCTCATTTCTCGAGTATTCCAGAATGCATGAACTTGTTTCGAGATTCCTCTGTTTTGGCCCTGAACCATTTGGGACTACTTGAGGGAGAAGAAGACGAACTTTTTTCAACGTCTCGAAATTGCTTGGAAACTCACCCACCCTCCTCATTTCTCGTGAGGATCCCAGAAAGCATGAACATGTTTCGAGATTCCTCCGTTTGGGCCCAGAACCATTTTGGACAACTTGAGGCAGATGAAGACGAACTTTTTTCAACGTCTCGGAATTGCGTGGAAACTCACCCACCCTCCTCATTTCTCTTGAGTATTCCAGAATGTATGAACTTGTTTCGAGATTCCTCCGTTTGGGCCCTGAACCATATGGGACAACTTGAGGCAGAAGAAGACGAACTTTTTTCAACGTCTCGGAATTGCGTGGAAACTCACCCACCCTCCTTATTTCTCGTGAGGAATCCAGAATGCATGAACTTGTTTCGAGATTCCTCCGTTTGGGCCCTGAACCATTTGGGAAAACTTGAGGCAGAGAAAGACGAAGTTTTTTCAACGTCTCGGAATTGCGTGGAAACTCACCCACCCTCCTCATTTATCGTGAGGATTCCAGAATGCATTAAGTTTTTTCGAGATTCCTTCGTTTGGGACCTGAACCATTTTGGACAACTTGAGGCAGTAGAAGACGAACTTTTTTCAACGTCTCGGAATTGCGTGGAAACTCACCCACCCTCCTCATTTCTCGTGAGGATTCCAGAATGCAGGAACTTGTTTCGAGATTCCTCCGTTTGGGTCCTGAACCATTTGGGACAAATTCAGGCAGAGGAAGACGAACTGTTTTCAACGTCTCGGAATTGCTTGGAAACTCACCCACCCTCCTCATTTCTCGTGAGGATCCCAGAATGCTTGAACATGTTTCGAGATTCCTCCGTTTGGGCCCAGAACCATATGGGACGACTTGAGGCAGAGGAAGACGAACTTTTTTCAACGTCTCGGAATTGCGTGGAAACTCACCCACCCTCCTCATTTCTCGTGAGGAATCCAGAATGCATGAACTTGTTTCGAGATTCCTCCGTTTGGGCCCTGAACCATTTGGGAAAACTTGAGGCTGAGCAAGACGAAGTTTTTTCAACGTCTCGGAATTGCGTGGAAACTCACCCACCCTCCTCATTTATCGTGAGGATTCCAGAATGCATTAAGTTGTTTCGAGATTCCTTCGTTTGGGCCCTGTACCATTTTGGACAACTTGAGGCAGTAGAAGACGAACTTTTTTCAACGTCTCGGAATTGCGTGGAAACTCACCCACCCTCCTCATTTCTCGTGAGGATTCCAGAATGCATTAAGTTGTTTCGAGATTCCTTCGTTTGGGACCTGAACCATTTTGGGCAACTTGAGGCAGTAGAAGACGAACTTTTTTCAACGTCTCGGAATTGCGTGGAAACTCACCCACCCTCCTCATTTCTCGAGTATTCCAGAATGCATGAACTTGTTTCGAGATTCCTCTGTTTTGGCCCTGAACCATTTGGGACTACTTGAGGCAGAAGAAGACGAACTTTTTTCAACGTCTCGAAATTGCTTGGAAACTCACCCACCCTCCTCATTTCTCGTGAGGATCCCAGAATGCATGAACATGTTTCGAGATTCCTCCGTTTGGGCCCAGAACCATTTTGGACAACTTGAGGCAGATGAAGACGAACTTTTTTCAACGTCTCGGAATTGCGTGGAAACTCACCCACCCTCCTCATTTCTCTTGAGTATTCCAGAATGCATGAATTTGTTTCGAGATTCCTCCGTTTGGGCCCTGAACCATATGGGACAACTTGAGGCAGAAGAAGACGAAATTTTTTCAACGTCTCGGAATTGCGTGGAAACTCACCCACCCTCCTCATTTATCGTGAGGATTCCAGAATGCATTAAGTTGTTTCGAGATTCCTTCGTTTGGGCCCAGAACCATTTGGGACAACTTGAGGCAGAGGAAGACGAACTTTTTTCAACGTCTCGGAATTGCGTGCAAATTCACCCACCCTCCTCATTTATCGTGAGGATTCCAAAATGCATTAAGTTGTTTCGAGATTCCTTCGTTTGGGCCCTGAACCATTTTGGACAACTTGAGGCAGTAGAAGACGAACTTTTTTCAACGTCTCGGAATTGCGTGGAAACTCATCCACCCTCCTCATTTCTCTTGAGTATTCCAGAATGCATTAACTTGTTTCGAGATTCCTCCGTTTGGGCCCTGAACCATATGGGACAACTTGAGGCAGACGAAGACGAACTTTTTTCAACGTCTCGGAATTGCGTGGAAACTCACCCACCCTCCTCATTTCTCGAGTATTCCAGAATGCATGAACTTGTTTCGAGATTCCTCTGTTTTGGCCCTGAACCATTTGGGACTACTTGATGCAGAAGAAGACGAACTTTTTTCAACGTCTCGAAATTGCTTGGAAACTCACCCACCCTCCTCATTTCTCGTGAGGATCCCAGAATGCATGAACATGTTTCGAGATTCCTCCGTTTGGGCCCAGAACCATTTTGGACAACTTGAGGCAGATGAAGACGAACTTTTTTCAACGTCTCGGAATTGCGTGGAAACTCACCCACCCTCCTCATTTCTCTTGAGTATTCCAGAATGCATGAACTTGTTTCGAGATTCCTCCGTTTGGGCCCTGAACCATATGGGACAACTTGAGGCAGAAGAAGACGAAATTTTTTCAACGTCTCGGAATTGCGTGGAAACTCACCCACCCTCCTCATTTATCGTGAGGATTCCAGAATGCATTAAGTTGTTTCGAGATTCCTTCGTTTGGGCCCTGAACCATTTTTGACAACTAGAGGCAGTAGAAGACGAACTTTTTTCAACGTCTCGGAATTGCGTGGAAACTCACCCACCCTCCTCATTTCTCTTGAGTATTCCAGAATGCATGAACTTGTTTCGAGATTCCTCCGTTTGGGTCCTGAACCATATGGGACAACTTGAGGAAGAAGAAGACGAACTTTTTTCAACGTCTCGGAATTGCGTGGAAACTCACCCACCCTCCTCATTTCTCGTGAGGATTCCAGAATGCATGAACTTGTTTCGAGATTCCTCCGTTTGGGTCCTGAACCATTTGGGACAAATTCAGGCAGAGGAAGACGAACTGTTTTCAACGTCTCGGAATTGCTTGGAAACTCACCCACCCTCCTCATTTCTCGTGAGGATCCCAGAATGCATGAACATGTTTCGAGATTCCTCCGTTTGGGCCCAGAACCATTTTAGACAACTTGAGGCAGAGGAAGACGAACTTTTTTCAACGTCTCGGAATTGCGTGGAAACTCACCCACCCTCCTCATTTCTCTTGAGTATTCCAGAATGCATGAACTTGTTTCGAGATTCCTCCGTTTGGGCCCTGAACCATATGGGACAACTTGAGGCAGAAGAAGACGAAATTTTTTCAACGTCTCGGAATTGCGTGGAAACTCACCCACCCTCCTCATTTATCGTGAGGATTCCAGAATGCATTAAGTTGTTTCGAGATTCCTTCGTTTGGGCCCAGAACCATTTGGGACAACTTGAGGCAGAGGAAGACGAACTTTTTTCAACGTCTCGGAATTGCGTGCAAATTCACCCACCCTCCTCATTTATCGTGAGGATTCCAAAATGCATTAAGTTGTTTCGAGATTCCTTCGTTTGGGCCCTGAACCATTTTGGACAATTTGAGGCAGTAGAAGACGAACTTTTTTCAACGTCTCGGAATTGCGTGGAAACTCATCCACCCTCCTCATTTCTCTTGAGTATTCCAGAATGCATTAACTTGTTTCGAGATTCCTCCGTTTGGGCCCTGAACCATATGGGACAACTTGAGGCAGACGAAGACGAACTTTTTTCAACGTCTCGGAATTGCGTGGAAACTCACCCACCCTCCTCATTTCTCGAGTATTCCAGAATGCATGAACTTGTTTCGAGATTCCTCTGTTTTGGCCCTGAACCATTTGGGACTACTTGAGGCAGAAGAAGACGAACTTTTTTCAACGTCTCGAAATTGCTTGGAAACTCACCCACCCTCCTCATTTCTCGTGAGGATCCCAGAATGCATGAACATGTTTCGAGATTCCTCCGTTTGGGCCCAGAACCATTTTGGACAACTTGAGGCAGATGAAGACGAACTTTTTTCAACGTCTCGGAATTGCGTGGAAACTCACCCACCCTCCTCATTTCTCTTGAGTATTCCAGAATGCATGAACTTGTTTCGAGATTCCTCCGTTTGGGCCCTGAACCATATGGGACAACTTGAGGCAGAAGAAGACGAAATTTTTTCAACGTCTCGGAATTGCGTGGAAACTCACCCACCCTCCTCATTTATCGTGAGGATTCCAGAATGCATTAAGTTGTTTCGAGATTCCTTCGTTTGGGCCCTGAACCATTTTTGACAACTAGAGGCAGTAGAAGACGAACTTTTTTCAACGTCTCGGAATTGCGTAGAAACTCACCCACCCTCCTCATTTCTCTTGAGTATTCCAGAATGCATGAACTTGTTTCGAGATTCCTCCGTTTGGGTCCTGAACCATATGGGACAACTTGAGGAAGAAGAAGACGAACTTTTTTCAACGTCTCGGAATTGCGTGGAAACTCACCCACCCTCCTCATTTCTCGTGAGGATTCCAGAATGCATGAACTTGTTTCGAGATTCCTCCGTTTGGGTCCTGAACCATTTGGGACAAATTCAGGCAGAGGAAGACGAACTGTTTTCAACGTCTCGGAATTGCTTGGAAACTCACCCACCCTCCTCATTTCTCGTGAGGATCCCAGAATGCATGAACATGTTTCGAGATTCCTCCGTTTGGGCCCAGAACCATTTTAGACAACTTGAGGCAGAGGAAGACGAACTTTTTTCAACGTCTCGGAATTGCGTGGAAACTCACCCACCCTCCTCATTTCTCGTGAGGAATCCAGAATGCATGAACTTGTTTCGAGATTCCTCCGTTTGGGCCCTGAACCATTTGGGAAAACTTGAGGCAGAGCAAGACGAACTTTTTTCAACGTCTCGGAATTGCGTGGAAACTCACCCACCCTCCTCATTTATCGTGAGGATTCCAGAATGCATTAAGTTGTTTCGAGATTCCTTCGTTTGGGCCCTGTACCATTTTGGACAACTTGAGGCAGTAGAAGACGAACTTTTTTCAATGTCTCGGAATTGCGTGGAAACTCACCCACCCTCCTCATTTCTCTTGAGTATTCCAGAATGCATGATCTTGTTTCGAGATTCCTCCGTTTGGGCCCTGAACCGTATGGGACAACTTGAGGCAGAGGAAGACGAACTTTTTTCTACCTCTCGGAATTGCGTGGAAACTCACCCACCCTCCTCATTTCTCGTGAGGATTCCAGAATGCATTAAGTTGCTTCGAGATTCCTTCGTTTGGGCACTGAACCATTTGGGACAACTTGAGGCAGAAGAAGACGAACTTTTTTCATCATCGCGGAATTGCGTGGAAACTCACCCACCCTCCTTATTTCTCGTGAGGAATCCAGAATGCATGAACTTGTTTCGAGATTCCTCCGTTTGGGCCCTGAACCATTTGGGAAAACTTGAGGCAGAGAAAGACGAAGTTTTTTCAACGTCTCGGAATTGCGTGGAAACTCACCCACCCTCCTCATTTATCGTGAGGATTCCAGAATGCATTAAGTTGTTTCGAGATTCCTTCGTTTGGGACCTGAACAATTTTGGACAACTTGAGGCAGTAGAAGACGAACTTTTTTCAACGTCTCGGAATTGCGTGGAAACTCACCCACCCTCCTCATTTCTCGAGTATTCCAGAATGCATGAACTTGTTTCGAGATTCCTCCGTTTGGGCCCTGAACCATATGGGACAACTTGAGGAAGAAGAAGACGAACTTTTTTCAACGTCTCGGAATTGCGTGGAAACTCACCCACCCTCCTCATTTCTCGTGAGGATTCCAGAATGCATGAACTTGTTTCGAGATTCCTCCGTTTGGGTCCTGAACCATTTGGGACAAATTCAGGCAGAGGAAGACGAACTGTTTTCAACGTCACGGAATTGCTTGGAAACTCACCCACCCTCCTCATTTCTCGTGAGGATCCCAGAATGCATGAACTTGTTTCGAGATTCCTCCGTTTGGGCCCAGGACAATTTTAGACAACTTGAGGCAGAGGAAGATGAACTTTTTTCAACGTCTCGGAATTGCGTGGAAACTCACCCACCCTCCTCATTTCTCGTGAGGAATCCAGAATACATGAACTTGTTTCGAGATTCCTCCGTTTGGGCCCTGAACCATTTGGGAAAACTTGAGGCAGAGCAAGACGAACTTTTTTCAACGTCTCGGAATTGCGTGGAAACTCACCCACCCTCCTCATTTATCGTGAGGATTCCAGAATGCATTAAGTTGTTTCGAGATTCCTTCGTTTGGGCCCTGTACCATTTTGGACAACTTGAGGCAGTAGAAGACGAACTTTTTTCAACGTCTCGGAATTGCGTGGAAACTCACCCACCCTCCTCATTTCTCTTGAGTATTCCAGAATGCATGAACTTGTTTCGAGATTCCTCCGTTTGGGCCCTGAACCATATGGGACAACTTGAGGCAGAGGAAGACGAACTTTTTTCTACCTCTCGGAATTGCGTGGAAACTCACCCACCCTCCTCATTTCTCGTGAGGATTCCAGAATGCATTAAGTTGCTTCGAGATTCCTTCGTTTGGGCACTGAACCATTTGGGACAACTTGAGGCAGAAGAAGATGAACTTTTTTCAACATCGCGGAATTGCGTGGAAACTCACCCACCCTCCTTATTTCTCGTGACGAATCCAGAATGCATGAACTTGTTTCGAGATTCCTCCGTTTGGGCCCTGAACCATTTGGGAAAACTTGAGGCAGAGAAAGACGAAGTTTTTTCAACGTCTCGGAATTGCGTGGAAACTCACCCACCCTCCTCATTTATCGTGAGGATTCCAGAATGCATTAAGTTGTTTCGAGATTCCTTCGTTTGGGACCTGAACCATTTTGGACAACTTGAGGCAGTAGAAGACGAACTTTTTTCAACGTCTCGGAATTGCGTGGAAACTCACCCACCCTCCTCATTTCTCGAGTATTCCAGAATGCATGAACTTGTTTCGAGATTCCTCCGTTTTGGCCCTGAACCATTTGGGACTACTTGAGGCAGAAGAAGACGAACTTTTTTCAACGTCTCGAAATTGCTTGGAAACTCACCCACCCTCCTAATTTCTCGTGAGGATCCCAGAATGCATGAACTTGTTTCGAGATTCCTCCGTTTGGGCCCAGAACCATTTGGGACAAATTCAGGCAGAGGAAGACGAACTGTTTTCAACGTCACGGAATTGCTTGGAAACTCACCCACCCTCCTCATTTCTCGTGAGGATCCCAGAATGCATGAACTTGTTTCGAGATTCCTCCGTTTGGGCCCTGAACCATATGGGACAACTTGAGGCAGAAAAAGACGAACTTTTTTCAACGTCTCGGAATTGCGTGGAAACTCACCCACCCTCCTCATTTCTCGTGAGGATTCCAGAATGCATGAAATTGTTTCGAGATTCCTCCGTTTGGGCCCAGAACCATTTGGGACAACTTGAGGCAGAGGAAGACGAACTTTTTTCAACGTCTCGGAATTGCGTGGAACCTCACCCACCCTCCTCATTTCTCGTGAGGATTCCAGAATGCATTAAGTTGTTTCGAGATTCCTTCGTTTGGGACCTGAACCATTTTGGGCAACTTGAGGCAGTAGAAGACGAACTTTTTTCAACGTCTCGGAATTGCGTGGAAACTCACCCACCCTCCTCATTTCTCGAGTATTCCAAAATGCATGAACTTGTTTCGAGATTCCTCTGTTTTGGCCCTGAACCATTTGGGACTACTTGAGGCAGAAGAAGACGAACTTTTTTCAACGTCTCGAAATTGCTTGGAAACTCACCCACCCTCCTCATTTCTCGTGAGGATCCCAGAATGCATGAACATGTTTCGAGATTCCTCCGTTTTGGCCCAGAACCATTTTGGACAACTTGAGGCAGATGAAGACGAACTTTTTTCAACGTCTCGGAATTGCGTGGAAACTCACCCACCCTCCTCATTTCTCTTGAGTATTCCAGAATGCATGAACTTGTTTCGAGATTCCTCCGTTTGGGCCCTGAACCATATGGGACAACTTGAGGAAGAGGAAGACGAACTGCTTTCAACGTCTCGGAATTGCTTGGAAACTCACCCACCCTCCTCATTTCTCGTGAGGATCCCAGAATGCATGAACATGTTTCGAGATTCCTCCGTTTGGGCCCAGAACCATTTTAGACAACTTGAGGCAGAGGAAGACGAACTTTTTTCAACGTCTCGGAATTGCGTGGAAACTCACCCACCCTCCTCATTTCTCGTGAGGAATCCAGAATGCATGAACTTGTTTCGAGATTCCTCCATTTGGGCCCTGATCATTTGGGAAAACTTGAGGCAGAGCAAGACGAACTTTTTTCAACGTCTCGGAATTGCGTGGAAACTCACCCACCCTCCTCATTTATCGTGAGGATTCCAGAATGCATTAAGTTGTTTCGAGATTCCTTCGTTTGGGCCCTGTACCATTTTGGACAACTTGAGGCAGTAGAAGACGAACTTTTTTCAACGTCTCGGAATTGCGGGGAAACTCACCCACCCTCCTCATTTCTCTTGAGTATTCCAGAATGCATGAACTTGTTTCGAGATTCCTCCGTTTGGGCCCTGAACCATATGAGACAACTTGAGGCAGAGGAAGACGAACTTTTTTCAACCTCTCGGAATTGCGTGGAAACTCACCCACCCTCCTCATTTCTCGTGAGGATTCCAGAATGCATTAAGTTGCTTCGAGATTCCTTCGTTTGGGCACTGAACCATTTGGGACAACTTGAGGCAGAAGAAGACGAACTTTTTTCAACATCGCGGAATTCCGTGGAAACTCACCCACCCTCCTTATTTCTCGTGAGGAATCCAGAATGCATGAACTTGTTTCGAGATTCCTCCGTTTGGGCCATGAACCATTTGGGAAAACTTGAGGCAGAGAAAGACGAAGTTTTTTCAACGTCTCGGAATTGCGTGGAAACTCACCCACCCTCCTCATTTATCGTGAGGATTCCAGAATGCATTAAGTTGTTTCGAGATTCCTTCGTTTGGGACCTGAACCATTTTGGACAACTTGAGGCAGTAGAAGACGAACTTTTTTCAACGTCTCGGAATTGCGTGGAAACTCACCAACCCTCCTCATTTCTCGAGTATTCCAGAATGCATGAACTTGTTTCGAGATTCCTCTGTTTTGGCCCTGAACCATTTGGGACTACTTGAGGCAAAAGAAGACGAACTTTTTTCAACGTCTTGAAATTGCTTGGAAACTCACCCACCCTCCTCATTTCTCGTGAGGATCCCAGAATGCATGAACATGTTTCGAGATTCCTCCGTTTGGGCCCAGAACCATTTTGGACAACTTGAGGCAGATGAAGACGAACTTTTTTCAACGTCTCGGAATTGCGTGGAAACTCACCCACCCTCGTCATTTCTCTTGAGTATTCCAGAATGCATGAACTTGTTTTGAGATTCCTCCGTTTGGGCCCTGAACCATATGGGACAACTTGAGGAAGAAGAAGACGAACTTTTTTCAACGTCTCGGAATTGCGTGGAAACTCACCCACCCTCCTCATTTCTCGTGAGGATTCCAGAATGCATGAACTTGTTTCGAGATTCCTCCGTTTGGGTCCTGAACCATTTGGGACAAATTCAGGCAGAGGAAGACGAACTGTTTTCAACGTCACGGAATTGCTTGGAAACTCACCCACCCTCCTCATTTCTCGTGAGGATCCCAGAATGCATGAACTTGTTTCGAGATTCCTCCGTTTGGGCCCAGAACCATTTTAGACAACTTGAGGCAGAGGAAGACGAACTTTTTTCAACGTCTCGGAATTGCGTGGAAACTCACCCACCCTCCTCATTTCTCGTGAGGAATCCAGAATACATGAACTTGTTTCGAGATTCCTCCGTTTGGGCCCTGAACCATTTGGGAAAACTTGAGGCAGAGCAAGACGAACTTTTTTCAACGTCTCGGAATTGCGTGGAAACTCACCCACCCTCCTCATTTATCGTGAGGATTCCAAAATGCATTAAGTTGTTTCGAGATTCCTTCGTTTGGGCCTTGTACCATTTTGGACAACTTGAGGCAGTAGAAGACGAACTTTTTTCAACGTCTCGGAATTGCGTGAAAACTCACCCACCCTCCTCATTTATCGTGAGGATTCCAGAATGCATTAAGTTGTTTCGAGATTCCTTCGTTTGGGCCCTGTACCATTTTGGACAACTTGAGGCAGTAGAAGACGAACTTTTTTCAACGTCTCGGAATTGCGTGGAAACTCACCCACCCTCCTCATTTCTCTTGAGTATTCCAGAATGCATGAACTTGTTTCGAGATTCCTCCGTTTGGGCCCTGAACCATATGGGACAACTTGAGGCAGAGGAAGACGAACTTTTTTCTACCTCTCGGAATTGCGTGGAAACTCACCCACCCTCCTCATTTCTCGTGAGGATTCCAGAATGCATTAAGTTGCTTCGAGATTCCTTCGTTTGGGCACTGAACCATTTGGGACAACTTGAGGCAGAAGTAGACGAACTTTTTTCAACATCGCGGAATTGCGTGGAAACTCACCCACCCTCCTTATTTCTCGTGAGGAATCCAGAATGCATGAACTTGTTTCGAGATTCCTCCGTTTGGGCCCTGAACCATTTGGGAAAACTTGAGGCAGAGAAAGACGAAGTTTTTTCAACGTCTCGGAATTGCGTGGAAACTCACCCACCCTCCTCATTTATCGTGAGGATTCCAGAATGCATTAAGTTGTTTCGAGATTCCTTCGTTTGGGACCTGAACCATTTTGGACAACTTGAGGCAGTAGAAGACGAACTTTTTTCAACGTCTCGGAATTGCGTGGAAACTCACCCACCCTCCTCATTTCTCGAGTATTCCAGAATGCATGAACTTGTTTCGAGATTCCTCTGTTTTGGCCCTGAACCATTTGGGACTACTTGAGGCAGAAGAAGACGAACTTTTTTCAACGTCTCGCAATTGCTTGGAAACTCACCCACCCTCCTCATTTCTCGTGAGGATCCCAGAATGCATGAACATGTTTCGAGATTCCTCCGTTTGGGCCCAGAACCATTTTGGACAACTTGAGGCAGATGAAGACGAACTTTTTTCAACGTCTCGGAATTGCGTGGAAACTCACCCACCCTCCTCATTTCTCTTGAGTATTCCAGAATGCATGAACTTGTTTCGAGATTCCTCCGTTTGGGCCCTGAACCATATGGGACAACTTGAGGCAGAAAAAGACGAACTTTTTTCAACGTCTCGGAATTGCGTGGAAACTCACCCACCCTCCTCATTTCTCGTGAGGATTCCAGAATGCATGAAATTGTTTCGAGATTCCTCCGTTTGGGACCAGAACCATTTGGGACAACTTGAGGCAGAGGAAGACGAACTTTTTTCAACGTCTCGGAATTGCGTGGAACCTCACCCACCCTCCTCATTTCTCGTGAGGATTCCAGAATGCATTAAGTTGTTTCGAGATTCCTTCGTTTGGGACCTGAACCATTTTGGGCAACTTGAGGCAGTAGAAGACGAACTTTTTTCAACGTCTCGGAATTGCGTGGAAACTCACCCACCCTCCTCATTTCTCGAGTATTCCAAAATGCATGAACTTGTTTCGAGATTCCTCTGTTTTGGCCCTGAACCATTTGGGACTACTTGAGGCAGAAGAAGACGAACTTTTTTCAACGTCTCGAAATTGCTTGGAAACTCACCCACCCTCCTCATTTCTCGTGAGGATCCCAGAATGCATGAACATGTTTCGAGATTCCTCCGTTTGGGCCCTGAACCATTTTGGACAACTTGAGGCAGATGAAGACGAACTTTTTTCAACGTCTCGGAATTGCGTGGAAACTCACCCACCCTCGTCATTTCTCTTGAGTATTCCAGAATGCATGAACTTGTTTCGAGATTCCTCCGTTTGGGCCCTGAACCATATGGGACAACTTGAGGAAGAAGAAGACGAACTTTTTTCAACGTCTCGGAATTGCGTGGAAACTCACCCACCCTCCTCATTTCTCGTGAGGATTCCAGAATGCATGAACTTGTTTCGAGATTCCTCCGTTTGGGTCCTGAACCATTTGGGACAAATTCAGGCAGAGGAAGACGAACTGTTTTCAACGTCACGGAATTGCTTGGAAACTCACCCACCCTCCTCATTTCTCGTGAGGATCCCAGAATGCATGAACTTGTTTCGAGATTCCTCCGTTTGGGCCCAGAACCATTTTAGACAACTTGAGGCAGAGGAAGACGAACTTTTTTCAACGTCTCGGAATTGCGTGGAAACTCACCCACCCTCCTCATTTCTCGTGAGGAATCCAGAATACATGAACTTGTTTCGAGATTCCTCCGTTTGGGCCCTGAACCATTTGGGAAAACTTGAGGCAGAGCAAGACGAACTTTTTTCAACGTCTCGGAATTGCGTGGAAACTCACCCACCCTCCTCATTTATCGTGAGGATTCCAAAATGCATTAAGTTGTTTCGAGATTCCTTCGTTTGGGCCCTGTACCATTTTGGACAACTTGAGGCAGTAGAAGACGAACTTTTTTCAACGTCTCGGAATTGCGTGAAAACTCACCCACCCTCCTCATTTATCGTGAGGATTCCAGAATGCATTAAGTTGTTTCGAGATTCCTTCGTTTGGGCCCTGTACCATTTTGGACAACTTGAGGCAGTAGAAGACGAACTTTTTTCAACGTCTCGGAATTGCGTGGAAACTCACCCACCCTCCTCATTTCTCTTGAGTATTCCAGAATGCATGAACTTGTTTCGAGATTCCTCCGTTTGGGCCCTGAACCATATGGGACAACTTGAGGCAGAGGAAGACGAACTTTTTTCTACCTCTCGGAATTGCGTGGAAACTCACCCACCCTCCTCATTTCTCGTGAGGATTCCAGAATGCATTAAGTTGCTTCGAGATTCCTTCGTTTGGGCACTGAACCATTTGGGACAACTTGAGGCAGAAGTAGACGAACTTTTTTCAACATCGCGGAATTGCGTGGAAACTCACCCACCCTCCTTATTTCTCGTGAGGAATCCAGAATGCATGAACTTGTTTCGAGATTCCTCCGTTTGGGCCCTGAACCATTTGGGAAAACTTGAGGCAGAGAAAGACGAAGTTTTTTCAACGTCTCGGAATTGCGTGGAAACTCACCCACCCTCCTCATTTATCGTGAGGATTCCAGAATGCATTAAGTTGTTTCGAGATTCCTTCGTTTGGGACCTGAACCATTTTGGACAACTTGAGGCAGTAGAAGACGAACTTTTTTCAACGTCTCGGAATTGCGTGGAAACTCACCCACCCTCCTCATTTCTCGAGTATTCCAGAATGCATGAACTTGTTTCGAGATTCCTCTGTTTTGGCCCTGAACCATTTGGGACTACTTGAGGCAGAAGAAGACGAACTTTTTTCAACGTCTCGAAATTGCTTGGAAACTCACCCACCCTCCTCATTTCTCGTGAGGATCCCAGAATGCATGAACATGTTTCGAGATTCCTCCGTTTGGGCCCAGAACCATTTTGGACAACTTGAGGCAGATGAAGACGAACTTTTTTCAACGTCTCGGAATTGCGTGGAAACTCACCCACCCTCCTCATTTCTCTTGAGTATTCCAGAATGCATGAACTTGTTTCGAGATTCCTCCGTTTGGGCCCTGAACCATATGGGACAACTTGAGGCAGAAAAAGACGAACTTTTTTCAACGTCTCGGAATTGCGTGGAAACTCACCCACCCTCCTCATTTCTCGTGAGGATTCCAGAATGCATGAAATTGTTTCGAGATTCCTCCGTTTGGGACCAGAACCATTTGGGACAACTTGAGGCAGAGGAAGACGAACTTTTTTCAACGTCTCGGAATTGCGTGGAACCTCACCCACCCTCCTCATTTCTCGTGAGGATTCCAGAATGCATTAAGTTGTTTCGAGATTCCTTCGTTTGGGACCTGAACCATTTTGGGCAACTTGAGGCAGTAGAAGACGAACTTTTTTCAACGTCTCGGAATTGCGTGGAAACTCACCCACCCTCCTCATTTCTCGAGTATTCCAAAATGCATGAACTTGTTTCGAGATTCCTCTGTTTTGGCCCTGAACCATTTGGGACTACTTGAGGCAGAAGAAGACGAACTTTTTTCAACGTCTCGAAATTGCTTGGAAACTCACCCACCCTCCTCATTTCTCGTGAGGATCCCAGAATGCATGAACATGTTTCGAGATTCCTCCGTTTTGGCCCAGAACCATTTTGGACAACTTGAGGCAGATGAAGACGAACTTTTTTCAACGTCTCGGAATTGCGTGGAAACTCACCCACCCTCCTCATTTCTCTTGAGTATTCCAGAATGCATGAACTTGTTTCGAGATTCCTCCGTTTGGGCCCTGAACCATATGGGACAACTTGAGGAAGAGGAAGACGAACTGCTTTCAACGTCTCGGAATTGCTTGGAAACTCACCCACCCTCCTCATTTCTCGTGAGGATCCCAGAATGCATGAACATGTTTCGAGATTCCTCCGTTTGGGCCCAGAACCATTTTAGACAACTTGAGGCAGAGGAAGACGAACTTTTTTCAACGTCTCGGAATTGCGTGGAAACTCACCCACCCTCCTCATTTCTCGTGAGGAATCCAGAATGCATGAACTTGTTTCGAGATTCCTCCATTTGGGCCCTGATCATTTGGGAAAACTTGAGGCAGAGCAAGACGAACTTTTTTCAACGTCTCGGAATTGCGTGGAAACTCACCCACCCTCCTCATTTATCGTGAGGATTCCAGAATGCATTAAGTTGTTTCGAGATTCCTTCGTTTGGGCCCTATACCATTTTGGACAACTTGAGGCAGTAGAAGACGAACTTTTTTCAACGTCTCGGAATTGCGGGGAAACTCTCCCACCCTCCTCATTTCTCTTGAGTATTCCAGAATGCATGAACTTGTTTCGAGATTCCTCCGTTTGGGCCCTGAACCATATGGGACAACTTGAGGCAGAGGAAGACGAACTTTTTTCAACCTCTCGGAATTGCGTGGAAACTCACCCACCCTCCTCATTTCTCGTGAGGATTCCAGAATGCATTAAGTTGCTTCGAGATTCCTTCGTTTGGGCACTGAACCATTTGGGACAACTTGAGGCAGAAGAAGACGAACTTTTTTCAACATCGCGGAATTGCGTGGAAACTCACCCACCCTCCTTATTTCTCGTGAGGAATCCAGAATGCATGAACTTGTTTCGAGATTCCTCCGTTTGGGCCCTGAACCATTTGGGAAAACTTGAGGCAGAGAAAGACGAAGTTTTTTCAACGTCTCGGAATTGCGTGGAAACTCACCCACCCTCCTCATTTATCGTGAGGATTCCAGAATGCATTAAGTTGTTTCGAGATTCCTTCGTTTGGGACCTGAACCATTTTGGACAACTTGAGGCAGTAGAAGACGAACTTTTTTCAACGTCTCGGAATTGCGTGGAAACTCACCCACCCTCCTCATTTCTCGAGTATTCCAGAATGCATGAACTTGTTTCGAGATTCCTCTGTTTTGGCCCTGAACCATTTGGGACTACTTGAGGCAGAAGAAGACGAACTTTTTTCAACGTCTTGAAATTGCTTGGAAACTCACCCACCCTCCTCATTTCTCGTGAGGATCCCAGAATGCATGAACATGTTTCGAGATTCCTCCGTTTGGGCCCAGAACCATTTTGGACAACTTGAGGCAGATGAAGACGAACTTTTTTCAACGTCTCGGAATTGCGTGGAAACTCACCCACCCTCGTCATTTCTCTTGAGTATTCCAGAATGCATGAACTTGTTTCGAGATTCCTCCGTTTGAGCCCTGAACCATATGGGACAACTTGAGGCAGAAGAAGACGAACTTTTTTCAACGTCTCGGAATTGCGTGGAAACTCACCCACCCTCCTCATTTCTCGTGAGGATTCCAGAATGCATGAACTTGTTTCGAGATTCCTCCGTTTGGGCCCAGAACCATTTGGGACAACTTGAGGCAGAGGAAGACGAACTTTTTTCAACGTCTCGGAATTGCGTGGAAACTCACCCACCCTCCTTATTTATCGTGAGGATTCCAAAATGCATTAAGTTGTTTCGAGATTCCTTCGTTTGGGCCCTGAACCATTTTGGACAACTTGAGGAAGTAGAAGACGAACTTTTTTCAACGTCTCGGAATTGCGTGGAAACTCATCCACCCTCCTCATTTCTCTTGAGTATTCCAGAATGCATTAACTTGTTTCGAGATTCCTCCGTTTGGGCCCTGAACCATATGGGACAACTTCAGGCAGACGAAGACGAACTTTTTTCAACGTCTCGGAATTGCGTGGAAACTCACCCACCCTCCTCATTTCTCGTGAGGATTCCAGAATGCATTAAGTTGTTTCGAGATTTCTTCGTTTGGGACCTGAACCATTTTGGGCAACTTGAGGCAGTAGAAGACGAACTTTTTTCAACGTCTCGGAATTGCGTGGAAACTCACCCACCCTCCTCATTTCTCGAGTATTCCAGAATGCATGAACTTGTTTCGAGATTCCTCTGTTTTGGCCCTGAACCATTTGGGACTACTTGAGGCAGAAGAAGACGAACTTTTTTCAACGTCTCGAAATTGCTTGTAAACTCACCCACCCTCCTCATTTCTCGTGAGGATCCCAGAATGCATGAACATGTTTCGAGATTCCTCCGTTTGGGCCCAGAACCATTTTGGACAACTTGAGGCAGATGAAGACGAACTTTTTTCAACGTCTCGGAATTGCGTGGAAACTCACCCACCCTCGTCATTTCTCTTGAGTATTCCAGAATGCATGAACTTGTTTCGAGATTCCACCGTTTGGGCCCTGAACCATATGGGACAACTTGAGGCAGAAGAAGACGAACTTTTTTCAACGTCTCGGAATTGCGTGGAAACTCACCCACCCTCCTCATTTCTCGTGAGGATTCCAGAATGCATGAACTTGTTTCGAGATTCCTCCGTTTGGGCCCAGAACCATTTGGGACAACTTGAGGCAGAGGAAGACGAACTTTTTTCAACGTCTCGGAATTGCGTGGAAACTCACCCACCCTCCTTATTTATCGTGAGGATTCCAAAATGCATTAAGTTGTTTCGAGATTCCTTCGTTTGGGCCCTGAACCATTTTGGACAACTTGAGGAAGTAGAAGACGAACTTTTTTCAACGTCTCGGAATTGCGTGGAAACTCATCCACCCTCCTCATTTCTCTTGAGTATTCCAGAATGCATTAACTTGTTTCGAGATTCCTCCGTTTGGGCCCTGAACCATATGGGACAACTTCAGGCAGACGAAGACGAACTTTTTTCAACGTCTCGGAATTGCGTGGAAACTCACCCACCCTCCTCATTTCTCGTGAGGATTCCAGAATGCATTAAGTTGTTTCGAGATTTCTTCGTTTGGGACCTGAACCATTTTGGGCAACTTGAGGCAGTAGAAGACGAACTTTTTTCAACGTCTCGGAATTGCGTGGAAACTCACCCACCCTCCTCATTTCTCGAGTATTCCAGAATGCATGAACTTGTTTCGAGATTCCTCTGTTTTGGCCCTGAACCATTTGGGACTACTTGAGGCAGAAGAAGACGAACTTTTTTCAACGTCTCGAAATTGCTTGTAAACTCACCCACCCTCCTCATTTCTCGTGAGGATCCCAGAATGCATGAACATGTTTCGAGATTCCTCCGTTTGGGCCCAGAACCATTTTGGACAACTTGAGGCAGATGAAGACGAACTTTTTTCAACGTCTCGGAATTGCGTGGAAACTCACCCACCCTCCTCATTTCTCTTGAGTATTCCAGAATGCATGAACTTGTTTCGAGATTCCTCCGTTTGGGCCCTGAACCATATGGGACAACTTGAGGCAGAAGAAGACGAACTTTTTTCAACGTCTCGGAATTGCGTGGAAACTCACCCACCCTCCTCATTTCTCGTGAGGATTCCAGAATGCATGAACTTGTTTCGAGATTCCTCCGTTTGGGCCCAGAACCATTTGGGACAACTTGAGGCAGAGGAAGACGAACTTTTTTCAACGTCTCGGAATTGCGTGGAAACTCACCCACCCTCCTCATTTATCGTGAGGATTCCAAAGTGCATTAAGTTGTTTCGAGATTCCTTCGTTTGGGCCCTGAACCATTTTGGACAACTTGAGGCAGTAGAAGACGAACTTTTTTCAACGTCTCGGAATTGCGTGGAAACTCACCCACCCTCCTCATTTATCGTGAGGATTCCAGAATGCATTAAGTTGTTTCGAGTTTCCTTCGTTTGGGCCCTGAACCATTTTTGACAACAAGAGGCAGTAGAAGACGAACTTTTTTCAACGTCTTGGAATTGCGTGGAAACTCACCCACCCTCCTCATTTCTCTTGAGTATTCCAGAATGCATGAACTTTTTTCGAGATTCCTCTGTTTTGGCCTTGAACCATTGGGGACTACTTGAGGCAGAAGAAGACGAACTTTTTTCAACATCTGGGAATTGCGTGGAAACTCACCAACCCTCCTCATTTCTCGTGAGGAATCCAGAATGCATGAACTTGTTTCGAGATTCCTCCGTTTGGGCCCTGAACCATATGGGAAAACTTGAGGCAGAAGAAGACGAACTTTTTTCAACGTCTTGGAATTGCGTAGAAACTCACCCACCCTCCTCATTTCTCTTGAGTATTCCAGAATGCATGAACTTGTTTCGAGATTCCTCCGTTTGGGCCATGAACCATATGGGACAACTTGAGGCAGAGGAAGACGAACTTTTTTCAACCTCTCGGAATTGCGTGGAAACTCACCCACCCTCCTCATTTCTCGTGAGGAATCCAGAATGCATGAACTTGTTTCGAGATTCCTCCGT
Source organism: Acacia crassicarpa (assembly GCA_034222035.1). Lineage (NCBI taxonomy): Eukaryota > Viridiplantae > Streptophyta > Magnoliopsida > Fabales > Fabaceae > Acacia > Acacia crassicarpa. Next base: position 39,490,119 of record JAWXYG010000012.1, read on the forward strand.
TTGGGCCCTGAACCATTTGGGACAACTCTAGGCAGAAGAAGACGAACTTTTTTCAACGTCTCGGAATTGCGTGGAAACTCACCCACCCTCCTCATTTATCGTGAGGATTCCAGAATGCATTAAGTTGTTTCGAGATTCCTTCGTTTGGGCCCTGAACCATTTTTGACAACTAGAGGCAGTAGAAGACGAACTTTTTTCAACGTCTCGGAATTGCGTGGAAACTCACCCACCCTCCTCATTTCTCTTGAGTATTCCAGAATGCATGAACTTGTTTCGAGATTCCTCCGTTTGGGCCCTGAACCATATGGGACAACTTGAGGAAGAAGAAGACGAACTTTTTTCAACGTCTCGGAATTGCGTGGAAACTCACCCACCCTCCTCATTTCTCGTGAGGATTCCAGAATGCATGAACTTGTTTCGAGATTCCTCCGTTTGGGCCCTGAACCATTTGGGACAAATTCAGGCAGAGGAAGACGAACTGTTTTCAACGTCTCGGAATTGCTTGGAAACTCACCCACCCTCCTCATTTCTCGTGAGGATCCCAGAATGCATGAACATGTTTCGAGATTCCTCCGTTTGGGCCCAGAACCATTTTAGACAACTTGAGGCAGAGGAAGACGAACTTTTTTCAACGTCTCGGAATTGCGTGGAAACTCACCCACCCTCCTCATTTCTCGTGAGGAATCCAGAATGCATGAACTTGTTTCGAGATTCCTCCGTTTGGGCCCTGAACCATTTGGGAAAACTTGAGGCAGAGCAAGACGAACTTTTTTCAACGTCTCGGAATTGCGTGGAAACTCACCCACCCTCCTCTTTTATCGTGAGGATTCCAGAATGCATTAAGTTGTTTCGAGATTCCTTCGTTTGGGCCCTGTACCATTTTGGACAACTTGAGGCAGTAGAAGACGAACTTTTTTCAACGTCTCGGAATTGCGGGGAAACTCACCCACCCTCCTCATTTCTCTTGAGTATTCCAGAATGCATGAACTTGTTTCGAGATTCCTCCGTTTGGGCCCTGAACCATATGGGACAACTTGAGGCAGAGGAAGACGAACTTTTTTCAACCTCTCGGAATTGTGTGGAAACTCACCCACCCTCCTCATTTCTCGTGAGGATTCCAGAATGCATTAAGTTGCTTCGAGATTCCTTCGTTTGGGCACTGAACCATTTGGGACAACTTGAGGCAGAAGAAGACGAAGCCCAGAACCATTTTAGACAACTTGAGGCAGAGGAAGACGAACTTTTTTCAACATCGCGGAATTGCGTGGAAACTCACCCACCCTCCTTATTTCTCGTGAGGAATCCAGAATGCATGAACTTGTTTCGAGATTCCTCCGTTTCGGCCCTGAACCATTTGGGAAAACTTGAGGCAGAGAAAGACGAAGTTTTTTCAACGTCTCGGAATTGCGTGGAAACTCACCCACCCTCCTCATTTATCGTGAGGATTCCAGAATGCATTAAGTTGTTTCGAGATTCCTTCGTTTGGGACCTGAACCATTTTGGACAACTTGAGGCAGTAGAAGACGAACTTTTTTCAACGTCTCGGAATTGCGTGGAAACTCACCCACCCTCCTCATTTCTCGAGTATTCCAGAATGCATGAACTTGTTTCGAGATTCCTCTGTTTTGGCCCTGAACCATTTGGGACTACTTGAGGCAGAAGAAGACGAACTTTTTTCAACGTCTCGGAATTGCTTGGAAACTCACCCACCCTCCTCATTTATCGTGAGGATCCCAGAATGCATGGACATGTTACGAGATTCCTCCGTTTGGGCCCAGAACCATTTTGGACAACTTGAGGCAGATGACGACGAACTTTTTTCAACGTCTCGGAATTGCGTGGAAACTCACCCACCCTCCTCATTTCTCTTGAGTATTCCAGAATGCATGAACTTGTTTCGAGATTCATCCGTTTGGGCCCTGAACCATATGGGACAACTTGAGGCAGAAGAAGACGAACTTTTTTCAACGTCTCGGAATTGCGTGGAAACTCACCCACCCTCCTCATTTCTCGTGACGATTCCAGAATGCATGAACTTGTTTCGAGATTCCTCCGTTTGGGCCCAGAACCATTTGGGACAACTTGAGGCAGAGGAAGACGAACTTTTTTCAACGTCTCGGAATTGCGTGGAAACTCACCCACCCTCCTCATTTATCGTGAGGATTCCAGAATGCATTAAGTTGTTTCGAGATTCCTGCGTTTGGGCCCTGAACCATTTTGGACAACTTGAGGCAGTAGAAGACGAACTTTTTTCAACGTCTCGGAATTGCGTGGAAACTCACCCACCCTCCTCATTTCTCGAGTATTCCAGAATGCATGAACTTGTTTCGAGATTCCTCTGTTTTGGCCCTGAACCATTTGGGACTACTTGAGGCAGAAGAAGACGAACTTTTTTCAACGTCTCGAAATTGCTTGGAAACTCACCCACCCTCCTCATTTCTCGTGAGGATCCCAGAATGCATGAACATGTTTCGAGATTCCTCCGTTTGGGCCCAGAACCATTTTGGACAACTTGAGGCAGATGAAGACGAACTTTTTTCAACGTCTCGGAATTGCGTGGAAACTCACCCACCCTCCTCATTTCTCTTGACTATTCTAGAATGCATGAACTTGTTTCAAGATTCCTCCGTTTGGGCCCTGAACCATATGGGACAACTTGAGGCAGAAGAAGCCGAACTTTTTTCAACGTCTCGGAATTGCGTGGAAACTCACCCACCCTCCTCATTTCTCGTGAGGATTCCAGAATGCATGAACTTGTTTCGAGATTCCTCCGTTTGGGCCCAGAACCATTTGGGACAACTTGAGGCAGAGGAAGACGAACTTTTTTCAACGTCTCGGAATTGCGTGGAAACTCACCCACCCTCCTCATTTATCGTGAGGATTCCAAAGTGCATTAAGTTGTTTCGAGATTCCTTCGTTTGGGCCCTGAACCATTTTGGACAACTTGAGGCAGTAGAAGACGAACTTTTTTCAACGTCTCGGAATTGCGTGGAAACTCACCCACCCTCCTCATTTATCGTGAGGATTCCAGAATGCATTAAGTTGTTTCGAGTTTCCTTCGTTTGGGCCCTGAACCATTTTTGACAACAAGAGGCAGTAGAAGACGAACTTTTTTCAACGTCTTGGAATTGCGTGGAAACTCACCCACCCTCCTCATTTCTCTTGAGTATTCCAGAATGCATGAACTTTTTTCGAGATTCCTCTGTTTTGGCCTTGAACCATTTGGGACTACTTGAGGCAGAAGAAGACGAACTTTTTTCAACATCTGGGAATTGCGTGGAAACTCACCAACCCTCCTCATTTCTCGTGAGGAATCCAGAATGCATGAACTTGTTTCGAGATTCCTCCGTTTGGGCCCTGAACCATATGGGAAAACTTGAGGCAGAAGAAGACGAACTTTTTTCAACGTCTTGGAATTGCGTAGAAACTCACCCACCCTCCTCATTTCTCTTGAGTATTCCAGAATGCATGAACTTGTTTCGAGATTCCTCCGTTGAAGACGAACTTTTTTCAACCTCTCGGAATTGCGTGGAAACTCACCCACCCTCCTCATTTCTCGTGAGGAATCCAGAATGCATGAACTTGTTTCGAGATTCCTCCGTTTGGGCCCTGAACCATTTGGGACAACTCTAGGCAGAGGAAGACGAACTTTTTTCAACGTCTCGGAATTGCGTGGAAACTCACCCACCCTCCTCATTTATCGTGAGGATTCAAGAATGCATTAAGTTGTTTCGAGATTCCTTCGTTTGGGCCCTGAACCATTTTTGACAACAAGAGGCAGTAGAAGACGAACTTTTTTCAACGTCTTGGAATTGCGTGGAAACTCACCCACCCTCCTCATTTCTCTTGAGTATTCCAGAATGCATGAACATGTTTCGAGATTCCTCTGTTTTGGCCTTGAACCATTTGGGACTACTTGAGGCAGAAGAAGACGAACTTTTTTCAACATCTGGGAATTGCGTGGAAACTCACCAACCCTCCTCATTTCTCGTGAGGAATCCAGAATGCATGAACCTGTTTCGAGATTCCTCCGTTTGGGCCCTGAACCATTTGGGACAACTTGAGGTAGAGGAAGACGAACTTTTTTCAACGTCTCGGAATTGCGTGGAAACTCACCCACCCTCCTCATTTCTCGTGAGGAATCCAGAATGCATGAACTTGTTTCGAGATTCCTCCATTTGGGCCCTGATCATTTGGGAAAACTTGAGGCAGAGCAAGACGAACTTTTTTCAACGTCTCGGAATTGCGTGGAAACTCACCCACCCTCCTCATTTATCGTGAGGATTCCAGAATGCATTAAGTTGTTTCGAGATTCCTTCGTTTGGGCCCTGAACCATTTTTGACAACAAGAGGCAGTAGAAGACGAACTTTTTTCAACGTCTTGGAATTGCGTGGAAACTCACCCACCCTCCTCATTTCTCTTGAGTATTCCAGAATGCATGAACTTGTTTCGAGATTCCTCTGTTTTGGCCGTGAACCATTTGGGACTACTTGAGGCAGAAGAAGACGAACTTTTTTCAACGTCAAGGAATTGCTTGGAAACTCACACACCCTCCTCATTTCTCGTGAGGAATCCAGAATGCATGAACTTGTTCCGAGATTCCTCCGTTTGGGCCCTGAACCATTTGGGACAACTTGAGGCAGAGGAAGAGGAACTTTTTTCAACCCCTCGGAATTGCGTGGAAACTCACCCACCCTCCTCATTTCTCGTGAGGATTCCAGAAAGCATTAAGTTGTTTCGAGATTCCTCCGTTTGGGCCCTGATCCATTTGGGACAACTTGAGGCAGAGGAAGACGAACTTTTTTCAACATCTCAGAATTGCGTGGAAACTCACCCACCCTCCTCATTTATCGTGAGGATTCCAGAATGCATTAAGTTGTTTCGAGATTCCTTCGTTTGGGCCCTGATCCATTTTTGACAACTTGAGGCAGTAGAAGACGAACTTTTTTAAACGTCTCGGAATTGCGTGGAAACTCACCCACCCTCCTCATTTCTCTTGAGTATTCCAGAATGCATTAAGTTGTTTCGAGATTCCTTCGTTTTGGCCGTGAACCATTTGGGACTACTTGAGGCAGAAGAAGACGAACTTTTTTCAACGTCTCGGAATTGCTTGGAAACTCACCCACGCTCCACATTTCTCGTGAGGATCCCAGAATGCATGAACATGTTTCGAGATTCCTCCGTTTGGGCCCTGAACCATATGGGAAAACATGAGGCAGAAGAAGACGAACTTTTTTCAACGACTTGGAATTGCGTAGAAACTCACCCACCCTCCTCATTTCTCTTGAGTATTCCAGAATGCATGAATTTGTTTCGAGATTCCTCCGTTTGGGCCATGAACCATATGGGACAACTTGAGGCAGAGGAAGAGGAACTTTTTTCAACCCCTCGGAATTGCTTGGAAACTCACACACCCTCCTCATTTCTCGTGAGGAATCCTGAATGCATGAACTTGTTTCGAGATTCCTCCGTTTGGGCCCTGAACCATTTGGGACAACTTGAGGCAGAGGAAGACGAACTTTTTTCAACATCTCAGAATTGCGTGGAAACTCACCCACCCTCCTCATTTATCGTGAGGATTCCAGAATGCATTAAGTTGTTTCGAGATTCCTTCGTTTGGGCCCTGATCCATTTTTGACAACTAGAGGCAGTAGAAGACGAACTCTTTTCAACGTCTGGGAATTGCGTGGAAACTCACCCACCATCCTCATTTCTCTTGACTATTCCAGAATGCATGAACTTGTTTCGAGATTCCTCTGTTTTGGCCGTGAACCATTTGGGACTACTTGAGGCAGAGGAAGACGAACTTTTTTCAACGTCTCGGAATTGCGTGGAAACTCACCCACCCTCCTCATTTATCGTGAGGATTCCAGAATGCATTAAGTTGTTTCGAGATTCCTTCGTTTGGGCCCTAAACCATTTTTGACAACTAGAGGCAGTAGAAGACGAACTTTTTTCAACGTCTTGGAATTGCGTGGAAACTCACCCACCCTCCTCATTTCTCTTGAGTATTCCAGAATGCATGAACTTGTTTCGAGATTCCTCTGTTTTGGCCGTGAACCATTTGGGACTACTTGAGGCAGAAGAAGTTGAACTTTTTTCAACGTCTCGGAATTGCTTGGAAACTCACCCACGCTCCTCGTTTCTCGTGAGGATCCCAGAATGCATGAACATGTTTCGAGATTCCTCCGTTTGGGCCCTGAACCATATGGGAAAACTTGAGGCAGAAGAAGACGAACTTTTTTCAACGTCTTGGAATTGCGTAGAAACTCACCCACCCTCCTCATTTCTCTTGAGTATTCCAGAATGCATGAACTTGTTTCGAGATTCCTCCGTTTGGGCCATGAACCATATGGGACAACTTGAGGCAGAGGAAGACGAACTTTTTTCAACCTCTCGGAATTGCGTGGAAACTCACCCACCCTCCTCATTTCTCGTGAGGATTCCAGAAAGCATTAAGTTGTTTCGAGATTCCTTCGTTTGGGCCCTGAACCATTTTGGACAACTTGAGGCAGTAGAAGACGAACTTTTTTAAACGTCTCGGAATTGCGTGGAAACCCACCCACCCTCCTCATTTCTCTTGAGTATTCCAGAATGCATTAAGTTGTTTCGAGATTCCTTCGTTTGGGCCCTGATCCATTTTTGACAACTAGAGGCAGTAGAAGACGAACTTTTTTCAACGTCTGGGAATTGCGTGGAAACTCACCCACCATCCTCATTTCTCTTGACTATTCCAGAATGCATGAACTTGTTTCGAGATTCCTCTGTTTTGGCCGTGAACCATTTGGGACTACTTGAGGCAGAAGAAGACGAACTTTTTTCAACGTCTCGGAATTGCTTGGAAACTCACCCACGCTCCACATTTCTCGTGAGGATCCCAGAATGCATGAACATGTTTCGAGATTCCTCCGTTTGGGCCCTGAACCATATGGGAAAACTTGAGGCAGAAGAAGACGAACTTTTTTCAACGTCTTGGAATTGCGTCGAAACTCACCCACCCTTCTCATTTCTCTTGAGTATTCCCGAATGCATGAACTTGTTTCGAGATTCCTCCGTTTGGGCCATGAACCATATGGGAAAACTTGAGGCAGAGGAAGACGAACTTTTTTCAACCCCTCGGAATTGCGTGGAAACTCACCCACCCTCCTCATTTCTCGTGAGGATTCCAGAAAGCATTAAGTTGTTTCGAGATTCCTTCGTTTGGGCCCTGAACCATTTTGGACAACTTGAGGCAGAAGAAGAAGAACTTTTTTCAACAACTGGGAATTGCGTGGAAACTCACCCACCCTCCTCATTTCTCGTGAGGAATCCAGAATGCATGAACTTGTTTCGAGATTCCTCCGTTTGGGCCCTGAACCATTTGGGACAACTTGAGGCAGAGGAAGACGAACTTTTTTCAACGTCTCGGAATTGCGTGGAAACTCACCCACCCTCCTCATTTCTCTTGAGTATTCCAGAATGCATGAACTTGTTTCGAGATTCCTCTGTTTTGGCCCTGAACCATTTGGGACTACTTGAGGCAGAAGAAGACGAACTTTTTTCAACGTCTCGGAATTGCTTGGAAACTCACCCACGCTCCTCATTTCTCGTGAGGATCCCCAGAATGCATGAACTTGTTTCGAGATTCCTCCGTTTGGGCCCTGAACCATATGGGAAAACTTGAGGCAGAAGAAGACGAACTTTTTTCAACGTCTCGGAATTGCGTGGAAACTCACCCACCCTCCTCATTTATCGTGAGGATTCCAGAATGCATTAAGTTGTTTCGAGATTCTTTCGTTTGGGCCCTGAACCATTTTGGACAACTTGAGGCAGTAGAAGACGAACTTTTTTCAACGTCTCGGAATTGCGTGGAAACTCACCCACCCTCCTCATTTCTCTTGAGTATTCCAGAATGCATGAACTTGTTTCGAGATTCCTCTGTTTTGGCCCTGAACCATTTGGGACTACTTGAGGCAGAAGAAGACGAACTTTTTTCAACGTCTCGGAATTGCTTGGAAACTCACCCACGCTCCTCATTTCTCGTGAGGATCCCAGAATGCATGAACATGTTTCGAGATTCCTCCGTTTGGGACCTGAACCATATGGGAAAACTTGAGGCAGAAGAAGACGAACTTTTTTCAACGTCTTGGAATTGCGTAGAAACTCACCCACCCTCCTCACTTCTCTTGAGTATTCTAGAATGCTTGAACTTGTTTCGAGATTCCTCCGTTTGGGCCCTGAACCATATGGGACAACTTGAGGCAGAGGAAGACGAACTTTTTTCAACCTCTCGGAATTGCGTGGAAACTCTCCCACCCTCCTCATTTCTCGTGAGGATTCCAGAAAGCATTAAGTTGTTTCGAGATTCCTCCGTTTGGGCCCTGAACCGTTTAGGACAACTCTAGGCAGAGGAAGACGAACTTTTTTCAACGTCTCGGAATTGCGTGGAAACTCACCCACCCACCTCATTTATCGTGAGGATTCCAGAATGCATTAAGTTGTTTCGAGATTCCTTCGTTTGGGCCCTGAACCATTTTTGACAACTAGAGGCAGTAGAAGACGAACTTTTTTCAACGTCTCGGAATTGCGTGGAAACTCACCCACCCTCCTCATTTCTCTTGAGTATTCCAGAATGCATGAACTTGTTTCGAGATTCCTCTGTTTTGGCCCTGAACCATTTGGGACTACTTGAGGCAGAAGAAGACGAACTTTTTTCAACGTCTCGGAATTGCTTGGAAACTCACCCACCCTCCTCATTTCTCGTGAGGATCCCAGAATGAAAGAACATGTTTCGAGATTCCTCCGTTTGGGCCAAGAGCCATTTTGGACAACTTGAGGCAGATGAAGACGAACTTTTTTCAACGTCCCGGAATTGCGTGGAAACTCACCCACCCTCCTCATTTCTCTTGTGTATTCCAGAATGCATGAACTTTTTTCGAGATTCCTCTGTTTTAGCCCTGAACCATTTGGGACTACTTGAGGCAGAAGAAGACGAACTTTTTTCAACGTCTCGGAATTGCTTGGAAACTCACCTACCCTCCTCATTTCTCGTCAGGATCCCAGAATGCATGAACATGTTTCGAGATTCCTCCGTTTGGGCCCAGAACCATTTTGGACAACTTTAGGCCGATGAAGACGAACTTTTTTCAACGTCTCGGAATTGCGTGGAAACTCACCTATCCTCCTCATTTCTCTTGAGTATTCCAGAATGCATGAACTTGTATCGAGATTCCTCTGTTTTGGCCCTGAACCATTTGGGACTACTTGAGGCAGAAGAAGACGAACTTTTTTCAACGTCTCGGAATTGCTTGGAAACTCACCCACCCTCCTCATTTCTTGTGAGGATCCCAGAATGCATGAACATGTTTCGAGATTCCTCCGTTTGGGCCCAGAACCATTTTGGACAACTTGAGGCAGATGAACATGAACTTTTTTCAACGTCTCGGAATTGCGTGGAAACTCACCCACTCTCCTCATTTCTCTTGAGTATTCCAGAATGCATGAACTTGTTTCGAGATTCCTCTGTTTTGGCCCTGAACCATTTGGGACTACTTGAGGCAGAAGAAGACGAACTTTTTTCAACGTCTCGGAATTGCTTGGAAACTCACCCACGCTCCTCATTTCTCGTGAGGATCCCAGAATGCATGAACATGTTTCGAGATTCCTCCGTTTGGGCCCTGAACCATATGGGAAAACTTGAGGCAGAAGAAGACGAACTTTTTTCAACGTCTCGGAATTGCGTGGAAACTCACCCACCCTCCTCATTTATCGTGAGGATTCCAGAATGCATTAAGTTGTTTCGAGATTCTTTCGTTTGGGCCCTGAACCATTTTGGACAACTTGAGGCAGTAGAAGACGAACTTTTTTCAACGTCTCGGAATTGCGTGGAAACTCACCCACCCTCCTCATTTCTCTTGAGTATTCCAGAATGCATGAACTTGTTTCGAGATTCCTCTGTTTTGGCCCTGAACCATTTGGGACTACTTGAGGCAGAAGAAGACGAACTTTTTTCAACGTCTCGGAATTGCTTGGAAACTCACCCACGCTCCTCATTTCTCGTGAGGATCCCAGAATGCATGAACATGTTTCGAGATTCCTCCGTTTGGGACCTGAACCATATGGGAAAACTTGAGGCAGAAGAAGACGAACTTTTTTCAACGTCTTAGAATTGCGTAGAAACTCACCCACCCTCCTCACTTCTCTTGAGTATTCCAGAATGCATGAACTTGTTTCGAGATTCCTCCGTTTGGGCCCTGAACCATATGGGACAACTTGAGGCAGAGGAAGACGAACTTTTTTCAACCTCTCGGAATTGCGTGGAAACTCTCCCACCCTCCTCATTTCTCGTGAGGATTCCAGAAAGCATTAAGTTGTTTCGAGATTCCTTCGTTTGGGCCCTGAACCATTTTGGACAACTTGAGGAGGAAGAAGACGAACTTTTTTCAACATCTGGGAATTGCGTGGAAACTCACCGACCCTCCTCATTTCTCGTGAGGAATCCAGAATGCATGAACTTGTTTCGAGATTCCTCCGTTTGGGCCCTGAACCGTTTGGGACAACTCTAGGCAGAGGAAGACGAACTTTTTTCAACGTCTCGGAATTGCGTGGAAACTCACCCACCCTCCTCATTTATCGTGAGGATTCCAGAATGCATTAAGTTGTTTCGAGATTCCTTCGTTTGGGCCCTGAACCATTTTTGACAACTAGAGGCAGTAGAAGACGAACTTTTTTCAACGTCTCGGAATTGCGTGGAAACTCACCCACCCTCCTCATTTCTCTTGAGTATTCCAGAATGCATGAACTTGTTTCGAGATTCCTCTGTTTTGGCCCTGAACCATTTGGGACTACTTGAGGCAGAAGAAGACGAACTTTTTTCAACGTCTCGGAATTGCTTGGAAACTCACCCACCCTCCTCATTTCTCGTGAGGATCCCAGAATGAAAGAACATGTTTCGAGATTCCTCCGTTTGGGCCAAGAGCCATTTTGGACAACTTGAGGCAGATGAAGACGAACTTTTTTCAACGTCCCGGAATTGCGTGGAAACTCACCCACCCTCCTCATTTCTCTTGTGTATTCCAGAATGCATGAACTTGTTTCGAGATTCCTCTGTTTTAGCCCTGAACCATTTGGGACTACTTGAGGCAGAAGAAGACGAACTTTTTTCAACGTCTCGGAATTGCTTGGAAACTCACCTACCCTCCTCATTTCTCGTCAGGATCCCAGAATGCATGAACATGTTTCGAGATTCCTCCGTTTGGGCCCAGAACCATTTTGGACAACTTTAGGCATATGAAGACGAACTTTTTTCAACGTCTCGGAATTGCGTGGAAACTCACCTATCCTCCTCATTTCTCTTGAGTATTCCAGAATGCATGAACTTGTATCGAGATTCCTCTGTTTTGGCCCTGAACCATTTGGGACTACTTGAGGCAGAAGAAGACGAACTTTTTTCAACGTCTCGGAATTGCTTGGAAACTCACCCACCCTCCTCATTTCTTGTGAGGATCCCAGAATGCATGAACATGTTTCGAGATTCCTCCGTTTGGGCCCAGAACCATTTTGGACAACTTGAGGCAGATGAACACGAACTTTTTTCAACGTCTCGGAATTGCGTGGAAACTCACCCACTCTCCTCATTTCTCTTGAGTATTCCAGAATGCATGAACTTATTTCGAGATTCCTCTGTTTGGGCCCTGAACCATTTGGGACTACTTGAGGAAGAAGAAGACGAACTTTTTTCAACGTCTCGGATTTGCTTGGAAACTCACCCACCCTCCTCCTTTCTCGTCACGATCCCAGAATGCATGAACATGTTTCGATATTCCACCGTTTGGGCGTAGAAACATTTTGGACAACTTGAGGCAGAGAAAGACGAACTTTTTTCAACGTCTCGGAATTGCGTGGAAACTCACCCACCCTCCTCATTTCTCGTGAGGAATCCAGAATGCATGAACTTGTTTCGAGATTCCTCCGTTTGGGCCCTGAACCATTTGGGACAACTTGAGGCAGAGGAAGACGAACTTTTTTCAACATCCCGGAATTGCGTGGAAACTCACCCACCCTCCTCATTTATCGTGAGGATTCCAGAATGCATTAAGTTGTTTCGAGATTCCTTCGTTTGGGCCCTGAACCATTTTGGACAACTTGAGGCAGTAGAAGAAGAACTTTTTTAAACGTCTCGGAATTGCGTGGAAACTCACCCACCCTCCTCATTTCTCTTGAGTATTCCAGAATGCATGAACTTGTTTCGAGATTCCTCTGTTTTGGCCCTGAACCATTTGGGACTACTTGAGCCAGAAGAAGACGAACTTTTTTCAACGTCTCGGAATTGCTTGGAAACTCACCCACCCTCCTCATTTCTCGTGACGATCCCAGAATGCATGAACATGTTTCGAGATTCCTCCGTTTGGGCCCTGAACCATATGGGAAAACTTGAGGCAGAAGAAGACGAACTTTTTTCAAGCTCTCGGAATTGCGTGGAAACTCACCCACCCTCCTCATTTCTCGTGAGGATTCCAGAAAGCATTAACTTGTTTCGAGATTCCTCCGTTTGGGCCCTGAACCATATGGGACAACTTGAGGCAGAGGAAGACGAACTTTTTTCAACATCTCGGAATTGCGTGGAAACTCACCCACCCTCCTCATTTCTCGTGAGGAATCCAGAATGCATGAACTTTTTTCAAAATTCCTCGGTTTGGGCCCTGAACCATTTGGAAAAACCTAAGGCAGAGGAAGACGAACTTTTTTCAACGTCTCGGAATTGCGTGGAAACTCACCCGCCCTCCTCATTTCTCGTGAGGATTCCAGAATGCATTAAGTTGTTTCGAGATTCCTCCGTTTGGGCCCTGAACCATTTGGGACTACTTGAGGCAGAAGAAGACGAACTTTTTTCAACGTCTCGGAATTGCTTGGAAACTCACCCACCCTCCTCATTTCTCGTGAGGATCCCAGAATGAAAGAACATGTTTCGAGATTCCTCCGTTTGGGCCAAGAGCCATTTTGGACAACTTGAGGCAGATGAAGACGAACTTTTTTCAACGTCCCGGAATTGCGTGGAAACTCACCCACCCTCCTCATTTCTCTTGTGTATTCCAGAATGCATGAACTTGTTTCGAGATTCCTCTGTTTTAGCCCTGAACCATTTGGGACTACTTGAGGCAGAAGAAGACGAACTTTTTTCAACGTCTCGGAATTGCTTGGAAACTCACCTACCCTCCTCATTTCTCGTCAGGATCCCAGAATGCATGAACATGTTTCGAGATTCCTCCGTTTGGGCCCAGAACCATTTTGGACAACTTTAGGCAGATGAAGACGAACTTTTTTCAACGTCTCGGAATTGCGTGGAAACTCACCTATCCTCCTCATTTCTCTTGAGTATTCCAGAATGCATGAACTTGTATCGAGATTCCTCTGTTTTGGCCCTGAACCATTTGGGACTACTTGAGGCAGAAGAAGACGAACTTTTTTCAACGTCTCGGAATTGCTTGGAAACTCACCCACCCTCCTCATTTCTTGTGAGGATCCCAGAATGCATGAACATGTTTCGAGATTCCTCCGTTTGGGCCCAGAACCATTTTGGACAACTTGAGGCAGATGAACACGAACTTTTTTCAACGTCTCGGAATTGCGTGGAAACTCACCCACTCTCCTCATTTCTCTTGAGTATTCCAGAATGCATGAACTTATTTCGAGATTCCTCTGTTTGGGCCCTGAACCATTTGGGACTACTTGAGGAAGAAGAAGACGAACTTTTTTCAACGTCTCGGATTTGCTTGGAAACTCACCCACCCTCCTCCTTTCTCGTCACGATCCCAGAATGCATGAACATGTTTCGATATTCCACCGTTTGGGCGTAGAAACATTTTGGACAACTTGAGGCAGAGGAAGACGAACTTTTTTCAACGTCTCGGAATTGCGTGGAAACTCACCCACCCTCCTCATTTCTCGTGAGGAATCCAGAATGCATGAACTTGTTTCGAGATTCCTCCGTTTGGGCCCTGAACCATTTGGGACAACTTGAGGCAGAGGAAGACGAACTTTTTTCAACGTCCCGGAATTGCGTGGAAACTCACCCACCCTCCTCATTTATCGTGAGGATTCCAGAATGCATTAAGTTGTTTCGAGATTCCTTCGTTTGGGCCCTGAACCATTTTGGACAACTTGAGGCAGTAGAAGAAGAACTTTTTTAAACGTCTCGGAATTGCGTGGAAACTCACCCACCCTCCTCATTTCTCTTGAGTATTCCAGAATGCATGAACTTGTTTCGAGATTCCTCTGTTTTGGCCCTGAACCATTTGGGACTACTTGAGCCAGAAGAAGACGAACTTTTTTCAACGTCTCGGAATTGCTTGGAAACTCACCCACCCTCCTCATTTCTCGTGACGATCCCAGAATGCATGAACATGTTTCGAGATTCCTCCGTTTGGGCCCTGAACCATATGGGAAAACTTGAGGCAGAAGAAGACGAACTTTTTTCAAGCTCTCGGAATTGCGTGGAAACTCACCCACCCTCCTCATTTCTCGTGAGGATTCCAGAAAGCATTAACTTGTTTCGAGATTCCTCCGTTTGGGCCCTGAACCATATGGGACAACTTGAGGCAGAGGAAGACGAACTTTTTTCAACATCTCGGAATTGCGTGGAAACTCACCCACCCTCCTCATTTCTCGTGAGGAATCCAGAATGCATGAACTTTTTTCAAAATTCCTCGGTTTGGGCCCTGAACCATTTGGAAAAACCTAAGGCAGAGGAAGACGAACTTTTTTCAACGTCTCGGAATTGCGTGGAAACTCACCCGCCCTCCTCATTTCTCGTGAGGATTCCAGAATGCATTAAGTTGTTTCGAGATTCCTCCGTTTGGGCCCTGAACCATTTGGGACAACTTGAGGCAGAGGAAGACGAACTTTTTTCAACGTCTCGGAATTGCGTGGAAACTCACCCACCCTTCTCATTTATCGTGAGTATTCCAGAATGCATGAACTTGTTTCGAGATTCCTCCGTTTGAGCCCTGAACCATTTTGGACAACTTGAGGCAGTAGAAGAAGAACTTTTTTAAACGTCTCGGAATTGCGTGGAAACTCACCCACTCTCCTCATTTCTCTTGAGTATTCCAGAATGCATGAACTTATTTCGAGATTCCTCTGTTTGGGCCCTGAACCATTTGGGACTACTTGAGGAAGAAGAAGACGAACTTTTTTCAACGTCTCGGATTTGCTTGGAAACTCACCCACCCTCCTCCTTTCTCGTCACGATCCCAGAATGCATGAACATGTTTCGATATTCCACCGTTTGGGCGTAGAAACATTTTGGACAACTTGAGGCAGAGGAAGACGAACTTTTTTCAACGTCTCGGAATTGCGTGGAAACTCACCCACCCTCCTCATTTCTCGTGAGGAATCCAGAATGCATGAACTTGTTTCGAGATTCCTCCGTTTGGGCCCTGAACCATTTGGGACAACTTGAGGCAGAGGAAGACGAACTTTTTTCAACGTCCCGGAATTGCGTGGAAACTCACCCACCCTCCTCATTTATCGTGAGGATTCCAGAATGCATTAAGTTGTTTCGAGATTCCTTCGTTTGGGCCCTGAACCATTTTGGACAACTTGAGGCAGTAGAAGAAGAACTTTTTTAAACGTCTCGGAATTGCGTGGAAACTCACCCACCCTCCTCATTTCTCTTGAGTATTCCAGAATGCATGAACTTGTTTCGAGATTCCTCTGTTTTGGCCCTGAACCATTTGGGACTACTTGAGCCAGAAGAAGACGAACTTTTTTCAACGTCTCGGAATTGCTTGGAAACTCACCCACCCTCCTCATTTCTCGTGACGATCCCAGAATGCATGAACATGTTTCGAGATTCCTCCGTTTGGGCCCTGAACCATATGGGAAAACTTGAGGCAGAAGAAGACGAACTTTTTTCAAGCTCTCGGAATTGCGTGGAAACTCACCCACCCTCCTCATTTCTCGTGAGGATTCCAGAAAGCATTAACTTGTTTCGAGATTCCTCCGTTTGGGCCCTGAACCATATGGGACAACTTGAGGCAGAGGAAGACGAACTTTTTTCAACATCTCGGAATTGCGTGGAAACTCACCCACCCTCCTCATTTCTCGTGAGGAATCCAGAATGCATGAACTTTTTTCAAAATTCCTCGGTTTGGGCCCTGAACCATTTGGAAAAACCTAAGGCAGAGGAAGACGAACTTTTTTCAACGTCTCGGAATTGCGTGGAAACTCACCCGCCCTCCTCATTTCTCGTGAGGATTCCAGAATGCATTAAGTTGTTTCGAGATTCCTCCGTTTGGGCCCTGAACCATTTGGGACAACTTGAGGCAGAGGAAGACGAACTTTTTTCAACGTCTCGGAATTGCGTGGAAACTCACCCACCCTTCTCATTTATCGTGAGTATTCCAGAATGCATGAACTTGTTTC
Source organism: Acacia crassicarpa (assembly GCA_034222035.1). Lineage (NCBI taxonomy): Eukaryota > Viridiplantae > Streptophyta > Magnoliopsida > Fabales > Fabaceae > Acacia > Acacia crassicarpa. The sequence goes on from JAWXYG010000012.1 coordinate 39,506,524, forward strand.
GAGATTCCTCCGTTTGAGCCCTGAACCATATGGGAAAACTTGAGGCAGAAGAAGACGAACTTTTTTCAACCTCTCGGAATTGCGTGGAAACTCACCCACCCTCCTCATTTCTCGTGAGGATTCCAGAAAGCATTAACTTGTTTCGAGATTCCTCCGTTTGGGCCCTGAACCATATGGGACAACTTGAGGCAGAGGAAGACGAACTTTTTTCAACATCTCGGAATTGCGTGGAAACTCACCCACCCTCCTCATTTCTCGTGAGGAATCCAGAATGCATGAACTTTTTTCAAAATTCCTCCGTTTGGGCCCTGAACCATTTGGAAAAACCTAAGGCAGAGGAAGACGAACTTTTTTCAACGTCTCGGAATTGCGTCGAAACTCACCCGCCCTCCTCATTTATCGTGAGGATTCCAGAATGCATTAAGTTGTTTCGAGATTCCTCCGTTTGGGCCCTAAACCATATGGGACAACTTGAGGCAGAGGAAGACGAATTTTTTCAACCTCTCGGAATTGCGTGGAAACTCACCCACCCTCCTCATTTCTCGTGAGGATTCCAGAAAGCATTAAGTTGTTTCGAGATTCCTTCGTTTGGGCCCTGAACCATTTTGGACAACTTGAGGCAGAAGAAGACGAACTTTTTTCAAAATCTGGGAATTGCGTGGAAACTCACCCACCCTCCTCATTTCTCGTGAGGAATCCAGCATGCATGAACTTGTTTCGAGATTCCTCCGTTTGGGCCCTGAACCATTTGGGACAACTCTAGGCAGAGGAAGACGAACTTTTTTCAACGTCTCGGAATTGCGTGGAAACTCACCCACCCTCCTCATTTATCGTGAGGATTCCAGAATGCATTAAGTTGTTTCGAGATTCCTTCGTTTGGGCCCTGAACCATTTTTGACAACTAGAGGCAGTAGAAGACGAACTTTTTTCAACGTCTTGGAATTGCGTGGAAACTCACCCACCCTCCTCATTTCTCTGAGTATTCCAGAATGCATGAACTTGTTTCGAGATTCCTCTGTTTTGGCCTTGAACCATTTGGGACAACTTGAGGCAGAAGAAGACGAACTTTTTTCAACGTCTCGGAATTGCTTGGAAACTCACCCACCCTCCTCATTTCTCGTGAGGATCCCAGAATGCAAGAACATGTTTCGAGATTCCTCCGTTTGGGCCCAGAGCCATTTTGGACAACTTGAGGCAGATGAAGACGAACTTTTTTCAACGTCCCGGAATTGCGTGGAAACTCACCCACCCTCCTCATTTCTCTTGAGTATTCCAGAATGCATGAACTTGTTTCGAGATTCCTCTGTTTTAGCCCTGAACCATTTGAGACTACATGAGGCAGAAGAAGACGAACTTTTTTCAACGTCTCGGAATTGCTTGGAAACTCACCCACCCTCTTCATTTCTCGTGAGGATCCTAGAATGCATGAACATGTTTCGAGATTCCTCCGTTTGGGCCCAGAACCATTTTGGACAACTTGAGGCAGAAGAAGACGAACTTTTTTCAACGTCTGGGAATTGCGTAGAAACTCACCCACCCTCCTCATTTCTCTTGTGTATTCCAGAATGCACGAACTTATTTCGAGATTCCTCCGTTTGGGCCCTGAACCATATGGGACAACTTGAGGAAGAGGAAGATGAACTTTTTTCAACATCTCGGAATTGCGTGGAAACTCACCCACCCTCCTCATTTCTCGTGAGGAATCCAGAATGCATGAACTTATTTCGAGATTCCTCTGTTTGGGCCCTGAACCATTTGGGACTACTTGAGGCAGAAGAAGACGAACTTTTTTCAACGTCTCGGATTTGCTTGGAAACTCACCCACCCTCCTCCTTTCTCGTCACGATCCCAGAATGCTTGAACATGTTTCGAGATTCCACCGTTTGGGCGTAGAAACATTTTGGACAACTTGAGGCAGAGGAAGACGAACTTTTTTCAACGTCTCGGAATTGCGTGGAAACTCACCCACCCTCCTCATTTCTCGTGACGAATCCAGAATGCATGAACTTGTTTCGAGATTCCTCCGTTTGGGCCCTGAACCATTTGGGACAACTTGAGGCAGAGGAAGACGAACTTTTTTCAACGTCTCGGAATTGCGTGGAAACTCACCCACCCTCCTCATTTATCGTGAGGATTCCAGAATGCATTAAGTTGTTTCGAGATTCCTTCGTTTGGGCCCTGAACCATTTTGGACAACTTGAGGCAGTAGAAGTCCAACTTTTTTCAACGTCTCGGAATTGCGTGGAAACTCACCCACCCTCCTCATTTCTCTTGAGTATTCCAGAATGCATGAACTTGTTTCGAGATTCCTCTGTTTTGGCCCTGAACCATTTGGGACTACTTGAGGCAGAAGAAGACGAACTTTTTTCAACGTCTCGGAATTGCTTGGAAACTCACCCACCCTCCTCATTTCTCGTGAGGATTCCAGAATGCATGAACTTGTTTCGAGATTCCTCCGTTTTGGCCCAGAACCATATGGGACAACTTGAGGCAGACGAAGACGAACTTTTTTCAACGTCTTGGAATTGCGTAGAAACTCACCCACCCTCCTCATTTCTCTTGAGTACTCCAGAATGCATGAACTTATTTCGAGATTCCTCTGTTTGGGCCCTGAACCATTTGGGACTACTTGAGGCAGAGGAAGACGAACTTTTTTCAACGTCCCGGAATTGCGTGGAAACTCACCCACCCTCCTCATTTCTCTTGAGTATTCCAGAATGCATGAACTTGTTTCGAGATTCCTCTGTTTTAGCCCTGAACCATTTGGGACTACTTGAGGCAGAAGAAGACGAACTTTTTTCAACGTCTCGGAATTGCTTGGAAACTCACCCACCCTCTTCATTTCTCGTGAGGATCCTAGAATGCATGAACATGTTTCGAGATTCCTCCGTTTGGGCCCAGAACCATTTTGGACAACTTGAGGCAGAAGAAGACGAACTTTTTTCAACGTCTGGGAATTGCGTAGAAACTCACCCACCCTCCTCATTTCTCTTGTGTATTCCAGAATGCACGAACTTATTTCGAGATTCCTCCGTTTGGGCCCTGAACCATATGGGACAACTTGAGGAAGAGGAAGATGAACTTTTTTCAACATCTCGGAATTGCGTGGAAACTCACCCACCCTCCTAATTTCTCGTGAGGAATCCAGAATGCATGAACTTATTTCGAGATTCCTCTGTTTGGGCCCTGAACCATTTGGGACTACTTGAGGCAGAAGAAGACGAACTTTTTTCAACGTCTCGGATTTGCTTGGAAACTCACCCACCCTCCTCCTTTCTCGTCACGATCCCAGAATGCTTGAACATGTTTCGAGATTCCACCGTTTGGGCGTAGAAACATTTTGGACAACTTGAGGCAGAGGAAGACGAACTTTTTTCAACGTCTCGGAATTGCGTGGAAACTCACCCACCCTCCTCATTTCTCGTGACGAATCCAGAATGCATGAACTTGTTTCGAGATTCCTCCGTTTGGGCCCTGAACCATTTGGGACAACTTGAGGCAGAGGAAGACGAACTTTTTTCAACGTCTCGGAATTGCGTGGAAACTCACCCACCCTCCTCATTTATCGTGAGGATTCCAGAATGCATTAAGTTGTTTCGAGATTCCTTCGTTTGGGCCCTAAACCATTTTGGACAACTTGAGGCAGTAGAAGTCCAACTTTTTTCAACGTCTCGGAATTGCGTGGAAACTCACCCACCCTCCTCATTTCTCTTGAGTATTCCAGAATGCATGAACTTGTTTCGAGATTCCTCTGTTTTGGCCCTGAACCATTTGGGACTACTTGAGGCAGAAGAAGACGAACTTTTTTCAACGTCTCGGAATTGCTTGGAAACTCACCCACCCTCCTCATTTCTCGTGAGGATTCCAGAATGCATGAACTTGTTTCGAGATTCCTCCGTTTTGGCCCAGAACCATATGGGACAACTTGAGGCAGACGAAGACGAACTTTTTTCAACGTCTTGGAATTGCGTAGAAACTCACCCACCCTCCTCATTTCTCTTGAGTACTCCAGAATGCATGAACTTATTTCGAGATTCCTCTGTTTGGGCCCTGAACCATTTGGGACTACTTGAGGCAGAGGAAGACGAACTTTTTTCAACGTCCCGGAATTGCGTGGAAACTCACCCACCCTCCTCATTTCTCTTGAGTATTCCAGAATGCATGAACTTGTTTCGAGATTCCTCTGTTTTAGCCCTGAACCATTTGGGACTACTTGAGGCAGAAGAAGACGAACTTTTTTCAACGTCTCGGAATTGCTTGGAAACTCACCCACCCTCTTCATTTCTCGTGAGGATCCTAGAATGCATGAACATGTTTCGAGATTCCTCCGTTTGGGCCCAGAACCATTTTGGACAACTTGAGGCAGAAGAAGACGAACTTTTTTCAACGTCTGGGAATTGCGTAGAAACTCACCCACCCTCCTCATTTCTCTTGTGTATTCCAGAATGCACGAACTTATTTCGAGATTCCTCCGTTTGGGCCCTGAACCATATGGGACAACTTGAGGAAGAGGAAGATGAACTTTTTTCAACATCTCGGAATTGCGTGGAAACTCACCCACCCTCCTCATTTCTCGTGAGGAATCCAGAATGCATGAACTTATTTCGAGATTCCTCTGTTTGGGCCCTGAACCATTTGGGACTACTTGAGGCAGAAGAAGACGAACTTTTTTCAACGTCTCGGATTTGCTTGGAAACTCACCCACCCTCCTCCTTTCTCGTCACGATCCCAGAATGCTTGAACATGTTTCGAGATTCCACCGTTTGGGCGTAGAAACATTTTGGACAACTTGAGGCAGAGGAAGACGAACTTTTTTCAACGTCTCGGAATTGCGTGGAAACTCACCCACCCTCCTCATTTCTCGTGACGAATCCAGAATGCATGAACTTGTTTCGAGATTCCTCCGTTTGGGCCCTGAACCATTTGGGACAACTTGAGGCAGAGGAAGACGAACTTTTTTCAACGTCTCGGAATTGCGTGGAAACTCACCCACCCTCCTCATTTATCGTGAGGATTCCAGAATGCATTAAGTTGTTTCGAGATTCCTTCGTTTGGGCCCTGAACCATTTTGGACAACTTGAGGCAGTAGAAGACCAACTTTTTTCAACGTCTCGGAATTGCGTGGAAACTCACCCACCCTCCTCATTTCTCTTGAGTATTCCAGAATGCATGAACTTGTTTCGAGATTCCTCTGTTTTGGCCCTGAACCATTTGGGACTACTTGAGGCAGAAGAAGACGAACTTTTTTCAACGTCTCGGAATTGCTTGGAAATTCACCCACCCTCCTCATTTCTCGTGAGGATTCCAGAATGCATGAACTTGTTTCGAGATTCCTCCGTTTTGCCCAGAACCATATGGGACAACTTGAGGCAGACGAAGACGAACTTTTTTCAACGTCTTGGAATTGCGTAGAAACTCACCCACCCTCCTCATTTCTCTTGAGTATTCCAGAATGCATGAACTTATTTCGAGATTCCTCTGTTTGGGCCCTGAACCATTTGGGACTACTTGAGGCAGAAGAAGACGAACTTTTTTCAACGTCTCGGAATTGCGTGGAAACTCACCCACCCTCCTCATTTCTCTTGAGTACTCCAGAATGCATGAACTTATTTCGAGATTCCTCTGTTTGGGCCCTGAACCATTTGGGACTACTTGAGGCAGAGGAAGACGAACTTTTTTCAACGTCTCGGAATTGCGTGGAAACTCACCCACCCTCCTCATTTATCGTGAGGATTCCAGAATGCATTAAGTTGTTTCGAGATTCCTTCGTTTGGGCCCTGAACCATTTTGGACAACTTGAGGCAGTAGAAGACCAACTTTTTTCAACGTCTCGGAATTGCGTGGAAACTCACCCACCCTCCTCATTTCTCTTGAGTATTCCAGAATGCATGAACTTGTTTCGAGATTCCTCTGTTTTGGCCCTGAACCATTTGGGACTACTTGAGGCAGAAGAAGACGAACTTTTTTCAACGTCTCGGAATTGCTTGGAAACTCACCCACCCTCCTCATTTCTCGTGAGGATTCCAGAATGCATGAACTTGTTTCGAGATTCCTCCGTTTTGGCCCAGAACCATATGGGACAACTTGAGGCAGACGAAGACGAACTTTTTTCAACGTCTTGGAATTGCGTAGAAACTCACCCACCCTCCTCATTTCTCTTGAGTACTCCAGAATGCATGAACTTATTTCGAGATTCCTCTGTTTGGGCCCTGAACCATTTGGGACTACTTGAGGCAGAGGAAGACGAACTTTTTTCAACGTCTCGGAATTGCGTGGAAACTCACCCACCCTCCTCATTTATCGTGAGGATTCCAGAATGCATTAAGTTGTTTCGAGATTCCTTCGTTTGGGCCCTGAACCATTTTGGACAACTTGAGGCAGTAGAAGACCAACTTTTTTCAACGTCTCGGAATTGTGTGGAAACTCACCCACCCTCCTCATTTCTCTTGAGTATTCCAGAATGCATGAACTTGTTTCGAGATTCGTCTGTTTTGGCCCTGAACCATTTGGGACTACTTGAGGCAGAAGAAGACGAACTTTTTTCAACGTCTCGGAATTGCTTGGAAACTCACCCACCCTCCTCATTTCTCGTGAGGATTCCAGAATGCATGAACTTGTTTCGAGATTCCTCCGTTTTGGCCCAGAACCATATGGGACAACTTGAGGCAGACGAAGACGAACTTTTTTCAACGTCTTGGAATTGCGTAGAAACTCACCCACCCTCCTCATTTCTCTTGAGTATTCCAGAATGCATGAACTTATTTCGAGATTCCTCTGTTTGGGCCCTGAACCATTTGGGACTACTTGAGGCAGAAGAAGACGAACTTTTTTCAACGTCTCGGAATTGCGTGGAAACTCACCCACCCTCCTCATTTCTCTTGAGTATTCCAGAATGCATGAACTTGTTTCGTGATTCCTCTGTTTTGGCCCTTAACCATTTGGGACTACTTGAGGAGGAAGAAGACGAACTTTTTTCAACGTCTCGGAATTGCTTGGAAACTCACCCACCCTCCTCATTTCTCTTGAGTATTCCAGAATGCATGAACTTGTTTCGAGATTCCTCCGTTTGGGCCCTGAACCATTTGGGACAACTGGAGCCAGAAGAAGACGAACTTTTTTAAACGTCTTGGAATTGCGTAGAAACTCACCCACCCTCCTCATTTCTCTTGAGTATTCAAGAATGCATGAACTTCTTTCGAGATTCCTCTGTTTGGGCCCTGAACCATTTGGGACTACTTGAGGCAGAAGAAGACGAACTTTTTTCAACATCTCGGAATTGCGTGGAAACTCACCCACCCTCCTCATTTCTCTTGAGTATTCCAAAATGCATGACTTGTATCGAGATTCCTCCGTTTGGGCGTAGAAACATTTTGGACAACTTGAGGCAGAGGAAGACGAACTTTTTTCAACGTCTCGGAATTGCGTGGAAACTCACCCACCCTCCTCATTTCTCGTGAGGATTCCAGAATGCATGAACTTGTTTCGAGATTCCTCCGTTTGGGCCCTGAACCATTTGGGACAACTTGAGGCAGAGGAAGACGAACTTTTTTCAACGTCTCGGAATAGCGTGGAAACTCACCCACCCTCGTCATTTATCGTGAGGATTCCAGAATGCATTAAGTTGTTTCGAGATTCCTTCGTTTGGGCCCTGAACCATTTTGGACAACTTGAGGCAGTAGAAGACGAACTTTTTTCAACCTCTCGGAATTGCGTGGAAACTCACCCACCCTCCTCATTTCTCTTGAGTATTCCAGAATGCATGAACTTGTATCGAGATTCCTCCGTTTGGGCGTAGAAACATTTTGGACAACTTGAGGCAGAGGAAGACGAACTTTTTTGAACATCTCGGAATTGCGTGGAAACTCACCCACCCTCCTCATTTCTCGTGAGGAATCCAGAATGCATGAACTTTTTTCGAGATTCCTCCGTTTGGGCCCTGAACCATTTGGAACAACCTAAGGCAGAGGAAGACGAACTTTTTTCAACGTCTTGGAATTGCGTGGAAACTCACCCACCCTCCTCATTAATCGTGAGGATTCCAGAATGCATTAAGTTGTTTCGAGATTCCTCCGTTTGGGCCCTGAACCATTTGGGACAACTTGAGCCAGAGGAAGACGAACTTTTTTAAACATCTCGGAATTGCGTGGAAACTCACCCACCCTCCTCATTTATCGTGAGGATTCCAGAATGCATTAAGTTGTTTCGAGATTCCTTCGTTTGGGCCCTGAACCATTTTTGACAACTAGAGGCAGTAGAAGACGAACTTTTTTCAACGTCTCGGAATTGCGTGGAAACTCACCCAGCCTCCTCATTTCTCTTGAGTATTCCAGAATGCATGAACTTGTTTTGTGATTCCTCTGTTTTGGCCCTGAACCATTTGGGACTACTTGAGGAGGAAGAAGACGAACTTTTTTCAACGTCTCGGAATTGCTTGGAAACTCACCCACCCTCCTCATTTCTCTTGAGTATTCCAGAATGCATGAACTTGTTTCGAGATTCCTCCATTTGGGCCCTGAACCATTTGGGACAACTTGAGCCAGAAGAAGACGAACTTTTTTCAACGTCTTGGAATTGCGTAGAAACTCACCCACCCTCCTCATTTCTCTTGAGTATTCAAGAATGCATGAACTTCTTTCGAGATTCCTCTGTTTGGGCCCTGAACCATTTGGGACTACTTGAGGCAGAAGAAGACGAACTTTTTTCAACGTCTCGGAATTGCGTGGAAACTCACCCACCCTCCTCATTTCTCTTGAGTATTCCAGAATGCATGAACTTGTTTCGAGATTCCTCCGTTTGGGCCCTGAACCATTTGGGACAACTTGAGCCAGAAGAAGACGAACTTTTTTCAACGTCTCGGAATTGCTTGGAAACTCACCCACCCTCCTCATTTATCTTGAGTATTCCAGAATGCATGAAGTTGTTTCGAGATTCCTCCGTTTGGGCCCTGAACCATTTGGGACTACTTGAGGCAGAAGAAGACGAACTTTTTACAACGTCTTGGAATTGCGTAGAAACTCACCCACCCTCCACATTTCTCTTGAGTATTCCAGAATGCATGAACTTATTTCGAGATTCCTCTGTTTGGGCCCTGAACCATTTGGGACTACTTGAGGCAGAAGAAGACGAACTTTTTTCAACGTCTCGGAATTGCGTGGAAACTCACCCACCCTCCTCATTTCTCTTGAGTATTCCAAAATGCATGACTTGTATCGAGATTCCTCCGTTTGGGCGTAGAAACATTTTGGACAACTTGAGGCAGAGGAAGACGAACTTTTTTCAACGTCTCGGAATTGCGTGGAAACTCACCCACCCTCCTCATTTCTCGTGAGGATTCCAGAATGCATGAACTTGTTTCGAGATTCCTCCGTTTGGGCCCTGAACCATTTGGGACAACTTGAGGCAGAGGAAGACGAACTTTTTTCAACGTCTCGGAATAGCGTGGAAACTCACCCACCCTCGTCATTTATCGTGAGGATTCCAGAATGCATTAAGTTGTTTCGAGATTCCTTCGTTTGGGCCCTGAACCATTTTGGACAACTTGAGGCAGTAGAAGACGAACTTTTTTCAACCTCTCGGAATTGCGTGGAAACTCACCCACCCTCCTCATTTCTCTTGAGTATTCCAGAATGCATGAACTTGTATCGAGATTCCTCCGTTTGGGCATAGAAACATTTTGGACAACTTGAGGCAGAGGAAGACGAACTTTTTTGAACATCTCGGAATTGCGTGGAAACTCACCCACCCTCCTCATTTCTCGTGAGGAATCCAGAATGCATGAACTTTTTTCGAGATTCCTCCGTTTGGGCCCTGAACCATTTGGAACAACCTAAGGCAGAGGAAGACGAACTTTTTTCAACGTCTTGGAATTGCGTGGAAACTCACCCACCCTCCTCATTAATCGTGAGGATTCCAGAATGCATTAAGTTGTTTCGAGATTCCTCCGTTTGGGCCCTGAACCATTTGGGACAACTTGAGCCAGAGGAAGACGAACTTTTTTAAACATCTCGGAATTGCGTGGAAACTCACCCACCCTCCTCATTTATCTTGAGGATTCCAGAATGCATTAAGTTGTTTCGAGATTCCTTCGTTTGGGCCCTGAACCATTTTTGACAACTAGAGGCAGTAGAAGACGAACTTTTTTCAACGTCTCGGAATTGCGTGGAAACTCACCCAGCCTCCTCATTTCTCTTGAGTATTCCAGAATGCATGAACTTGTTTTGTGATTCCTCTGTTTTGGCCCTGAACCATTTGGGACTACTTGAGGAGGAAGAAGACGAACTTTTTTCAACGTCTCGGAATTGCTTGGAAACTCACCCACCCTCCTCATTTCTCTTGAGTATTCCAGAATGCATGAACTTCTTTCGAGATTCCTCTGTTTGGGCCCTGAACCATTTGGGACTACTTGAGGCAGAAGAAGACGAACTTTTTTCAACGTCTCAGAATTGCGTGGAAACTCACCCACCCTCCTCATTTCTCTTGAGTATTCCAGAATGCATGAACTTGTTTCGAGATTCCTCCGTTTGGGCCCTGAACCATTTGGGACAACTTGAGCCAGAAGAAGACGAACTTTTTTCAACGTCTCGGAATTGCTTGGAAACTCACCCACCCTCCTCATTTATCTTGAGTATTCCAGAATGCATGAACTTGTTTCGAGATTCCTCCGTTTGGGCCCCGAACCATTTGGGACTACTTGAGGCAGAAGAAGACGAACTTTTTTCAACGTCTTGGAATTGCGTAGAAACTCACCCACCCTCCACATTTCTCTTGAGTATTCCAGAATGCATGAACTTATTTCGAGATTCCTCTGTTTGGGCCCTGAACCATTTGGGACTACTTGAGGCAGAAGAAGACGAACTTTTTTCAACGTCTCGGAATTGCGTGGAAACTCACCCACCCTCCTCATTTCTCTTGAGTATTCCAAAATGCATGAACTTGTATCGAGATTCCTCCGTTTGGGCCTAGAAACATTTTGGACAACTTGAGGCAGAGGAAGACGAACTTTTTTCAACGTCTCGGAATTGCGTGGAAACTCACCCACCCTCCTCATTTCTCGTGAGGATTCCAGAATGCATGAACTTGTTTCGAGATTCCTCCGTTTGGGCCCTGAACCATTTGGGACAACTTGAGGCAGAGGAAGACGAACTTTTTTCAACGTCTCGGAATTGCGTGGAAACTCACCCACCCTCGTCTTTTATCGTGAGGATTCCAGAATGCATTAAGCTGTTTCGAGATTCCTGCGTTTGGGCCCTGAACCATTGTGGACAACTTGAGGCAGTAGAAGAAGAACTTTTTTCAACCTCTCGGAATTGCGTGGAAACTCACCCACCCTCCTCATTTCTCTTGGGTATTCCAGAATGCATGAACTTGTATCGAGATTCCTCCGTTTAGGCGTAGAAACATTTTGGACAACTTGAGGCAGAGGAAGACGAACTTTTTTCAACATCTCAGAATTGCGTGGAAACTCACCCACCCTCCTCATTTATCGTGAGGATTCCAGAATGCATTAAGTTGTTTCGAGATTCCTTCGTTTGGGCCCTGAACCATTTTTGACAACTAGAGGCAGTAGAAGATGAACTTTTTTCAACGTCTCGGAATTGCGTGGAAACTCACCCACCCTCCTCATTTCTCTTGAGTATTCCAGAATACATGAACTTGTTTCGTGATTCCTCTGTTTTGGCCCTGAACCATTTGGGACTACTTGAGGCAGAAGAAGATGAACTTTTTTCAACGTCTCGGAATTGCTTGGAAACTCACCCACCCTCCTCATTTCTCTTGAGTATTCCAGAATGCATGAACTTGTTTCGAGATTACTCCGTTTGGGCCCTGAACCATTTGGGACTACTTGAGGCAGAAGAAGACGAACTTTTTTCAACGTCTCGGAATTGCGTGGAAACTCACCCACCCTCCTCATTTCTCTTGAGTATTCCAGAATGCATGAACTTGTATCGAGATTCCTCCGTTTGGGCGTAGAAACATTTTGGACAACTTGAGGCAGAGGAAGACGAACTTTTTTCAACGTCTCGGAATTGCGTGGAAACTCACCCACCCTCCTCATTTCTCGTGAGGATTCCAGAATGCATGAACTTGTTTCGAGATTCCTCCGTTTGGGCCCTGAACCATTTGGGACAACTTGAGGCAGAGGAAGACGAACTTTTTTCAACGTCTCGGAATTGCGTGGAAACTCACCCACCCTCCTCATTGATCGTGAGGACTCCAGAATGCATTAAGTTGTTTCGAGATTCGTCCGTTTGGGCCCTGAACCATTTGGGACTACTTGAGGCAGAGGAAGACGAACTTTTTTCAACGTCTCGGAATTGCGTGGAAACTCACCCACCCTCCTCATTTATCGTGTGTATTCCAGAATGCATGAACTTGTTTCGAGATTCCTCCGTTTGGGCCCGGAACCATATGGGACAACTTGAGGCAGAAGAAGACGAACTTTTTTCAACGTCTGGGAATTGCGTAGAAACTCACCCACCCTCCTCATTTCTCTTGAGTATTCCTGAATGCATGAACTTGTTTCGAGATTCCTTCGTTTGGGCCCTGAACCATTTTGGACAACTTGAGGAATAGGAAGATGAACTTTTTTCAACATCTCGGAATTGCGTGGAAACTCACCCACCCTCCTCATTTCTCGTGAGGAATCCAGAATGCATGAACTTGTTTCGAGATTCCTCCGTTTGGGCCCTGAACCATTTTTGACAACTAGAGGCAGTAGAAGACGAACTTTTTTCAACGTCTCGGAATTGCGTGGAAACTCACCCACCCTCCTCATTTCTCTTGAGTATTCCAGAATGCATGAACTTGTATCGAGATTCCTCCGTTTGGGCGTAGAAACATTTTGGACAACTTGAGGCAGAGGAAGACGAACTTTTTTCAACGTGTCGGAATTGCGTGGAAACTCACCCACCCACCTCATTTCTCGTGAGGATTCCAGAATGCATGAACTTGTTTCGAGATTCCTCCGTTTGGGCCCTGAACCATTTGGGACAACTTGAGGCAGAGGAAGACGAACTTTTTTCAACGTCTCGGAATTGCGTGGAAACTCACCCACCATCGTCATTTATCGTGAGGATTCCAGAATGCATTAAGTTGTTTCGAGATTCCATCGTTTGGGCCCTGAACCATTTTGGACAACTTGAGGCAGTAGAAGACGAACTTTTTTCAACCTCTCGGAATTGCGTGGAAACTCACCCACCCTCCTCATTTCTCTTGAGTATTCCAGAATGCATGAACTTGTATCGAGATTCCTCCGTTTGGGCGTAGAAACATTTTGGACAACTTGAGGCAGAGGAAGACGAACTTTTTTCAACGTCTCGGAATTGCTTGGAAACTCACCCACCCTCCTCATTTCTCGTGAGGATTCCAGAATGCATGAACTTGTTTCGAGATTCCTCCGTTTGGGCCCTGAACCATTTGGGACAACTTGAGGCAGAGGAAGACGAACTTTTTTCAACGTCTCGGAATTGCGTGGAAACTCACCCACCCTCCTCATTGATCGTGAGGACTCCAGAATGCATTAAGTTGTTTCGAGATTCGTCCGTTTGGGCCCCGAACCATTTGGGACTACTTGAGGCAGAGGAAGACGAACTTTTTTCAACGTCTCGGAATTGCGTGGAAACTCACCCACCCTCCTCATTTATCGTGTGTATTCCAGAATGCATGAACTTGTTTCGAGATTCCTCCGTTTGGGCCCTGAACCATATGGGACAACTTGAGGCAGAAGAAGACGAACTTTTTTCAACGTCTCGGAATTGCTTGGAAACTCACCCACCCTCCTCATTTCTCTTGAGTATTCCAGAATGCATGAACTTGTTTCGAGATTCCTCCGTTTGGGCCCTGAACCATTTGGGACTACTTGAGGAAGAAGAAGACGAACTTTTTTCAACATCTCAGAATTGCGTGGAAACTCACCCACCCTCCTCATTTCTCGTGAGGAATCCAGAATGCATGAACTTGTTTCGAGATTCCTCCGTTTGGGCCCTGAACCATTTGGGACAACTTGAGGCAGAGGAAGACGAACTTTTTTCAACATCTCAGAATTGCGTGGAAACTCACCCACCCTCCTCATTTATCGTGAGGATTCAAGAATGCATTAAGTTGTTTCGAGATTCCTCTGTTTTGGCCCTGAACCATTTGGGACTACTTGAGGCAGAAGAAGACGAACTTTTTTCAACGTCTCGGAATTGCTTGGAAACTCACCCACCCTCCTCATTTCTCTTGAGTATTCCAGAATGCATGAACTTGTTTCGAGATTCCTCCGTTTGGGCCCTGAACCATTTGGGACAACTTGAGGCAGAGGAAGACGAACTTTTTTCAACATCTCAGAATTGCGTGGAAACTCACCCACCCTCCTCATTTATCGTGAGGATTCCAGAATGCATTAAGTTGTTTCGAGATTCCTTCGTTTGGGCCCGGAACCATTTTTGACAACTAGAGGCAGTAGAAGACGAACTTTTTTCAACGTCTCGGAATTGCGTGGAAACTCACCCACCCTCCTCATTTCTCTTGAGTATTCCAGAATGCATGAACTTGTTTCGAGATTCCTTCGTTTGGGCCCTGAACCATTTTGGACAACTTGAGGAAGAGGAAGATGAACTTTTTTCAACATCTCGGAATTGCGTGGAAACTCACCCACCCTCCTCATTTCTCGTGAGGAATCCAGAATGCATGAACTTGTTTCGAGATTCCTCCGTTTGGGCCCTGAACCATTTGGGACAACTTGAGGCAGAGGAAGACGAACTTTTTTCAACATCTCAGAATTGCGTGGAAACTCACCCACCCTCCTCATTTATCGTGAGGATTCCAGAATGCATTAAGTTGTATCGAGATTCCTTCGTTTGGGCCCGGAACCATTTTTGACAACTAGAGGCAGTAGAAGACGAACTTTTTTCAACGTCTCGGAATTGCGTGGAAACTCACCCACCCTCCTCATTTCTCTTGAGTATTCCAGAATGCATGAACTTGTTTCGTGATTCCTCTGTTTTCGCCCTGAACCATTTGGGACTACTTGAGGCAGAAGAAGACGAACTTTTTTCAACGTCTCGGAATTGCTTGGAAACTCACCCACCCTCCTCATTTCTCTTGAGTATTCCAGAATGCATGAACTTGTTTCGAGATTCCTCCGTTTGGGCCCTGAACCATTTGGGACTACTTGAGGAAGAAGAAGACGAACTTTTTTCAACGTCTCGGAATTGCGTGGAAACTCACCCACCCTCCTCATTTCTCTTGAGTATTCCAGAATGCATGAACTTGTATCGAGATTCCTCCGTTTGGGCGTAGAAACATTTTGGACAACTTGAGGCAGAGGAAGACGAACTTTTTTCAACGTCTCGGAATTGCGTGGAAACTCACCCACCCACCTCATTTCTCGTGAGGATTCCAGAATGCATGAACTTGTTTCGAGATTCCTCCGTTTGGGCCCTGAACCATTTGGGACAACTTGAGGCAGAGGAAGACGAACTTTTTTCAACGTCTCGGAATTGCGTGGAAACTCACCCACCCTCCTCATTTATCGTGAGGATTCCAGAATGCATTAAGTTGTTTCGAGATTCCTTCGTTTGGGCCCGGAACCATTTTTGACAACTAGAGGCAGTAGAAGACGAACTTTTTTCAACGTCTCGGAATTGCGTGGAAACTCACCCACCCTCCTCATTTCTCTTGAGTATTCCAGAATGCATGAACTTGTTTCGAGATTCCTTCGTTTGGGCCCTGAACCATTTTGGACAACTTGAGGAAGAGGAAGATGAACTTTTTTCAACATCTCGGAATTGCGTGGAAACTCACCCACCCTCCTCATTTCTCGTGAGGAATCCAGAATGCATGAACTTGTTTCGAGATTCCTCCGTTTGGGCCCTGAACCATTTGGGACAACTTGAGGCAGAGGAAGACGAACTTTTTTCAACATCTCAGAATTGCGTGGAAACTCACCCACCGTCCTCATTTATCGTGAGGATTCCAGAATGCATTAAGTTGTATCGAGATTCCTTCGTTTGGGCCCGGAACCATTTTTGACAACTAGAGGCAGTAGAAGACGAACTTTTTTCAACGTCTCGGAATTGCGTGGAAACTCAACCACCCTCCTCATTTCTCTTGAGTATTCCAGAATGCATGAACTTGTTTCGAGATTCCTTTGTTTGGGCCCTGAACCATTTTGGACAACTAGAGGCAGTAGAAGACGAACTTTTTTCAACGTCTCGGAATTGCGTGGAAACTCACCCACCCTCCTCATTTCTCTTGAGTATTCCAGAATGCATGAACTTGTTTCGTGATTCCTCTGTTTTGGCCCTGAACCATTTGGGACTACTTGAGGCTGAAGAAGACGAACTTTTTTCAACGTCTCGGAATTGCTTGGAAAC
The DNA here is from genome assembly GCA_034222035.1 of Acacia crassicarpa. Classification (NCBI taxonomy): domain Eukaryota; kingdom Viridiplantae; phylum Streptophyta; class Magnoliopsida; order Fabales; family Fabaceae; genus Acacia; species Acacia crassicarpa. Next base: position 39,522,882 of record JAWXYG010000012.1, read on the forward strand.
TCACCCACCCTCCTCATTTCTCTTGAGTATTCCAGAATGCATGAACTTGTTTCGAGATTCCTCCGTTTGGGCCCTGAACCATTTGGGACAACTTGAGGCAGAGGAAGACGAACTTTTTTCAACATCTCAGAATTGCGTGGAAACTCACCCACCCTCCTCATTTATCGTGAGGATTCCAGAATGCATTAAGTTGTTTCGAGATTCCTTCGTTTGGGCCCGGAACCATTTTGGACAACTAGAGGCAGTAGAAGACGAACTTTTTTCAACGTCTCGGAATTGCGTGGAAACTCACCCACCCTCCTCATTTCTCTTGAGTATTCCAGAATGCATGAACTTGTTTCGTGATTCCTCTGTTTTGGCCCTGAACCATTTGGGACTACTTGAGGCTGAAGAAGACGAACTTTTTTCAACGTCTCGGAATTGCGTGGAAACTCACCCACCCTCCTCATTTCCAGTGAGGAATCCAGAATGCATGAACTTGTTTCGAGATTCCTCCGTTTGGGCCCTGAACCATTAGGGACAACTTGAGGCAGAGGAAGACGAACTTTTTTCAACATCTCAGAATTGCGTGGAAACTCACCCACCCTCCTCATTTCTCGTGAGGAATCCAGAATGCATGAACTTGTTTCGAGATTCCTCCGTTTGGGCCCTGAACCATTTGGGACAACTTGAGGCAGAGGAAGACGAACTTTTTTCAACATCTCAGAATTGCGTGGAAACTCACCCACCCTCCTCATTTATCGTGAGGATTCAAGAATGCATTAAGTTGTTTCGAGATTCCTCTGTTTTGGCCCTGAACCATTTGGGACTACTTGAGGCAGAAGAAGACGAACTTTTTTCAACGTCTCGGAATTGCTTGGAAACTCACCCACCCTCCTCATTTCTCTTGAGTATTCCAGAATGCATGAACTTGTTTCGAGATTCCTCCGTTTGGGCCCTGAACCATTTGGGACAACTTGAGGCAGAGGAAGACGAACTTTTTTCAACATCTCAGAATTGCGTGGAAACTCACCCACCCTCCTCATTTATCGTGAGGATTCCAGAATGCATTAAGTTGTTTCGAGATTCCTTCGTTTGGGCCCGGAACCATTTTTGACAACTAGAGGCAGTAGAAGACGAACTTTTTTCAACGTCTCGGAATTGCGTGGAAACTCACCCACCCTCCTCATTTCTCTTGAGTATTCCAGAATGCATGAACTTGTTTCGAGATTCCTTCGTTTGGGCCCTGAACCATTTTGGACAACTTGAGGAAGAGGAAGATGAACTTTTTTCAACATCTCGGAATTGCGTGGAAACTCACCCACCCTCCTCATTTCTCGTGAGGAATCCAGAATGCATGAACTTGTTTCGAGATTCCTCCGTTTGGGCCCTGAACCATTTGGGACAACTTGAGGCAGAGGAAGACGAACTTTTTTCAACATCTCAGAATTGCGTGGAAACTCACCCACCCTCCTCATTTATCGTGAGGATTCCAGAATGCATTAAGTTGTATCGAGATTCCTTCGTTTGGGCCCGGAACCATTTTTGACAACTAGAGGCAGTAGAAGACGAACTTTTTTCAACGTCTCGGAATTGCGTGGAAACTCACCCACCCTCCTCATTTCTCTTGAGTATTCCAGAATGCATGAACTTGTTTCGTGATTCCTCTGTTTTCGCCCTGAACCATTTGGGACTACTTGAGGCAGAAGAAGACGAACTTTTTTCAACGTCTCGGAATTGCTTGGAAACTCACCCACCCTCCTCATTTCTCTTGAGTATTCCAGAATGCATGAACTTGTTTCGAGATTCCTCCGTTTGGGCCCTGAACCATTTGGGACTACTTGAGGAAGAAGAAGACGAACTTTTTTCAACGTCTCGGAATTGCGTGGAAACTCACCCACCCTCCTCATTTCTCTTGAGTATTCCAGAATGCATGAACTTGTATCGAGATTCCTGCGTTTGGGCGTAGAAACATTTTGGACAACTTGAGGCAGAGGAAGACGAACTTTTTTCAACGTCTCGGAATTGCGTGGAAACTCACCCACCCACCTCATTTCTCGTGAGGATTCCAGAATGCATGAACTTGTTTCGAGATTCCTCCGTTTGGGCCCTGAACCATTTGGGACAACTTGAGGCAGAGGAAGACGAACTTTTTTCAACGTCTCGGAATTGCGTGGAAACTCACCCACCCTCCTCATTTATCGTGAGGATTCCAGAATGCATTAAGTTGTTTCGAGATTCCTTCGTTTGGGCCCGGAACCATTTTTGACAACTAGAGGCAGTAGAAGACGAACTTTTTTCAACGTCTCGGAATTGCGTGGAAACTCACCCACCCTCCTCATTTCTCTTGAGTATTCCAGAATGCATGAACTTGTTTCGAGATTCCTTCGTTTGGGCCCTGAACCATTTTGGACAACTTGAGGAAGAGGAAGATGAACTTTTTTCAACATCTCGGAATTGCGTGGAAACTCACCCACCCTCCTCATTTCTCGTGAGGAATCCAGAATGCATGAACTTGTTTCGAGATTCCTCCGTTTGGGCCCTGAACCATTTGGGACAACTTGAGGCAGAGGAAGACGAACTTTTTTCAACATCTCAGAATTGCGTGGAAACTCACCCACCGTCCTCATTTATCGTGAGGATTCCAGAATGCATTAAGTTGTATCGAGATTCCTTCGTTTGGGCCCGGAACCATTTTTGACAACTAGAGGCAGTAGAAGACGAACTTTTTTCAACGTCTCGGAATTGCGTGGAAACTCAACCACCCTCCTCATTTCTCTTGAGTATTCCAGAATGCATGAACTTGTTTCGAGATTCCTTTGTTTGGGCCCTGAACCATTTTGGACAACTAGAGGCAGTAGAAGACGAACTTTTTTCAACGTCTCGGAATTGCGTGGAAACTCACCCACCCTCCTCATTTCTCTTGAGTATTCCAGAATGCATGAACTTGTTTCGTGATTCCTCTGTTTTGGCCCTGAACCATTTGGGACTACTTGAGGCTGAAGAAGACGAACTTTTTTCAACGTCTCGGAATTGCTTGGAAACTCACCCACCCTCCTCATTTCTCTTGAGTATTCCAGAATGCATGAACTTGTTTCGAGATTCCTCCGTTTGGGCCCTGAACCATTTGGGACAACTTGAGGCAGAGGAAGACGAACTTTTTTCAACATCTCAGAATTGCGTGGAAACTCACCCACCCTCCTCATTTATCGTGAGGATTCCAGAATGCATTAAGTTGTTTCGAGATTCCTTCGTTTGGGCCCGGAACCATTTTTGACAACTAGAGGCAGTAGAAGACGAACTTTTTTCAACGTCTCGGAATTGCGTGGAAACTCACCCACCCTCCTCATTTCTCTTGAGTATTCCAGAATGCATGAACTTGTTTCGAGATTCCTTCGTTTGGGCCCTGAACCATTTTGGACAACTTGAGGAAGAGGAAGATGAACTTTTTTCAACATCTCGGAATTGCGTGGAAACTCACCCACCCTCCTCATTTCTCGTGAGGAATCCAGAATGCATGAACTTGTTTCGAGATTCCTCCGTTTGGGCCCTGAACCATTTGGGACAACTTGAGGCAGAGGAAGACGAACTTTTTTCAACATCTCAGAATTGCGTGGAAACTCACCCACCCTCCTCATTTATCGTGAGGATTCCAGAATGCATTAAGTTGTATCGAGATTCCTTCGTTTGGGCCCGGAACCATTTTTGACAACTAGAGGCAGTAGAAGACGAACTTTTTTCAACGTCTCGGAATTGCGTGGAAACTCACCCACCCTCCTCATTTCTCTTGAGTATTCCAGAATGCATGAACTTGTTTCGTGATTCCTCTGTTTTGGCCCTGAACCATTTGGGACTACTTGAGGCAGAAGAAGACGAACTTTTTTCAACGTCTTGGAATTGCGTGGAAACTCGCCCACCCTCCTCATTTCTCTTGAGTATTCCAGAATGCATGAACTTGTATCGAGATTCCTCCGTTTGGGCGTAGAAACATTTTGGACAACTTGAGGCAGAGGAAGACGAACTTTTTTCAACGTCTCGGAATTGCGTGGAAACTCACCCACCCTCCTCATTTCTCGTGAGGAATCCAGAATGCATGAACTTGTTTCGAGATTCCTCCGTTTGGGCCCTGAACCATTAGGGACAACTTGAGGCAGAGGAAGACGAACTTTTTTCAACGTCTCAGAATTGCGTGGAAACTCACCCACCCTCCTCATTTATCGTGAGGATTCCAGAATGCATTAAGTTGTTTCGAGATTCCTTCGTTTGGGCCCTGAACCATTTTGGACAACTTGAGGCAGTAGAAGACGAACTTTTTTCAACCTCTCGGAATTGCGTGGAAACTCACCCACCCTCCTCATTTCGCTTGAGTATTCCAGAATGCATGAACTTGTATCGAGATTCCTCCGTTTGGGCGTAGAAACATTTTGGACAACTTGAGGCAGAGGAAGACGAACTTTTTTGAACATCTCGGAATTGCGTGGAAACTCACGCACCCTCCTCATTTCTCGTGAGGAATCCAGAATGCATGAACTTTTTTCGAGATTCCTCTGTTTGGGCCCTGAACCATTTGGAACAACCCAAGGCAGAGGAAGACGAACTTTTTTCAACGTCTCGGAATTGCGTGGAAACTCACCCACCCTCCTCATTGATCGTGAGGACTCCAGAATGCATTAAGTTGTTTCGAGATTCCTCCGTTTGGGCCCTGAACCATTTGGGACTACTTGAGGCAGAGGAAGACGAACTTTTTTCAACGTCTCGGAATTGCGTGGAAACTCACCCACCCTCCTCATTTATCGTGTGTATTCCAGAATGCATGAACTTGTTTCGAGATTCCTCCGTTTGGGCCCTGAACCATATGGGACAACTTGAGGCAGAAGAAGACGAACTTTTTTCAACGTCTGGGAATTGCGTAGAAACTCACCCACCCTCCTCATTTCTCTTGAGTATTCCAGAATGCATGAACTTGTTTCGAGATTCCTTCGTTTGGGCCCTGAACCATTTTGGACAACTTGAGGAAGAGGAAGATGAACTTTTTTCAACATCTCGGAATTGCGTGGAAACTCACCCACCCTCCTCATTTCTCGTGAGGAATCCAGAATGCATGAACTTGTTTCGAGATTCCTCCGTTTGGGCCCTGAACCATTTGGGACAACTTGAGGCAGAGGAAGACGAACTTTTTTCAACATCTCAGAATTGCGTGGAAACTCACCCACCCTCCTCATTTATCGTGAGGATTCCAGAATGCATTAAGCTGTTTCGAGATTCCTTCGTTTGGGCCCGGAACCATTTTTGACAACTAGAGGCAGTAGAAGACGAACTTTTTTCAACGTCTCGGAATTGCGCCACCCTCCTCATTTCTCTTGAGTATTCCAGAATGCATGAACTTGTTTCAAGATTCCTTCGTTTGGGCCCTGAACCATTTTGGACAACTTGAGGAAGAGGAAGATGAACTTTTTTCAACATCTCGGAATTGCGTGGAAACTCACCCACCCTCCTCATTTCTCGTGAGGAATCCAGAATGCATGAACTTGTTTCGAGATTCCTCCGTTTGGGCCCTGAACCATTTGGGACAACTTGAGGCAGAGGAAGACGAACTTTTTTCAACATCTCAGAATTGCGTGGAAACTCACCCACCCTCCTCATTTATCGTGAGGATTCCAGAATGCATTAAGTTGTTTCGAGATTCCTTCGTTTGGGCCCGGAACCATTTTTGACAACTAGAGGCAGTAGAAGACGAACTTTTTTCAACGTCTCGGAATTGCGTGGAAACTCACCCACCCTCCTCATTTCTCTTGAGTATTCCAGAATGCATGAACTTGTTTCGAGATTCCTTCGTTTGGGCCCGGAACCATTTTGGACAACTTGAGGAAGAGGAAGATGAACTTTTTTCAACATCTCGGAATTGCGTGGAAACTCACCCACCCTCCTCATTTCTCGTGAGGAATCCAGAATGCATGAACTTGTTTCGAGATTCCTCCGTTTGGGCCCTGAACCATTTGGGACAACTTGAGGCAGAGGAAGACGAACTTTTTTCAACATCTCAGAATTGCGTGGAAACTCACCCACCCTCCTCATTTATCGTGAGGATTCCAGAATGCATTAAGTTGTTTCGAGATTCCTTCGTTTGGGCCCGGAACCATTTTTGACAACTAGAGGCAGTAGAAGACGAACTTTTTTCAACGTCTCGGAATTGCGTGGAAACTCACCCACCCTCCTCATTTCTCTTGAGTATTCCAGAATGGATGAACTTGTTTCGTGATTCCTCTGTTTTGGCCCTGAACCATTTGGGACTACTTGAGGCAGAAGAAGACGAACTTTTTTCATCGTCTCGGAATTGCTTGGAAACTCACCCACCCTCCTCATTTCTCTTGAGTATTCCAGAATGCATGAACTTGTTTCGAGATTCCTCCGTTTGGGCCCTGAACCATTTGGGACTACTTGAGGCAGAAGAAGACGAACTTTTTTCAACGTCTCGGAATTGCGTGGAAACTCACCCACCCTCCTCATTTCTCTTGAGTATTCCAGAATGCATGAACTTGTATCGAGATTCCTCCGTTTGGGCGTAGAAACATTTTGGACAACTTGAGGCAGAGGAAGACGAACTTTTTTCAACGTCTCGGAATTGCGTGGAAACTCACCCACCCACCTCATTTCTCGTGAGGATTCCAGAATGCATGAACTTGTTTCGAGATTCCTCCGTTTGGGCCCTGAACCATTTGGGACAACTTGAGGCAGAGGAAGACGAACTTTTTTCAACGTCTCGGAATTGCGTGGAAACTCACCCACCCTCCTCATTTATCGTGAGGATTCCAGAATGCATTAAGTTGTTTCGAGATTCCTTCGTTTGGGCCCGGAACCATTTTTGACAACTAGAGGCAGTAGAAGATGAACTTTTTTCAACGTCTCGGAATTGCGTGGAAACTCACCCACCCTCCTCATTTCTCTTGAGTATTCTAGAATGCATGAACTTGTTTCGTGATTCCTCTGTTTTGGCCCTGAACCATTTGGGACTACTTGAGGCAGAAGAAGACGAACTTTTTTCAACGTCTCGGAATTGCTTGGAAACTCACCCACCCTCCTCATTTCTCTTGAGTATTCCAGAATGCATGAACTTGTTTCGAGATTCCTCCGTTTGGGCCCTGAACCATTTGGGACAACTTGAGGCAGAGGAAGACGAACTTTTTTCAACATCTCAGAATTGCGTGGAAACTCACCCACCCTCCTCATTTATCGTGAGGATTCCAGAATGCATTAAGTTGTTTCGAGATTCCTTCGTTTGGGCCCGGAACCATTTTTGACAACTAGAGGCAGTAGAAGACGAACTTTTTTCAACGTCTCGGAATTGCGTGGAAACTCACCCACCCTCCTCATTTCTCTTGAGTATTCCAGAATGCATGAACTTGTTTCGAGATTCCTTCGTTTGGGCCCTGAACCATTTTGGACAACTTGAGGAAGAGGAAGATGAACTTTTTTCAACATCTCGGAATTGCGTGGAAACTCACCCACCCTCCTCATTTCTCGTGAGGAATCCAGAATGCATGAACTTGTTTCAAGATTCCTCCGTTTGGGCCCTGAACCATTTGGGACAACTTGAGGCAGAGGAAGACGAACTTTTTTCAACATCTCAGAATTGCGTGGAAACTCACCCACCCTCCTCATTTATCGTGAGGATTCCAGAATGCATTAAGTTGTATCGAGATTCCTTCGTTTGGGCCCGGAACCATTTTTGACAACTAGAGGCAGTAGAAGACGAACTTTTTTCAACGTCTCGGAATTGCGTGGAAACTCACCCACCCTCCTCATTTCTCTTGAGTATTCCAGAATGCATGAACTTGTTTCGTGATTCCTCTGTTTTGGCCCTGAACCATTTGGGACTACTTGAGGCAGAAGAAGACGAACTTTTTTCAACGTCTTGGAATTGCGTGGAAACTCGCCCACCCTCCTCATTTCTCTTGAGTATTCCAGAATGCATGAACTTGTATCGAGATTCCTCCGTTTGGGCGTAGAAACATTTTGGACAACTTGAGGCAGAGGAAGACGAACTTTTTTCAACGTCTCGGAATTGCGTGGAAACTCACCCACCCTCCTCATTTCTCGTGAGGAATCCAGAATGCATGAACTTGTTTCGAGATTCCTCCGTTTGGGCCCTGAACCATTAGGGACAACTTGAGGCAGAGGAAGACGAACTTTTTTCAACGTCTCAGAATTGCGTGGAAACTCACCCACCCTCCTCATTTATCGTGAGGATTCCAGAATGCATTAAGTTGTTTCGAGATTCCTTCGTTTGGGCCCTGAACCATTTTGGACAACTTGAGGCAGTAGAAGACGAACTTTTTTCAACCTCTCGGAATTGCGTGGAAACTCACCCACCCTCCTCATTTCGCTTGAGTATTCCAGAATGCATGAACTTGTATCGAGATTCCTCCGTTTGGGCGTAGAAACATTTTGGACAACTTGAGGCAGAGGAAGACGAACATTTTTGAACATCTCGGAATTGCGTGGAAACTCACGCACCCTCCTCATTTCTCGTGAGGAATCCAGAATGCATGAACTTTTTTCGAGATTCCTCTGTTTGGGCCCTGAACCATTTGGAACAACCCAAGGCAGAGGAAGACGAACTTTTTTCAACGTCTCGGAATTGCGTGGAAACTCACCCACCCTCCTCATTGATCGTGAGGACTCCAGAATGCATTAAGTTGTTTCGAGATTCCTCCGTTTGGGCCCTGAACCATTTCGGACTACTTGAGGCAGAGGAAGACGAACTTTTTTCAACGTCTCGGAATTGCGTGGAAACTCACCCACCCTCCTCATTTATCGTGTGTATTCCAGAATGCATGAACTTGTTTCGAGATTCCTCCGTTTGGGCCCTGAACCATATGGGACAACTTGAGGCAGAAGAAGACGAACTTTTTTCAACGTCTGGGAATTGCGTAGAAACTCACCCACCCTCCTCATTTCTCTTGAGTATTCCAGAATGCATGAACTTGTTTCGAGATTCCTTCGTTTGGGCCCTGAACCATTTTGGACAACTTGAGGAAGAGGAAGATGAACTTTTTTCAACATCTCGGAATTGCGTGGAAACTCACCCACCCTCCTCATTTCTCGTGAGGAATCCAGAATGCATGAACTTGTTTCGAGATTCCTCCGTTTGGGCCCTGAACCATTTGGGACAACTTGAGGCAGAGGAAGACGAACTTTTTTCAACATCTCAGAATTGCGTGGAAACTCACCCACCCTCCTCATTTATCGTGAGGATTCTAGAATGCATTAAGCTGTTTCGAGATTCCTTCGTTTGGGCCCGGAACCATTTTTGACAACTAGAGGCAGTAGAAGACGAACTTTTTTCAACGTCTCGGAATTGCGTGGAAACTCACCCACCCTCCTCATTTCTCTTGAGTATTCCAGAATGCATGAACTTGTTTCAAGATTCCTTCGTTTGGGCCCTGAACCATTTTGGACAACTTGAGGAAGAGGAAGATGAACTTTTTTCAACATCTCGGAATTGCGTGGAAACTCACCCACCCTCCTCATTTCTCGTGAGGAATCCAGAATGCATGAACTTGTTTCGAGATTCCTCCGTTTGGGCCCTGAACCATTTGGGACAACTTGAGGCAGAGGAAGACGAACTTTTTTCAACATCTCAGAATTGCGTGGAAACTCACCCACCCTCCTCATTTATCGTGAGGATTCCAGAATGCATTAAGTTGTTTCGAGATTCCTTCGTTTGGGCCCGGAACCATTTTTGACAACTAGAGGCAGTAGAAGACGAACTTTTTTCAACGTCTCGGAATTGCGTGGAAACTCACCCACCCTCCTCATTTCTCTTGAGTATTCCAGAATGCATGAACTTGTTTCGAGATTCCTTCGTTTGGGCCCGGAACCATTTTGGACAACTTGAGGAAGAGGAAGATGAACTTTTTTCAACATCTCGGAATTGCGTGGAAACTCACCCACCCTCCTCATTTCTCGTGAGGAATCCAGAATGCATGAACTTGTTTCGTGATTCCTCTGTTTTGGCCCTGAACCATTTGGGACTACTTGAGGCAGAAGAAGACGAACTTTTTTCAACGTCTTGGAATTGCGTGGAAACTCGCCCACCCTCCTCATTTCTCTTGAGTATTCCAGAATGCATGAACTTGTATCGAGATTCCTCCGTTTGGGCGTAGAAACATTTTGGACAACTTGAGGCAGAGGAAGACGAACTTTTTTCAACGTCTCGGAATTGCGTGGAAACTCACCCACCCTCCTCATTTCTCGTGAGGAATCCAGAATGCATGAACTTGTTTCGAGATTCCTCCGTTTGGGCCCTGAACCATTAGGGACAACTTGAGGCAGAGGAAGACGAACTTTTTTCAACGTCTCAGAATTGCGTGGAAAGTCACCCACCCTCCTCATTTATCGTGAGGATTCCAGAATGCATTAAGTTGTTTCGAGATTCCTTCGTTTGGGCCCTGAACCATTTTGGACAACTTGAGGCAGTAGAAGACGAACTTTTTTCAACCTCTCGGAATTGCGTGGAAACTCACCCACCCTCCTCATTTCGCTTGAGTATTCCAGAATGCATGAACTTGTATCGAGATTCCTCCGTTTGGGCGTAGAAACATTTTGGACAACTTGAGGCAGAGGAAGACGAACTTTTTTGAACATCTCGGAATTGCGTGGAAACTCACGCACCCTCCTCATTTCTCGTGAGGAATCCAGAATGCATGAACTTTTTTCGAGATTCCTCTGTTTGGGCCCTGAACCATTTGGAACAACCCAAGGCAGAGGAAGACGAACTTTTTTCAACGTCTCGGAATTGCGTGGAAACTCACCCACCCTCCTCATTGATCGTGAGGACTCCAGAATGCATTAAGTTGTTTCGAGATTCCTCCGTTTGGGCCCTGAACCATTTGGGACTACTTGAGGCAGAGGAAGACGAACTTTTTTCAACGTCTCGGAATTGCGTGGAAACTCACCCACCCTCCTCATTTATCGTGTGTATTCCAGAATGCATGAACTTGTTTCGAGATTCCTCCGTTTGGGCCCTGAACCATATGGGACAACTTGAGGCAGAAGAAGACGAACTTTTTTCAACGTCTGGGAATTGCGTAGAAACTCACCCACCCTCCTCATTTCTCTTGAGTATTCCAGAATGCATGAACTTGTTTCGAGATTCCTTCGTTTGGGCCCTGAACCATTTTGGACAACTTGAGGAAGAGGAAGATGAACTTTTTTCAACATCTCGGAATTGCGTGGAAACTCACCCACCCTCCTCATTTCTCGTGAGGAATCCAGAATGCATGAACTTGTTTCGAGATTCCTCCGTTTGGGCCCTGAACCATTTGGGACAACTTGAGGCAGAGGAAGACGAACTTTTTTCAACATCTCAGAATTGCGTGGAAACTCACCCACCCTCCTCATTTATCGTGAGGATTCCAGAATGCATTAAGCTGTTTCGAGATTCCTTCGTTTGGGCCCGGAACCATTTTTGACAACTAGAGGCAGTAGAAGACGAACTTTTTTCAACGTCTCGGAATTGCGTGGAAACTCACCCACCCTCCTCATTTCTCTTGAGTATTCCAGAATGCATGAACTTGTTTCAAGATTCCTTCGTTTGGGCCCTGAACCATTTTGGACAACTTGAGGAAGAGGAAGATGAACTTTTTTCAACATCTCGGAATTGCGTGGAAACTCACCCACCCTCCTCATTTCTCGTGAGGAATCCAGAATGCATGAACTTGTTTCGAGATTCCTCCGTTTGGGCCCTGAACCATTTGGGACAACTTGAGGCAGAGGAAGACGAACTTTTTTCAACATCTCAGAATTGCGTGGAAACTCACCCACCCTCCTCATTTATCGTGAGGATTCCAGAATGCATTAAGTTGTTTCGAGATTCCTTCGTTTGGGCCCGGAACCATTTTTGACAACTAGAGGCAGTAGAAGACGAACTTTTTTCAACGTCTCGGAATTGCGTGGAAACTCACCCACCCTCCTCATTTCTCTTGAGTATTCCAGAATGGATGAACTTGTTTCGTGATTCCTCTGTTTTGGCCCTGAACCATTTGGGACTACTTGAGGCAGAAGAAGACGAACTTTTTTCATCGTCTCGGAATTGCTTGGAAACTCACCCACCCTCCTCATTTCTCTTGAGTATTCCAGAATGCATGAACTTGTTTCGAGATTCCTCCGTTTGGGCCCTGAACCATTTGGGACTACTTGAGGCAGAAGTAGACGAACTTTTTTCAACGTCTCGGAATTGCGTGGAAACTCACCCACCCTCCTCATTTCTCTTGAGTATTCCAGAATGCATGAACTTGTATCGAGATTCCTCCGTTTGGGCGTAGAAACATTTTGGACAACTTGAGGCAGAGGAAGACGAACTTTTTTCAACGTCTCGGAATTGCGTGGAAACTCACCCACCCTCCTCATTTCTCGTGAGGAATCCAGAATGCATGAACTTGTTTCGAGATTCCTCCGTTTGGGCCCTGAACCATTTGGGACAACTTGAGGCAGAGGAAGACGAACTTTTTTCAACATCTCAGAATTGCGTGGAAACTCACCCACCCTCCTCATTTATCGTGAGGATTCCAGAAGGCATTAAGTTGTTTCGAGATTCCTTCGTTTGGGCCCTGAACCATTTTTGACAACTAGAGGCAGTAGAAGACGAACTTTTTTCAACGTCTCGGAATTGCGTGGAAACTCACCCACCCTCCTCATTTCTCTTGAGTATTCCAGAATGCATGAACTTGTTTCGTGATTCCTCTGTTTTGGCCCTGAACCATTTGGGACTACTTGAGGCAGAAGAAGACGAACTTTTTTCAACGTCTCGGAATTGCTTGGAAACTCACCCACCCTCCTCATTTCTCTTGAGCATTCCAGAATGCATGAACTTGTTTCGAGATTCCTCCGTTTGGGCCCTGAACCATTTGGGACTACTTGAGGCAGAAGAAGACGAACTTTTTTCAACGTCTCGGAATTGCGTGGAAACTCACCCACCCTCCTCATTTCTCTTGAGTATTCCAGAATGCATGAACTTGTATCGAGATTCCTCCGTTTGGGCGTAAAAACATTTTGGACAACTTGAGGCAGAGGAAGACGAACTTTTTTCAACGTCTCGGAATTGCGTGGAAACTCACCCACCCACCTCATTTCTCGTGAGGATTCCAGAATGCATGAACTTGTTTCGAGATTCCTCCGTTTGGGCCCTGAACCATTTGGGACAACTTGAGGCAGAGGAAGACGAACTTTTTTCAACGTCTCGGAATTGCGTGGAAACTCACCCACCCTCGTCATTTATCGTGAGGATTCCAGAATGCATTAAGTTGTTTCGAGATTCCTTCGTTTGGGCCCTGAACCATTTTGGACAACTTGAGGCAGTAGAAGACGAACTTTTTTCAACCTCTCGGAATTGCGTGGAAACTCACCCACCCTCCTCATTTCTCTTGAGTATTCCAGAATGCATGAACTTGTATTGAGATTCCTCCGTTTGGGCGTAGAAACATTTTGGACAACTTGAGGCAGAGGAAGACGAACTTTTTTGAACATCTCGGATTTGCGTGGAAACTCACCCACCCTCCTCATTTCTCGTGAGGAATCCAGAATGCATGAACTTTAGTCGAGATTCCTCTGTTTGGGCCCTGAACCATTTGGAACAACCTAAGGCAGAGGAAGACGAACTTTTTTCAACGTCTCGGAATTGCGTGGAAACCCACCCACCCTCCTCATTGATCGTGAGGACTCCAGAATGCATTAAGTTGTTTCGAGATTCCTCCGTTTGGGCCCTGAACCATTTGGGACTACTTGAGGCAGAGGAAGACGAACTTTTTTCAACGTCTCGGAATTGCGTGGAAACTCACCCACCCTCCTCATTTATCGTGTGTCTTCCAGAATGCATGAACTTGTTTCGAGATTCCTCCGTTTGGGCCCTGAACCATATGGGACAACTTGAGGCAGAAGAAGACGAACTTTTTTCAACGTCTGGGAATTGCGTTGAAACTCACCCACCCTCCTCATTTCTCTTGAGTATTCCAGAATGCATGAACTTGTTTCGAGATTCCTTCGTTTGGGCCCTGAACCATTTTGGACAACTTGAGGAAGAGGAAGATGAACTTTTTTCAACATCTCGGAATTGCGTGGAAACTCACCCACCCTCCTCATTTCTCGTGAGGAATCCAGAATGCATGAACTTGTTTCGAGATTCCTCCGTTTGGGCCCTGAACCATTTGGGACAACTTGAGGCAGAGGAAGACGAACTTTTTTCAACATCTCAGAATTGCGTGGAAACTCACCCACCCTCCTCATTTATCGTGAGGATTCCAGAATGCATTAAGTTGTATCGAGATTCCTTCGTTTGGGCCCGGAACCATTTTTGACAACTAGAGGCAGTAGAAGACGAACTTTTTTCAACGTCTCGGAATTGCGTGGAAACTCACCCACCCTCCTCATTTCTCTTGAGTATTCCAGAATGCATGAACTTGTTTCGTGATTCCTCTGTTTTGGCCCTGAACCATTTGGGACTACTTGAGGCAGAAGAAGACGAACTTTTTTCAACGTCTTGGAATTGCGTGGAAACTCGCCCACCCTCCTCATTTCTCTTGAGTATTCCAGAATGCATGAACTTGTATCGAGATTCCTCCGTTTGGGCGTAGAAACATTTTGGACAACTTGAGGCAGAGGAAGACGAACTTTTTTCAACGTCTCGGAATTGCGTGGAAACTCACCCACCCTCCTCATTTCTCGTGAGGAATCCAGAATGCATGAACTTGCTTCGAGATTCCTCCGTTTGGGCCCTGAACCATTAGGGACAACTTGAGGCAGAGGAAGACGAACTTTTTTCAACGTCTCAGAATTGCGTGGAAACTCACCCACCCTCCTCATTTATCGTGAGGATTCCAGAATGCATTAAGTTGTTTCGAGATTCCTTCGTTTGGGCCCTGAACCATTTTGGACAACTTGAGGCAGTAGAAGACGAACTTTTTTCAACCTCTCGGAATTGCGTGGAAACTCACCCACCCTCCTCATTTCGCTTGAGTATTCCAGAATGCATGAACTTGTATCGAGATTCCTCCGTTTGGGCGTAGAAACATTTTGGACAACTTGAGGCAGAGGAAGACGAACTTTTTTGAACATCTCGGAATTGCGTGGAAACTCACGCACCCTCCTCATTTCTCGTGAGGAATCCAGAATGCATGAACTTTTTTCGAGATTCCTCTGTTTGGGCCCTGAACCATTTGGAACAACCCAAGGCAGAGGAAGACGAACTTTTTTCAACGTCTCAGAATTGCGTGGAAACTCACCCACCCTCCTCATTGATCGTGAGGACTCCAGAATGCATTAAGTTGTTTCGAGATTCCTCCGTTTGGGCCCTGAACCATTTGGGACTACTTGAGGCAGAGGAAGACGAACTTTTTTCAACGTCTCGGAATTGCGTGGAAACTCACCCACCCTCCTCATTTATCGTGTGTATTCCAGAATGCATGAACTTGTTTCGAGATTCCTCCGTTTGGGCCCTGAACCATATGGGACAACTTGAGGCAGAAGAAGACGAACTTTTTTCAACGTCTGGGAATTGCGTAGAAACTCACCCACCCTCCTCATTTCTCTTGAGTATTCCAGAATGCATGAACTTGTTTCGAGATTCCTTCGTTTGGGCCCTGAACCATTTTGGACAACTTGAGGAAGAGGAAGATGAACTTTTTTCAACATCTCGGAATTGCGTGGAAACTCACCCACCCTCCTCATTTCTCGTGAGGAATCCAGAATGCATGAACTTGTTTCGAGATTCCTCCGTTTGGGCCCTGAACCATTTGGGACAACTTGAGGCAGAGGAAGACGAACTTTTTTCAACATCTCAGAATTGCGTGGAAACTCACCCACCCTCCTCATTTATCGTGAGGATTCCAGAATGCATTAAGCTGTTTCGAGATTCCTTCGTTTGGGCCCGGAACCATTTTTGACAACTAGAGGCAGTAGAAGACGAACTTTTTTCAACGTCTCGGAATTGCGTGGAAACTCACCCACCCTCCTCATTTCTCTTGAGTATTCCAGAATGCATGAACTTGTTTCAAGATTCCTTCGTTTGGGCCCTGAACCATTTTGGACAACTTGAGGAAGAGGAAGATGAACTTTTTTCAACATCTCGGAATTGCGTGGAAACTCACCCACCCTCCTCATTTCTCGTGAGGAATCCAGAATGCATGAACTTGTTTCGAGATTCCTCCGTTTGGGCCCTGAACCATTTGGGACAACTTGAGGCAGAGGAAGACGAACTTTTTTCAACATCTCAGAATTGCGTGGAAACTCACCCACCCTCCTCATTTATCGTGAGGATTCCAGAATGCATTAAGCTGTTTCGAGATTCCTTCGTTTGGGCCCGGAACCATTTTTGACAACTAGAGGCAGTAGAAGACGAACTTTTTTCAACGTCTCGGAATTGCGTGGAAACTCACCCACCCTCCTCATTTCTCTTGAGTATTCCAGAATGCATGAACTTGTTTCGAGATTCCTTCGTTTGGGCCCGGAACCATTTTGGACAACTTGAGGAAGAGGAAGATGAACTTTTTTCAACATCTCGGAATTGCGTGGAAACTCACCCACCCTCCTCATTTCTCGTGAGGAATCCAGAATGCATGAACTTGTTTCGAGATTCCTCCGTTTGGGCCCTGAACCATTTGGGACAACTTGAGGCAGAGGAAGACGAACTTTTTTCAACATCTCAGAATTGCGTGGAAACTCACCCACCCTCCTCATTTATCGTGAGGATTCCAGAATGCATTAAGTTGTTTCGAGATTCCTTCGTTTGGGCCCGGAACCATTTTTGACAACTAGAGGCAGTAGAAGACGAACTTTTTTCAACGTCTCGGAATTGCGTGGAAACTCACCCACCCTCCTCATTTCTCTTGAGTATTCCAGAATGGATGAACTTGTTTCGTGATTCCTCTGTTTTGGCCCTGAACCATTTGGGACTACTTGAGGCAGAAGAAGACGAACTTTTTTCATCGTCTCGGAATTGCTTGGAAACTCACCCACCCTCCTCATTTCTCTTGAGTATTCCAGAATGCATGAACTTGTTTCGAGATTCCTCCGTTTGGGCCCTGAACCATTTGGGACTACTTGAGGCAGAAGTAGACGAACTTTTTTCAACGTCTCGGAATTGCGTGGAAACTCACCCACCCTCCTCATTTCTCTTGAGTATTCCAGAATGCATGAACTTGTATCGAGATTCCTCCGTTTGGGCGTAGAAACATTTTGGACAACTTGAGGCAGAGGAAGACGAACTTTTTTCAACGTCTCGGAATTGCGTGGAAACTCACCCACCCTCCTCATTTCTCGTGAGGAATCCAGAATGCATGAACTTGTTTCGAGATTCCTCCGTTTGGGCCCTGAACCATTTGGGACAACTTGAGGCAGAGGAAGACGAACTTTTTTCAACATCTCAGAATTGCGTGGAAACTCACCCACCCTCCTCATTTATCGTGAGGATTCCAGAAGGCATTAAGTTGTTTCGAGATTCCTTCGTTTGGGCCCTGAACCATTTTTGACAACTAGAGGCAGTAGAAGACGAACTTTTTTCAACGTCTCGGAATTGCGTGGAAACTCACCCACCCTCCTCATTTCTCTTGAGTATTCCAGAATGCATGAACTTGTTTCGTGATTCCTCTGTTTTGGCCCTGAACCATTTGGGACTACTTGAGGCAGAAGAAGACGAACTTTTTTCAACGTCTCGGAATTGCTTGGAAACTCACCCACCCTCCTCATTTCTCTTGAGCATTCCAGAATGCATGAACTTGTTTCGAGATTCCTCCGTTTGGGCCCTGAACCATTTGGGACTACTTGAGGCAGAAGAAGACGAACTTTTTTCAACGTCTCGGAATTGCGTGGAAACTCACCCACCCTCCTCATTTCTCTTGAGTATTCCAGAATGCATGAACTTGTATCGAGATTCCTCCGTTTGGGCGTAAAAACATTTTGGACAACTTGAGGCAGAGGAAGACGAACTTTTTTCAACGTCTCGGAATTGCGTGGAAACTCACCCACCCACCTCATTTCTCGTGAGGATTCCAGAATGCATGAACTTGTTTCGAGATTCCTCCGTTTGGGCCCTGAACCATTTGGGACAACTTGAGGCAGAGGAAGACGAACTTTTTTCAACGTCTCGGAATTGCGTGGAAACTCACCCACCCTCGTCATTTATCGTGAGGATTCCAGAATGCATTAAGTTGTTTCGAGATTCCTTCGTTTGGGCCCTGAACCATTTTGGACAACTTGAGGCAGTAGAAGATGAACTTTTTTCAACCTCTCGGAATTGCGTGGAAACTCACCCACCCTCCTCATTTCTCTTGAGTATTCCAGAATGCATGAACTTGTATCGAGATTCCTCCGTTTGGGCGTAGAAACATTTTGGACAACTTGAGGCAGAGGAAGACGAACTTTTTTGAACATCTCGGATTTGCGTGGAAACTCACCCACCCTCCTCATTTCTCGTGAGGAATCCAGAATGCATGAACTTTTTTCGAGATTCCTCTGTTTGGGCCCTGAACCATTTGGAACAACCTAAGGCAGAGGAAGACGAACTTTTTTCAACGTCTCGGAATTGCGTGGAAACTCACCCACCCTCCTCATTGATCGTGAGGACTCCAGAATGCATTAAGTTGTTTCGAGATTCCTCCGTTTGGGCCCTGAACCATTTGGGACTACTTGAGGCAGAGGAAGACGAACTTTTTTCAACGTCTCGGAATTGCGTGGAAACTCACCCACCCTCCTCATTTATCGTGTGTCTTCCAGAATGCATGAACTTGTTTCGAGATTCCTCCGTTTGGGCCCTGAACCATATGGGACAACTTGAGGCAGAAGAAGACGAACTTTTTTCAACGTCTGGGAATTGCGTTGAAACTCACCCACCCTCCTCATTTCTCTTGAGTATTCCAGAATGCATGAACTTGTTTCGAGATTCCTTCGTTTGGGCCCTGAACCATTTTGGACAACTTGAGGAAGAGGAAGATGAACTTTTTTCAACATCTCGGAATTGCGTGGAAACTCACCCACCCTCCTCATTTCTCGTGAGGAATCCAGAATGCATGAACTTGTTTCGAGATTCCTCCGTTTGGGCCCTGAACCATTTGGGACAACTTGAGGCAGAGGAAGACGAACTTTTTTCAACATCTCAGAATTGCGTGGAAACTCACCCACCCTCCTCATTTATCGTGAGGATTCCAGAATGCATTAAGTTGTTTCGAGATTCCTTCGTTTGGGCCCGGAACCATTTTTGACAACTAGAGGCAGTAGAAGACGAACTTTTTTCAACGTCTCGGAATTGCGTGGAAACTCACCCACCCTCCTCATTTCTCTTGAGTATTCCAGAATGCATGAACTTGTTTCGAGATTCCTTCGTTTGGGCCCTGAACCATTTTGGACAACTTGAGGAAGAGGAAGATGAACTTTTTTCAACATCTCGGAATTGCGTGGAAACTCACCCACCCTCCTCATTTCTCGTGAGGAATCCAGAATGCATGAACTTGTTTCGAGATTCCTCCGTTTGGGCCCTGAACCATTTGGGACAACTTGAGACAGAGGAAGACGAACTTTTTTCAACATCTCAGAATTGCGTGGAAACTCACCCACCCTCCTCATTTATCGTGAGGATTCCAGAATGCATTAAGTTGTTTCGAGATTCCTTCGTTTGGGCTCGGAACCATTTTTGACAACTAGAGGCAGTAGAAGACGAACTTTTTTCAACGTCTCGGAATTGCGTGGAAACTCACCCACCCTCCTCATTTCTCTTGAGTATTCCAGAATGCATGAACTTGTTTCGTGATTCCTCTGTTTTGGCCCTGAACCATTTGGGACTACTTGAGGCAGAAGAAGACGAACTTTTTTCAACGTCTCGGAATTGCTTGGAAACTCACCCACCCTCCTCATTTCTCTTGAGTATTCCAGAATGCATGAACTTGTTTCGAGATTCCTCCGTTTGGGCCCTGAACCATTTGGGACAACTTGAGGCAGAGGAAGACGAACTTTTTTCAACATCTCAGAATTGCGTGGAAACTCACCCACCCTCCTCATTTATCGTGAGGATTCCAGAATGCATTAAGTTGTTTCGAGATTCCTTCGTTTGGGCCCGGAACCATTTTTGACAACTAGAGGCAGTAGAAGACGAACTTTTTTCAACGTCTCGGAATTGCGTGGAAACTCACCCACCCTCCTCATTTCTCTTGAGTATTCCAGAATGCATGAACTTGTTTCGAGATTCCTTCGTTTGGGCCCTGAACCATTTTGGACAACTTGAGGAAGAGGAAGATGAACTTTTTTCAACATCTCGGAATTGCGTGGAAACTCACCCACCCTCCTCATTTCTCGTGAGGAATCCAGAATGCATGAACTTGTTTCGAGATTCCTCCGTTTGGGCCCTGAACCATTTGGGACAACTTGAGGCAGAGGAAGACGAACTTTTTTCAACATCTCAGAATTGCGTGGAAACTCACCCACCCTCCTCATTTATCGTGAGGATTCCAGAATGCATTAAGTTGTATCGAGATTCCTTCGTTTGGGCCCGGAACCATTTTTGACAACTAGAGGCAGTAGAAGACGAACTTTTTTCAACATCTCGGAATTGCGTGGAAACTCACCCACCCTCCTCATTTCTCTTGAGTATTCCAGAATGCATGAACTTGTTTCGAGATTCCTCCGTTTGGGCCCTGAACCATTTGGGACTACTTGAGGCAGAAGAAGACGAACTTTTTTCAACGTCTTGGAATTGCGTGGAAACTCACCCACCCTCCTCATTTCTCTTGAGTATTCCAGAATGCATGAACTTGTATCGAGATTCCTCCGTTTGGGCGTAGAAACATTTTGGACAACTTGAGGCAGAGGAAGACGAACTTTTTTCAACGTCTCGGAATTGCGTGGAAACTCACCCACCCTCCTCATTTCCAGTGAGGAATCCAGAATGCATGAACTTGTTTCGAGATTCCTCCGTTTGGGCCCTGAACCATTAGGGACAACTTTAGGCAGAGGAAGACGAACTTTTTTCAACATCTCAGAATTGCGTGGAAACTCACCCACCCTCCTCATTTCTCGTGAGGAATCCAGAATGCATGAACTTGTTTCGAGATTCCTCCGTTTGGGCCCTGAACCATTTGGGACAACTTGAGGCAGAGGAAGACGAACTTTTTTCAACATCTCAGAATTGCGTGGAAACTCACCCACCCTCCTCATTTATCGTGAGGATTCCAGAATGCATTAAGTTGTTTCGAGATTCCTTCGTTTGGGCCCGGAACCATTTTTGACAACTAGAGGCAGTAGAAGACGAACTTTTTTCAACGTCTCGGAATTGCGTGGAAACTCACCCACCCTCCTCATTTCTCTTGAGTATTCCAGAATGTATGAACTTGTTTCGTGATTCCTCTGTTTTGGCCCTGAACCATTTGGGACTACTTGAGGCAGAAGAAGACGAACTTTTTTCAACGTCTCGGAATTGCTTGGAAACTCACCCACCCTCCTCATTTCTCTTGAGTATTCCAGAATGCATGAACTTGTTTCGAGATTCCTCCGTTTGGGCCCTGAACCATTTGGGACTACTTGAGGCAGAAGTAGACGAACTTTTTTCAACGTCTCGGAATTGCGTGGAAACTCACCCACCCTCCTCATTTCTCTTGAGTATTCCAGAATGCATGAACTTGTATCGAGATTCCTCCGTTTGGGCGTAGAAACATTTTGGACAACTTGAGGCAGAGGAAGACGAACTTTTTTCAACGTCTCGGAATTGCGTGGAAACTCACCCACCCTCCTCATTTCTCGTGAGGAATCCAGAATGCATGAACTTGTTTCGAGATTCCTCCGTTTGGGCCCTGAACCATTTGGGACAACTTGAGGCAGAGGAAGACGAACTTTTTTCAACATCTCAGAATTGCGTGGAAACTCACCCACCCTCCTCATTTATCGTGAGGATTCCAGAAGGCATTAAGTTGTTTCGAGATTCCTTCGTTTCGGCCCTGAACCATTTTTGACAACTAGAGGCAGTAGAAGACGAACTTTTTTCAACGTCTCGGAATTGCGTGGAAACTCACCCACCCTCCTCATTTCTCTTGAGTATTCCAGAATGCATGAACTTGTTTCGTGATTCCTCTGTTTTGGCCCTGAACCATTTGGGACTACTTGAGGCAGAAGAAGACGAACTTTTTTCAACGTCTCGGAATTGCTTGGAAACTCACCCACCCTCCTCATTTCTCTTGAGTATTCCAGAATGCATGAACTTGTTTCGAGATTCCTCCGTTTGGGCCCTGAACCATTTGGGACTACTTGAGGCAGAAGAAGACGAACTTTTTTCAACGTCTCGGAATTGCGTGGAAACTCACCCACCCTCCTCATTTCTCTTGAGTATTCCAGAATGCATGAACTTGTATCGAGATTCCTCCGTTTGGGCGTAAAAACATTTTGGACAACTTGAGGCAGAGGAAGACGAACTTTTTTCAACGTCTCGGAATTGCGTGGAAACTCACCCACCCACCTCATTTCTCGTGAGGATTCCAAAATGCATGAACTTGTTTCGAGATTCCTCCGTTTGGGCCCTGAACCATTTGGGACAACTAGAGGAAGAGGAAGATGAACTTTTTTCAACATCTCGGAATTGCGTGGAAACTCACCCACCCTCTTCATTTCTCGTGAGGAATCCAGAATGCATGAACTTGTTTCGAGATTCCTCCGTTTGGGCCCTGAACCATTTGGGACAACTTGAGGCAGAGGAAGACGAACTTTTTTCAACATCTCAGAATTGCGTGGAAACTCACCCACCCTCCTCATTTATCGTGAGGATTCCAGGATGCATTAAGTTGTTTCGAGATTCCTTCGTTTGGGCCCGGAACCATTTTTGACAACTAGAGGCAGTAGAAGACGAACTTTTTTCAACGTCTCGGAATTGCGTGGAAACTCACCCACCCTCCTCATTTCTCTTGAGTATTCCAGAATGCATGAACTTGTTTCGAGATTCCTTCGTTAGGGCCCTGAACCATTTTGGACAACTTGAGGAAGAGGAAGATGAACTTTTTTCAACATCTCGGAATTGCGTGGAAACTCACCCACCCTCCTCATTTCTCGTGAGGAATCCAGAATGCATGAACTTCTTTCGAGATTCCTCCGTTTGGGCCCTGAACCATTTGGGACAACTTGAGGCAGAGGAAGACGAACTTTTTTCAACATCTCAGAATTGCGTGGAAACTCACCCACCCTCCTCATTTATCGTGAGGATTCCAGAATGCATTAAGTTGTTTCGAGATTCCTTCGTTTGGGCCCGGAACCATTTTTGACAACTAGAGGCAGTAGAAGACGAACTTTTTTCAACGTCTCGGAATTGCGTGGAAACTCACCCACCCTCCTCATTTCTCTTGAGTATTCCAGAATGCATGAACTTGTTTCGTGATTCCTCTGTTTTGGCCCTGAACCATTTGGGACTACTTGAGGCAAAAGAAGACGAACTTTTTTCAACGTCTGGGAATTGCGTTGAAACTCACCCACCCTCCTCATTTCTCTTGAGTATTCCAGAATGCATGAACTTGTTTCGTGATTCCTCTGTTTTGGCCCTGAACCATTTGGGACTACTTGAGGCAGAAGAAGACGAACTTTTTTCAACGTCTCGGAATTGCTTGGAAACTCACCCACCCTCCTCATTTCTCTTGAGTATTCCAGAATGCATGAACTTGTTTCGAGATTCCTCCGTTTGGGCCCTGAACCATTTGGGACAACTTGAGGCAGAGGAAGACGAACTTTTTTCAACATCTCAGAATTGCGTGGAAACTCACCCACCCTCCTCATTTATCGTGAGGATTCCAGAATGCATTAAGTTGTTTCGAGATTCCTTCGTTTGGGCCCGGAACCATTTTTGACAACTAGAGGCAGTAGAAGACGAACTTTTTTCAACGTCTCGGAATTGCGTGGAAACTCACCCACCCTCCTCATTTCTCTTGAGTATTCCAGAATGCATGAACTTGTTTCGAGATTCCTTCGTTTGGGCCCTGAACCATTTTGGACAACTTGAGGAAGAGGAAGATGAACTTTTTTCAACATCTCGGAATTGCGTGGAAACTCACCCACCCTCCTCATTTCTCGTGAGGAATCCAGAATGCATGAACTTGTTTCGAGATTCCTCCGTTTGGGCCCTGAACCAGTTGGGACAACTTGAGGCAGAGGAAGACGAACTTTTTTCAACATCTCAGAATTGCGTGGAAACTCACCCACCCTCCTCATTTATCGTGAGGATTCCAGAATGCATTAAGTTGTATCGAGATTCCTTCGTTTGGGCCCGGAACCATTTTTGACAACTAGAGGCAGTAGAAGACGAACTTTTTTCAACGTCTCGGAATTGCGTGGAAACTCACGCACCCTCCTCATTTCTCTTGAGTATTCCAGAATGCATGAACTTGTTTCGTGATTCCTCTGTTTTGGCCCTGAACCATTTGGGACTACTTGAGGCAGAAGAAGACGAACTTTTTTCAACGTCTCGGAATTGCTTGGAAACTCACCCACCCTCCTCATTTCTCTTGAGTATTCCAGAATGCATGAACTTGTTTCGAGATTCCTCCGTTTGGGCCCTGAACCATTTGGGACTACTTGAGGCAGAAGAAGACGAACTTTTTTCAACGTCTTGGAATTGCGTGGAAACTCACCCACCCTCCTCATTTCTCTTGAGTATTCCAGAATGCATGAACTTGTATCGAGATTCCTCCGTTTGGGCGTAGAAACATTTTGGACAACTTGAGGCAGAGGAAGACGAACTTTTTTCAACGTCTCGGAATTGCGTGGAAACTCACCCACCCTCCTCATTTCCAGTGAGGAATCCAGAATGCATGAAGTTGTTCCGAGATTCCTCCGTTTGGGCCCTGAACCATTAGGGACAACTTGAGGCAGAGGAAGACGAACTTTTTTCAACATCTCAGAATTGCGTGGAAACTCACCCACCCTCCTCATTTATCGTGAGGATTCCAGAATGCATTAAGTTGTTTCGAGATTCCTTCGTTTGGGCCCTGAACCATTTTGGACAACTTGAGGCAGTAGAAGACGAACTTTTTTCAACCTCTCGGAATTGCGTGGAAACTCACCCACCCTCCTCATTTCTCTTGAGTATTCCAGAATGCATGAACTTGTATCGAGATTCCTCCGTTTGGGCGTAGAAACATTTTGGACAACTTGAGGCAGAGGAAGACGAACTTTTTTGAACATCTCGGAATTGCGTAGAAACTCACCCACCCTCCTCATTTCTCGTGAGGAATCCAGAATGCATGAACTTTTTTCGAGATTCCTCTGTTTGGGCCCTGAACCATTTGGAACAACCTAAGGCAGAGGAAGACGAACTTTTTTCAACGTCTCGGAATTGCATGGAAACTCACCCACCCTCCTCATTGATCGTGAGGACTCCAGAATGCATTAAGTTGTTTCGAGATTCCTCCGTTTGGGCCCTGAACCATTTGGGATTACTTGAGGCAGAGGAAGACGAACTTTTTTCAACGTCTCGGAATTGCGTGGAAACTCACCCACCCTCCTCATTTCTCTTGAGTATTCCAGAATGCATGAACTTGTTTCGAGATTCCTTCGTTTGGGCCCTGAACCATTTTGGACAACTTGAGGAAGAGGAAGAGGAACTTTTTTCAACATCTCGGAATTGCGTGGAAACTCACCCACCCTCCTCATTTCTCGTGAGGAATCCAGAATGCATGAACTTGTTTCGAGATTCCTCCGTTTGGGCCCTGAACCATTTGGGACAACTTGAGGCAGAGGAAGACGAACTTTTTTCAACATCTCAGAATTGCGTGGAAACTCACCCACCCTCCTCATTTATCGTGAGGATTCCAGAATGCATTAAGTTGTTTCGAGATTCCTTCGTTTGGGCCCGGAACCATTTTTGACAACTAGAGGCAGTAGAAGACGAACTTTTTTCAACGTCTCGGAATTGCGTGGAAACTCACGCACCCTCCTCATTTCTCTTGAGTATTCCAGAATGCATGAACTTGTTTCGTGATTCCTCTGTTTTGGCCCTGAACCATTTGGGACTACTTGAGGCAGAAGAAGACGAACTTTTTTCAACGTCTCGGAATTGCTTGGAAACTCACCCACCCTCCTCATTTCTCTTGAGTATTCCAGAATGCATGAACTTGTTTCGAGATTCCTCCGTTTGGGCCCTGAACCATTTGGGACAACTTGAGGCAGAGGAAGACGAACTTTTTTCAACATCTCAGAATTGCGTGGAAACTCACCCACCCTCCTCATTTATCGTGAGGATTCCAGAATGCATTAAGTTGTTTCGAGATTCCTTCGTTTGGGCCCGGAACCATTTTTGACAACTAGAGGCAGTAGAAGACGAACTTTTTTCAACGTCTCGGAATTGCGTGGAAACTCACCCACCCTCCTCATTTCTCTTGAGTATTCCAGAATGCATGAACTTGTTTCGAGATTCCTTCGTTTGGGCCCTGAACCATTTTGGACAACTTGAGGAAGAGGAAGATGAACTTTTTTCAACATCTCGGAATTGCGTGGAAACTCACCCACCCTCCTCATTTCTCGTGAGGAATCCAGAATGCATGAACTTGTTTCGAGATTCCTCCGTTTGGGCCCTGAACCATTAGGGACAACTTGAGGCAGAGGAAGACGAACTTTTTTCAACATCTCAGAATTGCGTGGAAACTCACCCACCCTCCTCATTTATCGTGAGGATTCCAGAATGCATTAAGTTGTTTCGAGATTCCTTCGTTTGGGCCCTGAACCATTTTGGACAACTTGAGGCAGTAGAAGACGAACTTTTTTCAACCTCTCGGAATTGCGTGGAAACTCACCCACCCTCCTCATTTCTCTTGAGTATTCCAGAATGCATGAACTTGTATCGAGATTCCTCCGTTTGGGCGTAGAAACATTTTGGACAACTTGAGGCAGAGGAAGACGAACTTTTTTCAACGTCTCGGAATTGCGTGGAAACTCACCCACCCTCCTCATTTCCAGTGAGGAATCCAGAATGCATGAACTTGTTTCGAGATTCCTCCGTTTGGGCCCTGAACCATTAGGGACAACTTGAGGCAGAGGAAGACGAACTTTTTTCAACATCTCAGAATTGCGTGGAAACTCACCCACCCTCCTCATTTATCGTGAGGATTCCAGAATGCATTAAGTTGTTTCGAGATTCCTTCGTTTGGGCCCTGAACCATTTTGGACAACTTGAGGCAGTAGAAGACGAACTTTTTTCAACCTCTCGGAATTGCGTGGAAACTCACCCACCCTCCTCATTTCTCTTGAGTATTCCAGAATGCATGAACTTGTATCGAGATTCCTCCGTTTGGGCGTAGAAACATTTTGGACAACTTGAGGCAGAGGAAGACGAACTTTTTTGAACATCTCGGAATTGCGTGGAAACTCACCCACCCTCCTCATTTCTCGTGAGGAATCCAGAATGCATGAACTTTTTTCGAGATTCCTCTGTTTGGGCCCTGAACCATTTGGAACAACCTAAGGCAGAGGAAGACGAACTTTTTTCAACGTCTCGGAATTGCATGGAAACTCACCCACCCTCCTCATTGATCGTGAGGACTCCAGAATGCATTAAGTTGTTTCGAGATTCCTCCGTTTGGGCCCTGAACCATTTGGGATTACTTGAGGCAGAGGAAGACGAACTTTTTTCAACGTCTCGGAATTGCGTGGAAACTCACCCACCCTCCTCATTTATCGTGAGGATTCCAGAATGCATTAAGTTGTTTCGAGATTCCTTCGTTTGGGCCCGGAACCATTTTTGACAACTAGAGGCAGTAGAAGACGAACTTTTTTCAACCTCTCGGAATTGCGTGGAAACTCACCCACCCTCCTCATTTCTCTTGAGTATTCCAGAATGCATGAACTTGTATCGAGATTCCTCCGTTTGGGCGTAGAAACATTTTGGACAACTTGAGGCAGAGGAAGACGAACTTTTTTGAACATCTCGGAATTGCGTGGAAACTCACCCACCCTCCTCATTTCTCGTGAGGAATCCAGAATGCATGAACTTTTTTCGAGATTCCTCTGTTTGGGCCCTGAACCATTTGGAACAACCTAAGGCAGAGGAAGACGAACTTTTTTCAACGTCTCGGAATTGCATGGAAACTCACCCACCCTCCTCATTGATCGTGAGGACTCCAGAATGCATTAAGTTGTTTCGAGATTCCTCCGTTTGGGCCCTGAACCATTTGGGATTACTTGAGGCAGAGGAAGACGAACTTTTTTCAACGTCTCGGAATTGCGTGGAAACTCACCCACCCTCCTCATTTCTCTTGAGTATTCCAGAATGCATGAACTTGTTTCGAGATTCCTTCGTTTGGGCCCTGAACCATTTTGGACAACTTGAGGAAGAGGAAGAGGAACTTTTTTCAACATCTCGGAATTGCGTGGAAACTCACCCACCCTCCTCATTTCTCGTGAGGAATCCAGAATGCATGAACTTGTTTCGAGATTCCTCCGTTTGGGCCCTGAACCATTTGGGACAACTTGAGGCAGAGGAAGACGAACTTTTTTCAACATCTCAGAATTGCGTGGAAACTCACCCACCCTCGTCATTTATCGTGAGGATTCCAGAATGCATTAAGTTGTTTCGAGATTCCTTCGTTTGGGCCCGGAACCATTTTTGACAACTAGAGGCAGTAGAAGACGAACTTTTTTCAACGTCTCGGAATTGCGTGGAAACTCACGCACCCTCCTCATTTCTCTTGAGTATTCCAGAATGCATGAACTTGTTTCGTGATTCCTCTGTTTTGGCCCTGAACCATTTGGGACTACTTGAGGCAGAAGAAGACGAACTTTTTTCAACGTCTCGGAATTGCTTGGAAACTCACCCACCCTCCTCATTTCTCTTGAGTATTCCAGAATGCATGAACTTGTTTCGAGATTCCTCCGTTTGGGCCCTGAACCATTTGGGACAACTTGAGGCAGAGGAAGACGAACTTTTTTCAACATCTCAGAATTGCGTGGAAACTCACCCACCCTCCTCATTTATCGTGAGGATTCCAGAATGCATTAAGTTGTTTCGAGATTCCTTCGTTTGGGCCCGGAACCATTTTTGACAACTAGAGGCAGTAGAAGACGAACTTTTTTCAACGTCTCGGAATTGCGTGGAAACTCACCCACCCTCCTCATTTCTCTTGAGTATTCCAGAATGCATGAACTTGTTTCGAGATTCCTTCGTTTGGGCCCTGAACCATTTTGGACAACTTGAGGAAGAGGAAGATGAACTTTTTTCAACATCTCGGAATTGCGTGGAAACTCACCCACCCTCCTCATTTCTCGTGAGGAATCCAGAATGCATGAACTTGTTTCGAGATTCCTCCGTTTGGGCCCTGAACCATTAGGGACAACTTGAGGCAGAGGAAGACGAACTTTTTTCAACATCTCAGAATTGCGTGGAAACTCACCCACCCTCCTCATTTATCGTGAGGATTCCAGAATGCATTAAGTTGTTTCGAGATTCCTTCGTTTGGGCCCTGAACCATTTTGGACAACTTGAGGCAGTAGAAGACGAACTTTTTTCAACCTCTCGGAATTGCGTGGAAACTCACCCACCCTCCTCATTTCTCTTGAGTATTCCAGAATGCATGAACTTGTATCGAGATTCCTCCGTTTGGGCGTAGAAACATTTTGGACAACTTGAGGCAGAGGAAGACGAACTTTTTTCAACGTCTCGGAATTGCGTGGAAACTCACCCACCCTCCTCATTTCCAGTGAGGAATCCAGAATGCATGAACTTGTTTCGAGATTCCTCCGTTTGGGCCCTGAACCATTAGGGACAACTTGAGGCAGAGGAAGACGAACTTTTTTCAACATCTCAGAATTGCGTGGAAACTCACCCACCCTCCTCATTTATCGTGAGGATTCCAGAATGCATTAAGTTGTTTCGAGATTCCTTCGTTTGGGCCCTGAACCATTTTGGACAACTTGAGGCAGTAGAAGACGAACTTTTTTCAACCTCTCGGAATTGCGTGGAAACTCACCCACCCTCCTCATTTCTCTTGAGTATTCCAGAATGCATGAACTTGTATCGAGATTCCTCCGTTTGGGCGTAGAAACATTTTGGACAACTTGAGGCAGAGGAAGACGAACTTTTTTGAACATCTCGGAATTGCGTGGAAACTCACCCACCCTCCTCATTTCTCGTGAGGAATCCAGAATGCATGAACTTTTTTCGAGATTCCTCTGTTTGGGCCCTGAACCATTTGGAACAACCTAAGGCAGAGGAAGACGAACTTTTTTCAACGTCTCGGAATTGCATGGAAACTCACCCACCCTCCTCATTGATCGTGAGGACTCCAGAATGCATTAAGTTGTTTCGAGATTCCTCCGTTTGGGCCCTGAACCATTTGGGATTACTTGAGGCAGAGGAAGACGAACTTTTTTCAACGTCTCGGAATTGCGTGGAAACTCACCCACCCTCCTCATTTATCGTGAGGATTCCAGAATGCATTAAGTTGTTTCGAGATTCCTTCGTTTGGGCCCGGAACCATTTTTGACAACTAGAGGCAGTAGAAGACGAACTTTTTTCAACCTCTCGGAATTGCGTGGAAACTCACCCACCCTCCTCATTTCTCTTGAGTATTCCAGAATGCATGAACTTGTATCGAGATTCCTCCGTTTGGGCGTAGAAACATTTTGGACAACTTGAGGCAGAGGAAGACGAACTTTTTTCAACGTCTCGGAATTGCGTGGAAACTCACCCACCCTCCTCATTTCCAGTGAGGAATCCAGAATGCATGAACTTGTTTCGAGATTCCTCCGTTTGGGCCCTGAACCATTAGGGACAACTTGAGGCAGAGGAAGACGAACTTTTTTCAACATCTCAGAATTGCGTGGAAACTCACCCACCCTCCTCATTTATCGTGAGGATTCCAGAATGCATTAAGTTGTTTCGAGATTCCTTCGTTTGGGCCCTGAACCATTTTGGACAACTTGAGGCAGTAGAAGACGAACTTTTTTCAACCTCTCGGAATTGCGTGGAAACTCACCCACCCTCCTCATTTCTCTTGAGTATTCCAGAATGCATGAACTTGTATCGAGATTCCTCCGTTTGGGCGTAGAAACATTTTGGACAACTTGAGGCAGAGGAAGACGAACTTTTTTGAACATCTCGGAATTGCGTGGAAACTCACCCACCCTCCTCATTTCTCGTGAGGAATCCAGAATGCATGAACTTTTTTCGAGATTCCTCTGTTTGGGCCCTGAACCATTTGGAACAACTTAAGGCAGAGGAAGACGAACTTTTTTCAACGTCTCGGAATTGCATGGAAACTCACCCACCCTCCTCATTGATCGTGAGGACTCCAGAATGCATTAAGTTGTTTCGAGATTCCTCCGTTTGGGCCCTGAACCATTTGGGATTACTTGAGGCAGAGGAAGACGAACTTTTTTCAACGTCTCGGAATTGCGTGGAAACTCACCCACCCTCCTCATTTCTCTTGAGTATTCCAGAATGCATGAACTTGTTTCGAGATTCCTTCGTTTGGGCCCTGAACCATTTTGGACAACTTGAGGAAGAGGAAGAGGAACTTTTTTCAACATCTCGGAATTGCGTGGAAACTCACCCACCCTCCTCATTTCTCGTGAGGAATCCAGAATGCATGAACTTGTTTCGAGATTCCTCCGTTTGGGCCCTGAACCATTTGGGACAACTTGAGGCAGAGGAAGACGAACTTTTTTCAACATCTCAGAATTGCGTGGAAACTCACCCACCCTCCTCATTTATCGTGAGGATTCCAGAATGCATTAAGTTGTTTCGAGATTCCTTCGTTTGGGCACGGAACCATTTTTGACAACTAGAGGCAGTAGAAGACGAACTTTTTTCAACGTCTCGGAATTGCGTGGAAACTCACGCACCCTCCTCATTTCTCTTGAGTATTCCAGAATGCATGAACTTGTTTCGTGATTCCTCTGTTTTGGCCCTGAACCATTTGGGACTACTTGAGGCAGAAGAAGACGAACTTTTTTCAACGTCTCGGAATTGCTTGGAAACTCACCCACCCTCCTCATTTCTCTTGAGTATTCCAGAATGCATGAACTTGTTTCGAGATTCCTCCGTTTGGGCCCTGAACCATTTGGGACAACTTGAGGCAGAGGAAGACGAACTTTTTTCAACATCTCAGAATTGCGTGGAAACTCACCCACCCTCCTCATTTATCGTGAGGATT
Source organism: Acacia crassicarpa (assembly GCA_034222035.1). Lineage (NCBI taxonomy): Eukaryota > Viridiplantae > Streptophyta > Magnoliopsida > Fabales > Fabaceae > Acacia > Acacia crassicarpa. The sequence continues at coordinate 39,555,014 of JAWXYG010000012.1, forward strand.
CCAGAATGCATTAAGTTGTTTCGAGATTCCTTCGTTTGGGCCCGGAACCATTTTTGACAACTAGAGGCAGTAGAAGACGAACTTTTTTCAACGTCTCGGAATTGCGTGGAAACTCACCCACCCTCCTCATTTCTCTTGAGTATTCCAGAATGCATGAACTTGTTTCGAGATTCCTTCGTTTGGGCCCTGAACCATTTTGGACAACTTGAGGAAGAGGAAGATGAACTTTTTTCAACATCTCGGAATTGCGTGGAAACTCACCCACCCTCCTCATTTCTCGTGAGGAATCCAGAATGCATGAACTTGTTTCGAGATTCCTCCGTTTGGGCCCTGAACCATTAGGGACAACTTGAGGCAGAGGAAGACGAACTTTTTTCAACATCTCAGAATTGCGTGGAAACTCACCCACCCTCCTCATTTATCGTGAGGATTCCAGAATGCATTAAGTTGTTTCGAGATTCCTTCGTTTGGGCCCTGAACCATTTTGGACAACTTGAGGCAGTAGAAGACGAACTTTTTTCAACCTCTCGGAATTGCGTGGAAACTCACCCACCCTCCTCATTTCTCTTGAGTATTCCAGAATGCATGAACTTGTATCGAGATTCCTCCGTTTGGGCGTAGAAACATTTTGGACAACTTGAGGCAGAGGAAGACGAACTTTTTTCAACGTCTCGGAATTGCGTGGAAACTCACCCACCCTCCTCATTTCCAGTGAGGAATCCAGAATGCATGAACTTGTTTCGAGATTCCTCCGTTTGGGCCCTGAACCATTAGGGACAACTTGAGGCAGAGGAAGACGAACTTTTTTCAACATCTCAGAATTGCGTGGAAACTCACCCACCCTCCTCATTTATCGTGAGGATTCCAGAATGCATTAAGTTGTTTCGAGATTCCTTCGTTTGGGCCCTGAACCATTTTGGACAACTTGAGGCAGTAGAAGACGAACTTTTTTCAACCTCTCGGAATTGCGTGGAAACTCACCCACCCTCCTCATTTCTCTTGAGTATTCCAGAATGCATGAACTTGTATCGAGATTCCTCCGTTTGGGCGTAGAAACATTTTGGACAACTTGAGGCAGAGGAAGACGAACTTTTTTGAACATCTCGGAATTGCGTGGAAACTCACCCACCCTCCTCATTTCTCGTGAGGAATCCAGAATGCATGAACTTTTTTCGAGATTCCTCCGTTTGGGCCCTGAACCATTTGGAACAACCTAAGGCAGAGGAAGACGAACTTTTTTCAACGTCTTGGAATTGCGTGGAAACTCACCCACCCTCCTCATTGATCGTGAGGACTCCAGAATGCATTAAGTTGTTTCGAGATTCCTCCGTTTGGGCCCAGAACCATTTGGGATTACTTGAGGCAGAGGAAGACGAACTTTTTTCAACGTCTCGGAATTGCGTGGAAACTCACCCACCCTCCTCATTTCTCTTGAGTATTCCAGAATGCATGAACTTGTTTCGAGATTCCTTCGTTTGGGCCCTGAACCATTTTGGACAACTTGAGGAAGAGGAAGATGAACTTTTTTCAACATCTCGGAATTGCGTGGAAACTCACCCACCCTCCTCATTTCTCGTGAGGAATCCAGAATGCATGAACTTGTTTCGAGATTCCTCCGTTTGGGCCCTGAACCATTTGGGACAACTTGAGGCAGAGGAAGACGAACTTTTTTCAACATCTCAGAATTGCGTGGAAACTCACCCACCCTCCTCATTTATCGGGAGGATTCCAGAATGCATTAAGTTGTTTCGAGATTCCTTCGTTTGGGCCCGGAACCATTTTTGACAACTAGAGGCAGTAGAAGACGAACTTTTTTCAACGTCTCGGAATTGCGTGGAAACTCACCCACCCTCCTCATTTCTCTTGAGTATTCCAGAATGCATGAACTTGTTTCGTGATTCCTCTGTTTTGGCCCTGAACCATTTGGGACTACTTGAGGCAGAAGAAGACGAACTTTTTTCAACGTCTCGGAATTGCTTGGAAACTCACCCACCCTCCTCATTTCTCTTGAGTATTCCAGAATGCATGAACTTGTTTCGAGATTCCTCCGTTTGGGCCCTGAACCATTTGGGACAACTTGAGGCAGAGGAAGACGAACTTTTTTCAACATCTCAGAATTGCGTGGAAACTCACCCACCCTCCTCATTTATCGTGAGGATTCCAGAATGCATTAAGTTGTTTCGAGATTCCTTCGTTTGGGCCCGGAACCATTTTTGACAACTAGAGGCAGTAGAAGACGAACTTTTTTCAACGTCTCGGAATTGCGTGGAAACTCACCCACCCTCCTCATTTCTCTTGAGTATTCCAGAATGCATGAACTTGTTTCGAGATTCCTTCGTTTGGGCCCTGAACCATTTTGGACAACTTGAGGAAGAGGAAGATGAACTTTTTTCAACATCTCGGAATTGCGTGGAAACTCACCCACCCTCCTCATTTCTCGTGAGGAATCCAGAATGCATGAACTTGTTTCGAGATTCCTCCGTTTGGGCCCTGAACCATTTGGGACAACTTGAGGCAGAGGAAGACGAACTTTTTTCAACATCTCAGAAATGCGTGGAAACTCACCCACCCTCCTCATTTATCGTGAGGATTCAAAAATGCATTAAGTTGTATCGAGATTCCTTCGTTTGGGCCCGGAACCATTTTTGACAACTAGAGGCAGTAGAAGACGAACTTTTTTCAACGTCTCGGAATTGCGTGGAAACTCACCCACCCTCCTTATTTCTCTTGAGTATTCCAGAATGCATGAACTTGTTTCGTGATTCCTCTGTTTTGGCCCTGAACCATTTGGGACTACTTGAGGCAGAAGAAGACGAACTTTTTTCAACGTCTCGGAATTGCTTGGAAACTCACCCACCCTCCTCATTTCTCTTGAGTATTCCAGAATGCATGAACTTGTTTCGAGATTCCTCCGTTTGGGCCCTGAACCATTTGGGACTACTTGAGGCAGAAGAAGACGAACTTTTTTCAACGTCTTGGAATTGCGTGGAAACTCACCCACCCTCCTCATTTCTCTTGAGTATTCCAGAATGCATGAACTTGTATCGAGATTCCTCCGTTTGGGCGTAGAAACATTTTGGACAACTTGAGGCAGAGGAAGACGAACTTTTTTCAACGTCTCGGAATTGCGTGGAAACTCACCCACCCTCCTCATTTCCAGTGAGGAATCCAGAATGCATGAACTTGTTTCGAGATTCCTCCGTTTGGGCCCTGAACCATTAGGGACAACTTGAGGCAGAGGAAGACGAACTTTTTTCAACATCTCAGAATTGCGTGGAAACTCACCCACCCTCCTCATTTATCGTGAGGATTCCAGAATGCATTAAGTTGTTTCGAGATTCCTTCGTTTGGGCCCTGAACCATTTTGGACAACTTGAGGCAGTAGAAGACGAACTTTTTTCAACCTCTCGGAATTGCGTGGAAACTCACCCACCCTCCTCATTTCTCTTGAGTATTCCAGAATGCATGAACTTGTATCGAGATTCCTCCGTTTGGGCGTAGAAACATTTTGGACAACTTGAGGCAGAGGAAGACGAACTTTTTTGAACATCTCGGAATTGCGTGGAAACTCACCCACCCTCCTCATTTCTCGTGAGGAATCCAGAATGCATGAACTTTTTTTGAGATTCCTCTGTTTGGGCCCTGAACCATTTGGAACAACCTAAGGCAGAGGAAGACGAACTTTTTTCAACGTCTCGGAATTGCATGGAAACTCACCCACCCTCCTCATTGATCGTGAGGACTCCAGAATGCATTAAGTTGTTTCGAGATTCCTCCGTTTGGGCCCTGAACCATTTGGGATTACTTGAGGCAGAGGAAGACGAACTTTTTTCAACGTCTCAGAATTGCGTGGAAACTCACCCACCCTCCTCATTTCTCTTGAGTATTCCAGAATGCATGAACTTGTTTCGAGATTCCTTCGTTTGGGCCCTGAACCATTTTGGACAACTTGAGGAAGAGGAAGATGAACTTTTTTCAACATCTCGGAATTGCGTGGAAACTCACCCACCCTCCTCATTTCTCGTGAGGAATCCAGAATGCATGAACTTGTTTCGAGATTCCTCCGTTTGGGCCCTGAACCATTTGGGACAACTTGAGGCAGAGGAAGACGAACTTTTTTCAACATCTCAGAATTGCGTGGAAACTCACCCACCCTCCTCATTTATCGTGAGGATTAAAGAATGCATTAAGTTGTATCGAGATTCCTCAGTTTGGGCCCGGAACCATTTTTGACAACTAGAGGCAGTAGAAGACGAACTTTTTTCAACGTCTCGGAATTGCGTGGAAACTCACCCACCCTCCTTATTTCTCTTGAGTATTCCAGAATGCATGAACTTGTTTCGTGATTCCTCTGTTTTGGCCCTGAACCATTTGGGACTACTTGAGGCAGAAGAAGACGAACTTATTTCAACGTCTCGGAATTGCTTGGAAACTCACCCACCCTCCTCATTTCTCTTGAGTATTCCAGAATGCATGAACTTGTTTCGAGATTCCTCCGTTTGGGCCCTGAACCATTTGGGACTACTTGAGGCAGAAGAAGACGAACTTTTTTCAACGTCTTGGAATTGCGTGGAAACTCACCCACCCTCCTCATTTCTCTTGAGTATTCCAGAATGCATGAACTTGTTTCGAGATTCCTTCGTTTGGGCCCTGAACCATTTTGGACAACTTGAGGAAGAGGAAGATGAACTTTTTTCAACATCTCGGAATTGCGTGGAAACTCACCCACCCTCCTCATTTCTCGTGAGGAATCCAGAATGCATGAACTTGTTTCGAGATTCCTCCGTTTGGGCCCTGAACCATTTGGGACAACTTGAGGCAGAGGAAGACGAACTTTTTTCAACATCTCAGAATTGCGTGGAAACTCACCCACCCTCCTCATTTATCGTGAGGATTCCAGAATGCATTAAGTTGTATCGAGATTCCTTCGTTTGGGCCCGGAACCATTTTTGACAACTAGAGGCAGTAGAAGACGAACTTTTTTCAACGTCTCGGAATTGCGTGGAAACTCACCCACCCTCCTTATTTCTCTTGAGTATTCCAGAATGCATGAACTTGTTTCGTGATTCCTCTGTTTTGGCCCTGAACCATTTGGGACTACTTGAGGCAGAAGAAGACGAACTTTTTTCAACGTCTCGGAATTGCTTGGAAACTCACCCACCCTCCTCATTTCTCTTGAGTATTCCAGAATGCATGAACTTGTTTCGAGATTCCTCCGTTTGGGCCCTGAACCATTTGGGACTACTTGAGGCAGAAGAAGACGAACTTTTTTCAACGTCTTGGAATTGCGTGGAAACTCACCCACCCTCCTCATTTCTCTTGAGTATTCCAGAATGCATGAACTTGTATCGAGATTCCTCCGTTTGGGCGTAGAAACATTTTGGACAACTTGAGGCAGAGGAAGACGAACTTTTTTCAACGTCTCGGAATTGCGTGGAAACTCACCCACCCTCCTCATTTCCAGTGAGGAATCCAGAATACATGAACTTGTTTCGAGATTCCTCCGTTTGGGCCCTGAACCATTAGGGACAACTTGAGGCAGAGGAAGACGAACTTTTTTCAACATCTCAGAATTGCGTGGAAACTCACCCACCCTCCTCATTTATCGTGAGGATTCCAGAATGCATTAAGTTGTTTCGAGATTCCTTCGTTTGGGCCCTGAACCATTTTGGACAACTTGAGGCAGTAGAAGACGAACTTTTTTCAACCTCTCGGAATTGCGTGGAAACTCACCCACCCTCCTCATTTCTCTTGAGTATTCCAGAATGCATGAACTTGTATCGAGATTCCTCCGTTTGGGCGTAGAAACATTTTGGACAACTTGAGGCAGAGGAAGACGAACTTTTTTGAACATCTCGGAATTGCGTGGAAACTCACCCACCCTCCTCATTTCTCGTGAGGAATCCAGAATGCATGAACTTTTTTTGAGATTCCTCTGTTTGGGCCCTGAACCATTTGGAACAACCTAAGGCAGAGGAAGACGAACTTTTTTCAACGTCTCGGAATTGCATGGAAACTCACCCACCCTCCTCATTGATCGTGAGGACTCCAGAATGCATTAAGTTGTTTCGAGATTCCTCCGTTTGGGCCCTGAACCATTTGGGATTACTTGAGGCAGAGGAAGACGAACTTTTTTCAACGTCTCGGAATTGCGTGGAAACTCACCCACCCTCCTCATTTCTCTTGAGTATTCCAGAATGCATGAACTTGTTTCGAGATTCCTTCGTTTGGGCCCTGAACCATTTTGGACAACTTGAGGAAGAGGAAGATGAACTTTTTTCAACATCTCGGAATTGCGTGGAAACTCACCCACCCTCCTCATTTCTCGTGAGGAATCCAGAATGCATGAACTTGTTTCGAGATTCCTCCGTTTGGGCCCTGAACCATTTGGGACAACTTGAGGCAGAGGAAGACGAACTTTTTTCAACATCTCAGAATTGCGTGGAAACTCACCCACCCTCCTCATTTATCGTGAGGATTCCAGAATGCATTAAGTTGTATCGAGATTCCTCAGTTTGGGCCCGGAACCATTTTTGACAACTAGAGGCAGTAGAAGACGAACTTTTTTCAACGTCTCGGAATTGCGTGGAAACTCACCCACCCTCCTTATTTCTCTTGAGTATTCCAGAATGCATGAACTTGTTTCGTGATTCCTCTGTTTTGGCCCTGAACCATTTGGGACTACTTGAGGCAGAAGAAGACGAACTTTTTTCAACGTCTCGGAATTGCTTGGAAACTCACCCACCCTCCTCATTTCTCTTGAGTATTCCAGAATGCATGAACTTGTTTCGAGATTCCTCCGTTTGGGCCCTGAACCATTTGGGACTACTTGAGGCAGAAGAAGACGAACTTTTTTCAACGTCTTGGAATTGCGTGGAAACTCACCCACCCTCCTCATTTCTCTTGAGTATTCCAGAATGCATGAACTTGTTTCGAGATTCCTCCGTTTGGACCCTGAACCATTTGGGACTACTTGAGGCAGAAGAAGACGAACTTTTTTCAACGTCTTGGAATTGCGTGGAAACTCACCCACCCTCCTCATTTCTCTTGAGTATTCCAGAATGCATGAACTTGTATCGAGATTCCTCCGTTTGGGCGTAGAAACATTTTGGACAACTTGAGGCAGAGGAAGACGAACTTTTTTCAACGTCTCGGAATTGCGTGGAAACTCACCCACCCTCCTCATTTCCAGTGAGGAATCCAGAATACATGAACTTGTTTCGAGATTCCTCCGTTTGGGCCCTGAACCATTAGGGACAACTTGAGGCAGAGGAAGACGAACTTTTTTCAACATCTCAGAATTGCGTGGAAACTCACCCACCCTCCTCATTTATCGTGAGGATTCCAGAATGCATTAAGTTGTTTCGAGATTCCTTCGTTTGGGCCCTGAACCATTTTGGACAACTTGAGGCAGTAGAAGACGAACTTTTCGGAATTGCGTGGAAACTCACCCACCCTCCTCATTTCTCTTGAGTATTCCAGAATGCATGAACTTGTTTCGAGATTCCTCCGTTTGGGCCCTGAACCATATGGGACAACTTGAGGCAGAAGAAGACGAACTTTTTTCAACGTCTGGGAATTGCGTAGAAACTCACCCACCCTCCTCATTTCTCTTGAGTATTCCAGAATGCATGAACTTGTTTCGAGATTCCTTCGTTTGGGCCCTGAACCATTTTGGACAACTTGAGGAAGAGGAAGATGAACTTTTTTCAACATCTCGGAATTGCATGGAAACTCACCCACCCTCCTCATTTCTCGTGAGGAATCCAGAATGCATGAACTTGTTTCGAGATTCCTCCGTTTGGGCCCTGAACCATTTGGGACAACTTGAGGCAGAGGAAGACGAACTTTTTTCAACATCTCAGAATTGCGTGGAAACTCACCCACCCTCCTCATTTATCGTGAGGATTCCAGAATGCATTAAGTTGTTTCGAGATTCCTTCGTTTGGGCCCTGAACCATTTTGGACAACTTGAGGCAGTAGAAGACGAACTTTTTTCAACCTCTCGGAATTGCGTGGAAACTCACCCACCCTCCTCATTTCTCTTGAGTATTCCAGAATGCATGAAATTGTATCGAGATTCCTCCGTTTGGGCGTAGAAACATTTTGGACAACTTGAGGCAGAGGAAGACGAACTTTTTTGAACATCTCGGAATTGCGTGGAAACTCACCCACCCTCCTCATTTCTCGTGAGGAATCCAGAATGCATGAACTTTTTTTGAGATTCCTCTGTTTGGGCCCTGAACCATTTGGAACAACCTAAGGCAGAGGAAGACGAACTTTTTTCAACGTCTCGGAATTGCATGGAAACTCACCCACCCTCCTCATTGATCGTGAGGACTCCAGAATGCATTAAGTTGTTTCGAGATTCCTCCGTTTGGGCCCTGAACCATTTGGGATTACTTGAGGCAGAGGAAGACGAACTTTTTTCAACGTCTCGGAATTGCGTGGAAACTCACCCACCCTCCTCATTTCTCTTGAGTATTCCAGAATGCATGAACTTGTTTCGAGATTCCTTCGTTTGGGCCCTGAACCATTTTGGACAACTTGAGGAAGAGGAAGATGAACTTTTTTCAACATCTCGGAATTGCGTGGAAACTCACCCACCCTCCTCATTTCTCGTGAGGAAACCAGAATGCATGAACTTGTTTCGAGATTCCTCCGTTTGGGCCCTGAACCATTTGGGACAACTTGAGGCAGAGGAAGACGAACTTTTTTCAACATCTCAGAATTGCGTGGAAACTCACCCACCCTCCTCATTTATCGTGAGGATTCCAGAATGCATTAAGTTGTTTCGAGAGTCCTTCGTTTGGGCCCGGAACCATTTTTGACAACTAGAGGCAGTAGAAGACGAACTTTTTTCAACGTCTCGGAATTGCGTGGAAACTCACCCACCCTCCTCATTTCTCTTGAGTATTCCAGAATGCATGATCTTGTTTCGTGATTCCTCTGTTTTGGCCCTGAACCATTTGGGACTACTTGAGGCAGAAGAAGACGAACTTTTTTCAACGTCTCGGAATTGCTTGGAAACTCACCCACCCTCCTCATTTCTCTTGAGTATTCCAGAATGCATGAACTTGTTTCGAGATTCCTCCGTTTGGGCCCTGAACCATTTGGGACAACTTGAGGCAGAGGAAGACGAACTTTTTTCAACATCTCAGAATTGCGTGGAAACTCACCCACCCTCCTCATTTATCGTGAGGATTCCAGAATGCATTAAGTTGTTTCGAGATTCCTTCGTTTGGGCCCGGAACCATTTTTGACAACTAGAGGCAGTAGAAGACGAACTTTTTTCAACGTCTCAGAATTGCGTGGAAACTCACCCACCCTCCTCATTTCTCTTGAGTATTCCAGAATGCATGAACTTGTTTCGAGATTCCTTCGTTTGGGCCCTGAACCATTTAGGACAACTTGAGGAAGAGGAAGATGAACTTTTTTCAACATCTCGGAATTGCGTGGAAACTCACCCACCCTCCTCATTTCTCGTGAGGAATCCAGAATGCATGAACTTGTTTCGAGATTCCTCCGTTTGGGCCCTGAACCATTTGGGACAACTTGAGGCAGAGGAAGACGAACTTTTTTCAACATCTCAGAATTGCGTGGAAACTCACCCACCCTCCTCATTTATCGTGAGGATTCCAGAATGCATTAAGTTGTATCGAGATTCCTTCGTTTGGGCCCGGAACCATTTTTGACAACTAGAGGCAGTAGAAGACGAACTTTTTTCAACGTCTCGGAATTGCGTGGAAACTCACCCACCCTCCTTATTTCTCTTGAGTATTCCAGAATGCATGAACTTGTTTCGTGATTCCTCTGTTTTGGCCCTGAACCATTTGGGACTACTTGAGGCAGAAGAAGACGAACTTTTTTCAACGTCTCGGAATTTCTTGGAAACTCACCCACCCTCCTCATTTCTCTTGAGTATTCCAGAATGCATTAAGTTGTTTCGAGATTCCTTCGTTTGGGCCCTGAACCAATTTGGACAACTTGAGGCAGTAGAAGACGAACTTTTTTCAACCTCTCGGAATTGCGTGGAAACTCACCCACCCTCCTCATTTCTCTTGAGTATTCCAGAATGCATGAACTTGTATCGAGATTCCTCCGTTTGGGCGTAGAAACATTTTGGACAACTTGAGGCAGAGGAAGACGAACTTTTTTGAACATCTCGGAATTGCGTGGAAACTCACCCACCCTCCTCATTTCTCGTGAGGAATCCAGAATGCATGAACTTTTTTCGAGATTCCTCTGTTTAGGCCCTGAACCATTTGGAACAACCTAAGGCAGAGGAAGACGAACTTTTTTCAACGTCTCGGAATTGCATGGAAACTCACCCACCCTCCTCATTGATCGTGAGGACTCCAGAATGCATTAAGTTGTTTCGAGATTCCTCCGTTTGGGCCCTGAACCATTTGGGATTACTTGAGGCAGAGGAAGACGAACTTTTTTCAACGTCTCGGAATTGCGTGGAAACTCACCCACCCTCCTCATTTATCGTGTGTATTCCAGAATGCATGAACTTGTTTCGAGATTCCTCCGTTTGGGCCCTGAACCATATGGGACAACTTGAGGCAGAAGAAGACGAACTTTTTTCAACGTCTGGGAATTGCGTAGAAACTCACCCACCCTCCTCATTTCTCTTGAGTATTCCAGAATGCATGAACTTGTTTCGAGATTCCTTCGTTTGGGCCCTGAACCATTTTGGACAACTTGAGGAAGAGGAAGATGAACTTTTTTCAACATCTCGGAATTGCATGGAAACTCACCCACCCTCCTCATTTCTCGTGAGGAATCCAGAATGCATGAACTTGTTTCGAGATTCCTCCGTTTGGGCCCTAAACCATTTGGGACAACTTGAGGCAGAGGAAGACGAACTTTTTTCAACATCTCAGAATTGCGTGGAAACTCACCCACCCACCTCATTTATCGTGAGGATTCCAGAATGCATTAAGTTGTATCGAGATTCCTTCGTTTGGGCCCGGAACCATTTTTGACAACTAGAGGCAGTAGAAGACGAACTTTTTTCAACGTCTCGGAATTGCGTGGAAACTCACCCACCCTCCTCATTTCTCTTGAGTATTCTAGAATGCATGAACTTGTTTCGTGATTCCTCTGTTTTGGCCCTGAACCATTTGGGACTACTTGAGGCAGAAGAAGACGAACTTTTTTCAACGTCTCGGAATTGCTTGGAAACTCACCCACCCTCCTCATTTCTCTTGAGTATTCCAGAATGCATGAACTTGTTTCGAGATTCCTCCGTTTGGGCCCTGAACCATTTGGGACAACTTGAGGCAGAGGAAGACGAACTTTTTTCAACATCTCAGAATTGCGTGGAAACTCACCCACCCTCCTCATTTATCGTGAGGATTCCAGAATGCATTAAGTTGTTTCGAGATTCCTTCGTTTGGGCCCGGAACCATTTTTGACAACTAGAGGCAGTAGAAGACGAACTTTTTTCAACGTCTCGGAATTGCGTGGAAACTCACCCACCCTCCTCATTTCTCTTGAGTATTCCAGAATGCATGAACTTGTTTCGAGATTCCTTCGTTTGGGCCCTGAACCATTTTGGACAACTTGAGGAAGAGGAAGATGAACTTTTTTCAACATCTCGGAATTGCGTGGAAACTCACCCACCCTCCTCATTTCTCGTGAGGAATCCAGAATGCATGAACTTGTTTCGAGATTCCTCCGTTTGGGCCCTGAACCATTTGGGACAACTTGAGGCAGAGGAAGACGAACTTTTTTCAACATCTCAGAATTGCGTGGAAACTCACCCACCCTCCTCATTTATCGTGAGGATTCCAGAATGCATTAAGTTGTATCGAGATTCCTTCGTTTGGGCCCGGAACCATTTTTGACAACTAGAGGCAGTAGAAGACGAACTTTTTTCAACGTCTCGGAATTGCGTGGAAACTCACCCACCCTCCTCATTTCTCTTGAGTATTCCAGAATGCATGAACTTGTTTCGTGATTCCTCTGTTTTGGCCCTGAACCATTTGGGACTACTTGAGGCAGAAGAAGACGAACTTTTTTCAACGTCTCGGAATTGCTTGGAAACTCACCCACCCTCCTCATTTCTCTTGAGTATTCCAGAATGCATGAACTTGTTTCGAGATTCCTCCGTTTGGGCCCTGAACCATTTGGGACTACTTGAGGCAGAAGAAGACGAACTTTTTTCAACGTCTTGGAATTGCGTGGAAACTCACCCACCCTCCTCATTTCTCTTGAGTATTCCAGAATGCATGAACTTGTATCGAGATTCCTCCGTTTGGGCGTAGAAACATTTTGGACAACTTGAGGCAGAGGAAGACGAACTTTTTTCAACATCTCAGAATTGCGTGGAAACTCACCCACCCTCCTCATTTCCAGTGAGGAATCCAGAATGCATGAACTTGTTTCGAGATTCCTCCGTTTGGGCCCTGAACCATTAGGGACAACTTGAGGCAGAGGAAGACGAACTTTTTTCAACATCTCAGAATTGCGTGGAAACTCACCCACCCTCCTCATTTATCGTGAGGATTCCAGAATGCATTAAGTTGTTTCGAGATTCCTTCGTTTGGGCCCTGAACCATTTTGGACAACTTGAGGCAGTAGAAGACGAACTTTTTTCAACCTCTCGGAATTGCGTGGAAACTCACCCACCCTCCTCATTTCTCTTGAGTATTCCAGAATGCATGAACTTGTATCGAGATTCCTCCGTTTGGGCGTAGAAACATTTTGGACAACTTGAGGCAGAGGAAGACGAACTTTTTTGAACATCTTGGAATTGCGTGGAAACTCACCCACCCTCCTCATTTCTCGTGAGGAATCCAGAATGCATGAACTTTTTTCGAGATTCCTCTGTTTGGGCCATGAACCATTTGGAACAACCTAAGGCAGAGGAAGACGAACTTTTTTCAACGTCTCGGAATTGCATGGAAACTCACCCACCCTCCTCATTGATCGTGAGGACTCCAGAATGCATTAAGTTGTTTCGAGATTCCTCCGTTTGGGCCCTGAACCATTTGGGATTACTTGAGGCAGAGGAAGACGAACTTTTTTCAACGTCTCGGAATTGCGTGGAAACTCACCCACCCTCCTCATTTATCGTGTGTATTCTAGAATGCATGAACTTGTTTCGAGATTCCTCCGTTTGGGCCCTGAACCATATGGGACAACTTGAGGCAGAAGAAGACGAACTTTTTTCAACGTCTGGGAATTGCGTAGAAACTCACCCACCCTCCTCATTTCTCTTGAGTATTCCAGAATGCATGAACTTGTTTCGAGATTCCTTCGTTTGGGCCCTGAACCATTTTGGACAACTTGAGGAAGAGGAAGATGAACTTTTTTCAACATCTCAGAATTGCGTGGAAACTCACCCACCCTCCTCATTTATCGTGAGGATTCCAGAATGCATTAAGTTGTTTCGAGATTCCTTCGTTTGGGCCCGGAACCATTTTTGACAACTAGAGGCAGTAGAAGACGAACTTTTTTCAACGTCTCGGAATTGCGTGGAAACTCACCCACCCTCCTCATTTCTCTTGAGTATTCCAGAATGCATGAACTTGTTTCGAGATTCCTTCGTTTGGGCCCTGAACCATTTGGGACTACTTGAGGAAAAAGAAGACGAACTTTTTTCAACGTCTCGGAATTGCTTGGAAACTCACCCACCCTCCTCATTTCTCTTGAGTATTCCAGAATGCATGAACTTGTTTCGAGATTCCTCCGTTTGGGCCCTGAACCATTTGGGACTACTTGAGGCAGAAGAAGACGAACTTTTTTCAACGTCTCGGAATTGCGTGGAAACTCACCCACCCTCCTCATTTCTCTTGAGTATTCCAGAATGCATGAACTTGTATCGAGATTCCTCCGTTTGGGCGTAAAAACATTTTGGACAACTTGAGGCAGAGGAAGACGAACTTTTTTCAACGTCTCGGAATTGCGTGGAAACTCACCCACCCACCTCATTTCTCGTGAGGATTCCAGAATGCATGAACTTGTTTCGAGATTCCTCCGTTTGGGCCCTGAACCATTTGGGACAACTTGAGGCAGAGGAAGACGAACTTTTTTCAACGTCTCGGAATTGCGTGGAAACTCACCCACCCTCGTCATTTATCGTGAGGATTCCAGAATGCATTAAGTTGTTTCGAGATTCCTTCGTTTGGGCCCTGAACCATTTTGGACAACTTGAGGCAGTAGAAGACGAACTTTTTTCAACCTCTCGGAATTGCGTGGAAACTCACCCACCCTCCTCATTTCTCTTGAGTATTCCAGAATGCATGAACTTGTATCGAGATTCCTCCGTTTGGGCGTAGAAACATTTTGGACAACTTGAGGCAGAGGAAGAAGAACTTTTTTGAACATCTCGGATTTGCGTGGAAACTCTCCCACCCTCCTCATTTCTCGTGAGGAATCCAGAATGCATGAACTTTTTTCGAGATTCCTCTGTTTGGGCCCTGAACCATTTGGAACAACCTAAGGCAGAGGAAGACGAACTTTTTTCAACGTCTCGGAATTGCGTGGAAACTCACCCACCCGCCTCATTGATCGTGAGGACTCCAGAATGCATTAAGTTGTTTCGAGATTCCTCCGTTTGGGCCCTGAACCATTTGGGACTACTTGAGGCAGAGGAAGACGAACTTTTTTCAACGTCTCGGAATTGCGTGGAAACTCACCCACCCTCCTCATTTATCGTGTGTATTCCAGAATGCATGAACTTGTTTCGAGATTCCTCCGTTTGGGCCCTGAACCATATGGGACAACTTGAGGCAGAAGAAGACGAACTTTTTTCAACGTCTGGGAATTGCGTTGAAACTCACCCACCCTCCTCATTTCTCTTGAGTATTCCAGAATGCATGAACTTGTTTCGAGATTCCTTCGTTTGGGCCCTGAACCATTTTGGACAACTTGAGGAAGAGGAAGATGAACTTTTTTCAACATCTCGGAATTGCGTGGAAACTCACCCACCCTCCTCATTTCTCGTGAGGAATCCAGAATGCATGAACTTGTTTCGAGATTCCTCCGTTTGGGCCCTGAACCATTTGGGACAACTTGAGGCAGAGGAAGACGAACTTTTTTCAACATCTCAGAATTGCGTGGAAACTCACCCACCCTCCTCATTTATCGTGAGGATTCCAGAATGCATTAAGTTGTTTCGAGATTCCTTCGTTTGGGCCCGGAACCATTTTTGACAACTAGAGGCAGTAGAAGACGAACTTTTTTCAACGTCTGGGAATTGCGTTGAAACTCACCCACCCTCCTCATTTCTCTTGAGTATTCCAGAATGCATGAACTTGTTTCGAGATTCCTTCGTTTGGGCCCTGAACCATTTTGGACAACTTGAGGAAGAGGAAGATGAACTTTTTTCAACATCTCGGAATTGCGTGGAAACTCACCCACCCTCCTCATTTCTCGTGAGGAATCCAGAATGCATGAACTTGTTTCGAGATTCCTCCGTTTGGGCCCTGAACCATTTGGGACAACTTGAGGCAGAGGAAGACGAACTTTTTTCAACATCTCAGAATTGCGTGGAAACTCACCCACCCTCCTCATTTATCGTGAGGATTCCAGAATGCATTAAGTTGTTTCGAGATTCCTTCATTTGGGCCCGGAACCATTTTTGACAACTAGAGGCAGTAGAAGACGAACTTTTTTCAACGTCTCGGAATTGCGTGGAAACTCACCCACCCTCCTCATTTCTCTTGAGTATTCCAGAATGCATGAACTTGTATCGAGATTCCTCCGTTTGGGCGTAGAAACATTTTGGACAACTTGAGGCAGAGGAAGACGAACTTTTTTGAACATCTCGGAATTGCGTGGAAACTCACCCACCCTCCTCATTGATCGTGAGGACTCCAGAATGCATTAAGTTGTTTCGAGATTCCTCCGTTTGGGCCCTGAACCATTTGGGATTACTTGAGGCAGAGGAAGACGAACTTTTTTCAACGTCTCGGAATTGCGTGGAAACTCACCCACCCTCCTCATTTATCGTGTGTATTCCAGAATGCATGAACTTGTTTCGAGATTCCTCCGTTTGGGCCCTGAACCATATGGGACAACTTGAGGCAGAAGAAGACGAACTTTTTTCAACGTCTGGGAATTGCGTAGAAACTCACCCACCCTCCTCATTTCTCTTGAGTATTCCAGAATGCATGAACTTGTTTCGAGATTCCTTCGTTTGGGCCCTGAACCATTTTGGACAACTTGAGGAAGAGGAAGATGAACTTTTTTCAACATCTCGGAATTGCGTGGAAACTCACCCACCCTCCTCATTTCTCGTGAGGAATCCAGAATGCATGAACTTGTTTCGAGATTTCTCCGTTTGGGCCCTGAACCATTTGGGACAACTTGAGGCAGAGGAAGACGAACTTTTTTCAACATCTCAGAATTGCGTGGAAACTCACCCACCCTCCTCATTTATCGTGAGGATTCCAGAATGCATTAAGTTGTTTCGAGATTCCTTCGTTTGGGCCCGGAACCATTTTTGACAACTAGAGGCAGTAGAAGACGAACTTTTTTCAACCTCTCGGATTTGCGTGGAAACTCTCCCACCCTCCTCATTTCTCGTGAGGAATCCAGAATGCATGAACTTTTTTCGAGATTCCTCTGTTTGGGCCCTGAACCATTTGGAACAACCTAAGGCAGAGGAAGACGAACTTTTTTCAACGTCTCGGAATTGCGTGGAAACTCACCCACCCGCCTCATTGATCGTGAGGACTCCAGAATGCATTAAGTTGTTTCGAGATTCCTCCGTTTGGGCCCTGAACCATTTGGGACTACTTGAGGCAGAGGAAGACGAACTTTTTTCAACGTCTCGGAATTGCGTGGAAACTCACCCACCCTCCTCATTTATCGTGTGTATTCCAGAATGCATGAACTTGTTTCGAGATTCCTCCGTTTGGGCCCTGAACCATATGGGACAACTTGAGGCAGAAGAAGACGAACTTTTTTCAACGTCTGGGAATTGCGTTGAAACTCACCCACCCTCCTCATTTCTCTTGAGTATTCCAGAATGCATGAACTTGTTTCGAGATTCCTTCGTTTGGGCCCTGAACCATTTTGGACAACTTGAGGAAGAGGAAGATGAACTTTTTTCAACATCTCGGAATTGCGTGGAAACTCACCCACCCTCCTCATTTCTCGTGAGGAATCCAGAATGCATGAACTTGTTTCGAGATTCCTCCGTTTGGGCCCTGAACCATTTGGGACAACTTGAGGCAGAGGAAGACGAACTTTTTTCAACATCTCAGAATTGCGTGGAAACTCACCCACCCTCCTCATTTATCGTGAGGATTCCAGAATGCATTAAGTTGTTTCGAGATTCCTTCGTTTGGGCCCGGAACCATTTTTGACAACTAGAGGCAGTAGAAGACGAACTTTTTTCAACGTCTCGGAATTGCGTGGAAACTCACCCACCCTCCTCATTTCTCTTGAGTATTCCAGAATGCATGAACTTGTATCGAGATTCCTCCGTTTGGGCGTAGAAACATTTTGGACAACTTGAGGCAGAGGAAGACGAACTTTTTTGAACATCTCGGAATTGCGTGGAAACTCACCCACCCTCCTCATTGATCGTGAGGACTCCAGAATGCATTAAGTTGTTTCGAGATTCCTCCGTTTGGGCCCTGAACCATTTGGGATTACTTGAGGCAGAGGAAGACGAACTTTTTTCAACGTCTCGGAATTGCGTGGAAACTCACCCACCCTCCTCATTTATCGTGTGTATTCCAGAATGCATGAACTTGTTTCGAGATTCCCCCGTTTGGGCCCTGAACCATATGGGACAACTTGAGGCAGAAGAAGACGAACTTTTTTCAACGTCTGGGAATTGCGTAGAAACTCACCCACCCTCCTCATTTCTCTTGAGTATTCCAGAATGCATGAACTTGTTTCGAGATTCCTTCGTTTGGGCCCTGAACCATTTTGGACAACTTGAGGAAGAGGAAGATGAACTTTTTTCAACATCTCGGAATTGCGTGGAAACTCACCCACCCTCCTCATTTCTCGTGAGGAATCCAGAATGCATGAACTTGTTTCGAGATTTCTCCGTTTGGGCCCTGAACCATTTGGGACAACTTGAGGCAGAGGAAGACGAACTTTTTTCAACATCTCAGAATTGCGTGGAAACTCACCCACCCTCCTCATTTATCGTGAGGATTCCAGAATGCATTAAGTTGTTTCGAGATTCCTTCGTTTGGGCCCGGAACCATTTTTGACAACTAGAGGCAGTAGAAGACGAACTTTTTTCAACCTCTCGGATTTGCGTGGAAACTCTCCCACCCTCCTCATTTCTCGTGAGGAATCCAGAATGCATGAACTTTTTTCGAGATTCCTCTGTTTGGGCCCTGAACCATTTGGAACAACCTAAGGCAGAGGAAGACGAACTTTTTTCAACGTCTCGGAATTGCGTGGAAACTCACCCACCCGCCTCATTGATCGTGAGGACTCCAGAATGCATTAAGTTGTTTCGAGATTCCTCCGTTTGGGCCCTGAACCATTTGGGACTACTTGAGGCAGAGGAAGACGAACTTTTTTCAACGTCTCGGAATTGCGTGGAAACTCACCCACCCTCCTCATTTATCGTGTGTATTCCAGAATGCATGAACTTGTTTCGAGATTCCTCCGTTTGGGCCCTGAACCATATGGGACAACTTGAGGCAGAAGAAGACGAACTTTTTTCAACGTCTGGGAATTGCGTTGAAACTCACCCACCCTCCTCATTTCTCTTGAGTATTCCAGAATGCATGAACTTGTTTCGAGATTCCTTCGTTTGGGCCCTGAACCATTTTGGACAACTTGAGGAAGAGGAAGATGAACTTTTTTCAACATCTCGGAATTGCGTGGAAACTCACCCACCCTCCTCATTTCTCGTGAGGAATCCAGAATGCATGAACTTGTTTCGAGATTCCTCCGTTTGGGCCCTGAACCATTTGGGACAACTTGAGGCAGAGGAAGACGAACTTTTTTCAACATCTCAGAATTGCGTGGAAACTCACCCACCCTCCTCATTTATCGTGAGGATTCCAGAATGCATTAAGTTGTTTCGAGATTCCTTCGTTTGGGCCCGGAACCATTTTTGACAACTAGAGGCAGTAGAAGACGAACTTTTTTCAACGTCTCGGAATTGCGTGGAAACTCACCCACCCTCCTCATTTCTCTTGAGTATTCCAGAATGCATGAACTTGTATCGAGATTCCTCCGTTTGGGCGTAGAAACATTTTGGACAACTTGAGGCAGAGGAAGACGAACTTTTTTGAACATCTCGGAATTGCGTGGAAACTCACCCACCCTCCTCATTGATCGTGAGGACTCCAGAATGCATTAAGTTGTTTCGAGATTCCTCCGTTTGGGCCCTGAACCATTTGGGATTACTTGAGGCAGAGGAAGACGAACTTTTTTCAACGTCTCGGAATTGCGTGGAAACTCACCCACCCTCCTCATTTATCGTGTGTATTCCAGAATGCATGAACTTGTTTCGAGATTCCTCCGTTTGGGCCCTGAACCATATGGGACAACTTGAGGCAGAAGAAGACGAACTTTTTTCAACGTCTGGGAATTGCGTAGAAAATCACCCACCCTCCTCATTTATCGTGTGTATTCCAGAATGCATGAACTTGTTTCGAGATTCCTCCGTTTGGGCCCTGAACCATTTGGGATTACTTGAGGCAGAGGAAGACGAACTTTTTTCAACGTCTCGGAATTGCGTGGAAACTCACCCACCCTCCTCATTTCTCTTGAGTATTCCAGAATGCATGAACTTGTTTCGAGATTCCTTCGTTTGGGCCCTGAACCATTTTGGACAACTTGAGGAAGAGGAAGATGAACTTTTTTCAACATCTCGGAATTGCGTGGAAACTCACCCACCCTCCTCATTTCTCGTGAGGAATCCAGAATGCATGAACTTGTTTCGAGATTTCTCCGTTTGGGCCCTGAACCATTTGGGACAACTTGAGGCAGAGGAAGACGAACTTTTTTCAACATCTCAGAATTGCGTGGAAACTCACCCACCCTCCTCATTTATCGTGAGGATTCCAGAATGCATTAAGTTGTTTCGAGATTCCTTCGTTTGGGCCCGGAACCATTTTTGACAACTAGAGGCAGTAGAAGACGAACTTTTTTCAACGTCTCGGAATTGCGTGGAAACTCACCCACCCTCCTCATTTCTCTTGAGTATTCCAGAATGCATGAACTTGTTTCGAGATTCCTTCGTTTGGGCCCTGAACCATTTTGGACAACTTGAGGAAGAGGAAGAGGAAGATGAACTTTTTTCAACATCTCGGAATTGCGTGGAAACTCACCCACCCTCCTCATTTCTCGTGTGGAATCCAGAATGCATGAACTTGTTTCGAGATTCCTCCGTTTGGGCCCTGAACCATTTGGGACAACTTGAGGCAGAGGAAGACGAACTTTTTTCAACATCTCAGAATTGCGTGGAAACTCACCCACCCTCCTCATTTATCGTGAGGATTC
Source organism: Acacia crassicarpa (assembly GCA_034222035.1). Taxonomy (NCBI): domain Eukaryota; kingdom Viridiplantae; phylum Streptophyta; class Magnoliopsida; order Fabales; family Fabaceae; genus Acacia; species Acacia crassicarpa. The sequence goes on from JAWXYG010000012.1 coordinate 39,575,459, forward strand.
CAGAATGCATTAAGTTGTTTCGAGATTCCTTCGTTTGGGCCCGGAACCATTTTTGACAACTAGAGGCAATAGAAGACGAACTTTTTTCAACGTCTCGGAATTGCGTGGAAACTCACCCACCCTCCTCATTTCTCTTGAGTATTCCAGAATGCATGAACTTGTATCGAGATTCCTCCGTTTGGGCGTAGAAACATTTTGGACAACTTGAGGCAGAGGAAGACGAACTTTTTTGAACATCTCGGAATTGCGTGGAAACTCACCCACCCTCCTCATTGATCGTGAGGACTCCAGAATGCATTAAGTTGTTTCGAGATTCCTCCGTTTGGGCCCTGAACCATTTGGGATTACTTGAGGCAGAGGAAGGCGAACTTTTTCAACGTCTCGGAATTGCGTGGAAACTCACCCACCCTCCTCATTTATCGTGTGTATTCCAGAATGCATGAACTTGTTTCGAGATTCCTCCGTTTGGGCCCTGAACCATATGGGACAACTTGAGGCAGAAGAAGACGAACTTTTTTCAACGTCTGGGAATTGCGTAGAAACTCACCCACCCTCCTCATTTCTCTTGAGTATTCCAGAATGCATGAACTTGTTTCGAGATTCCTTCGTTTGGGCCCTGAACCATTTTGGACAACTTGAGGAAGAGGAAGATGAACTTTTTTCAACATCTCGGAATTGCGTGGAAACTCACCCACCCTCCTCATTTCTCGTGAGGAATCCAGAATGCATGAACTTGTTTCGAGATTCCTCCGTTTGGGCCCTGAACCATTTGGGACAACTTGAGGCAGAGGAAGACGAACTTTTTTCAACATCTCAGAATTGCGTGGAAACTCACCCACCCTCCTCATTTATCGTGAGGATTCCAGAATGCATTAAGTTGTTTCGAGATTCCTTCGTTTGGGCCCGGAACCATTTTTGACAACTAGAGGCAGTAGAAGACGAACTTTTTTCAACCTCTCGGAATTGCGTGGAGACTCACCCACCCTCCTCATTTCTCTTGAGTATTCCAGAATGCATGAACTTGTATCGAGATTCCTCCGTTTGGGCCCTGAACCATTAGGGACAACTTGAGGCAGAGGAAGACGAACTTTTTTCAACATCTCAGAATTGCGTGGAAACTCACCCACCCTCCTCATTTATCGTGAGGATTCCAGAATGCATTAAGTTGTTTCGAGATTCCTTCGTTTGGGCCCTGAACCATTTTGGACAACTTGAGGCAGTAGAAGACGAACTTTTTTCAACCTCTCGGAATTGCGTGGAGACTCACCCACCCTCCTCATTTCTCTTGAGTATTCCAGAATGCATGAACTTGTATCGAGATTCCTCCGTTTGGGCGTAGAAACATTTTGGACAACTTGAGGCAGAGGAAGACGAACTTTTTTGAACATCTCGGAATTGCGTGGAAACTCACCCACCCTCCTCATTGATCGTGAGGACTCCAGAATGCATTAAGTTGTTTCGAGATTCCTCCGTTTGGGCCCTGAACCATTTGGGATTACTTGAGGCAGAGGAAGACGAACTTTTTTCAACGTCTCGGAATTGCGTGGAAACTCACCCACCCTCCTCATTTATCGTGTGTATTCCAGAATGCATGAACTTGTTTCGAGATTCCTCCGTTTGGGCCCTGAACCATATGGGACAACTTGAGGCAGAAGAAGACGAACTTTTTTCAACGTCTGGGAATTGCGTAGAAACTCACCCACCCTCCTCATTTCTCTTGAGTATTCCAGAATGCATGAACTTGTTTCGAGATTCCTTCGTTTGGGCCCTGAACCATTTTGGACAACTTGAGGAAGAGGAAGATGAACTTTTTTCAACATCTCGGAATTGCGTGGAAACTCACCCACCCTCCTCATTTCTCGTGAGGAATCCAGAATGCATGAACTTGTTTCGAGATTCCTCCGTTTGGGCCCTGAACCATTTGGGACAACTTGAGGCAGAGGAAGACGAACTTTTTTCAACATCTCAGAATTGCGTGGAAACTCACCCACCCTCCTCATTTATCGTGACGATTCCAGAATGCATTAAGTTGTTTCGAGATTCCTTCGTTTGGGCCCGGAACCATTTTTGACAACTAGAGGCAGTAGAAGACGAACTTTTTTCAACGTCTCGGAATTGCGTGGAAACTCACCCACCCTCCTCATTTCTCTTGAGTATTCCAGAATGCATGAACTTGTTTCGAGATTCCTTCGTTTGGGCCCTGAACCATTTTGGACAACTTGAGGAAGAGGAAGATGAACTTTTTTCAACATCTCGGAATTGCGTGGAAACTCACCCACCCTCCTCATTTCTCGTGAGGAATCCAGAATGCATGAACTTGTTTCGAGATTCCTCCGTTTGGGCCCTGAACCATTTGGGACAACTTGAGGCAGAGGAAGACGAACTTTTTTCAACATCTCAGAATTGCGTGGAAACTCACCCACCCTCCTCATTTATCGTGAGGATTCCAGAATGCATTAAGTTGTTTCGAGATTCCTTCGTTTGGGCCCGGAACCATTTTTGACAACTAGAGGCAGTAGAAGACGAACTTTTTTCAACCTCTCGGAATTGCGTGGAGACTCACCCACCCTCCTCATTTCTCTTGAGTATTCCAGAATGCATGAACTTGTATCGAGATTCCTCCGTTTGGGCCCTGAACCATTAGGGACAACTTGAGGCAGAGGAAGACGAACTTTTTTCAACATCTCAGAATTGCGTGGAAACTCACCCACCCTCCTCATTTATCGTGAGGATTCCAGAATGCATTAAGTTGTTTCGAGATTCCTTCGTTTGGGCCCTGAACCATTTTGGACAACTTGAGGCAGTAGAAGACGAACTTTTTTCAACCTCTCGGAATTGCGTGGAGACTCACCCACCCTCCTCATTTCTCTTGAGTATTCCAGAATGCATGAACTTGTATCGAGATTCCTCCGTTTGGGCGTAGAAACATTTTGGACAACTTGAGGCAGAGGAAGACGAACTTTTTTGAACATCTCGGAATTGCGTGGAAACTCACCCACCCTCCTCATTGATCGTGAGGACTCCAGAATGCATTAAGTTGTTTCGAGATTCCTCCGTTTGGGCCCTGAACCATTTGGGATTACTTGAGGCAGAGGAAGACGAACTTTTTCAACGTCTCGGAATTGCGTGGAAACTCACCCACCCTCCTCATTTATCGTGTGTATTCCAGAATGCATGAACTTGTTTCGAGATTCCTCCGTTTGGGCCCTGAACCATATGGGACAACTTGAGGCAGAAGAAGACGAACTTTTTTCAACGTCTGGGAATTGCGTAGAAACTCACCCACCCTCCTCATTTCTCTTGAGTATTCCAGAATGCATGAACTTGTTTCGAGATTCCTTCGTTTGGGCCCTGAACCATTTTGGACAACTTGAGGAAGAGGAAGATGAACTTTTTTCAACATCTCGGAATTGCGTGGAAACTCACCCACCCTCCTCATTTCTCGTGAGGAATCCAGAATGCATGAACTTGTTTCGAGATTCCTCCGTTTGGGCCCTGAACCATTTGGGACAACTTGAGGCAGAGGAAGACGAACTTTTTTCAACATCTCAGAATTGCGTGGAAACTCACCCACCCTCCTCATTTATCGTGAGGATTCCAGAATGCATTAAGTTGTTTCGAGATTCCTTCGTTTGGGCCCGGAACCATTTTTGACAACTAGAGGCAGTAGAAGACGAACTTTTTTCAACGTCTCGGAATTGCGTGGAAACTCACCCACCCTCCTCATTTCTCTTGAGTATTCCAGAATGCATGAACTTGTTTCGAGATTCCTTCGTTTGGGCCCTGAACCATTTTGGACAACTTGAGGAAGAGGAAGATGAACTTTTTTCAACATCTCGGAATTGCGTGGAAACTCACCCACCCTCCTCATTTCTCGTGAGGAATCCAGAATGCATGAACTTGTTTCGAGATTCCTCCGTTTGGGCCCTGAACCATTTGGGACAACTTGAGGCAGAGGAAGACGAACTTTTTTCAACATCTCAGAATTGCGTGGAAACTCACCCACCCTCCTCATTTATCGTGAGGATTCCAGAATGCATTAAGTTGTATCGAGATTCCTTCGTTTGGGCCCGGAACCATTTTTGACAACTAGAGGCAGTAGAAGACGAACTTTTTTCAACGTCTCGGAATTGCGTGGAAACTCACCCACCCTCCTCATTTCTCTTGAGTATTCCAGAATGCATGAACTTGTTTCGTGATTCCTCTGTTTTGGCCCTGAACCATTTGGGACTACTTGAGGCAGAAGAAGACGAACTTTTTTCAACGTCTCGGAATTGCTTGGACACTCACCCACCCTCCTCATTTCTCTTGAGTATTCCAGAATGCATGAACTTGTTTCGAGATTCCTCCGTTTGGGCCCTGAACCATTTGGGACAACTTGAGGCAGAGGAAGACGAACTTTTTTCATCATCTCAGAATTGCGTGGAAACTCACCCACCCTCCTCATTTATCGTGAGGATTCCAGAATGCATTAAGTTGTATCGAGATTCCTTCGTTTGGGCCCGGAACCATTTTTGACAACTAGAGGCAGTAGAAGACGAACTTTTTTCAACGTCTCGGAATTGCGTGGAAACTCACCCACCCTCCTCATTTCTCTTGAGTATTCCAGAATGCATGAACTTGTTTCGTGATTCCTCTGTTTTGGCCCTGAACCATTTGGGACTACTTGAGGCAGAAGAAGACGAACTTTTTTCAACGTCTCGGAATTGCTTGGAAACTCACCCACCCTCCTCATTTCTCTTGAGTATTCCAGAATGCATGAACTTGTTTCGAGATTCCTCCGTTTGGGCCCTGAACCATTTGGGACTACTTGAGGCAGAAGAAGACGAACTTTTTTCAACGTCTTGGAATTGCGTGGAAACTCACCCACCCTCCTCATTTCTCTTGAGTATTCCAGAATGCATGAACTTGTATCGAGATTCCTCCGTTTGGGCGTAGAAACATTTTGGACAACTTGAGGCAGAGGAAGACGAACTTTTTTCAACGTCTCGGAATTGCGTGGAAACTCACCCACCCTCCTCATTTCTCGTGAGGAATCCAGAATGCATGAACTTGTTTCGAGATTCCTCCGTTTGGGCCCTGAACCATTAGGGACAACTTGAGGCAGAGGAAGACGAACTTTTTTCAACATCTCAGAATTGCGTGGAAACTCACCCACCCTCCTCATTTATCGTGAGGATTCCAGAATGCATTAAGTTGTTTCGAGATTCCTTCGTTTGGGCCCTGAACCATTTTGGACAACTTGAGGCAGTAGAAGACGAACTTTTTTCAACCTCTCGGAATTGCGTGGAGACTCACCCACCCTCCTCATTTCTCTTGAGTATTCCAGAATGCATGAACTTGTATCGAGATTCCTCCGTTTGGGCGTAGAAACATTTTGGACAACTTGAGGCAGAGGAAGACGAACTTTTTTGAACATCTCGGAATTGCGTGGAAACTCACACACCCTCCTCATTGATCGTGAGGACTCCAGAATGCATTAAGTTGTTTCGAGATTCCTCCGTTTGGGCCCTGAACCATTTGGGATTACTTGAGGCAGAGGAAGACGAACTTTTTTCAACGTCTCGGAATTGCGTGGAAACTCACCCACCCTCCTCATTTATCGTGTGTATTCCAGAATGCATGAACTTGTTTCGAGATTCCTCCGTTTGGGCCCTGAACCATATGGGACAACTTGAGGCAGAAGAAGACGAACTTTTTTCAACGTCTGGGAATTGCGTAGAAACTCACCCACCCTCCTCATTTCTCTTGAGTATTCCAGAATGCATGAACTTGTTTCGAGATTCCTTCGTTTGGGCCCTGAACCATTTTGGACAACTTGAGGAAGAGGAAGATGAACTTTTTTCAACATCTCGGAATTGCGTGGAAACTCACCCACCCTCCTCATTTCTCGTGAGGAATCCAGAATGCATGAACTTGTTTCGAGATTCCTCCGTTTGGGCCCTGAACCATTTGGGACAACTTGAGGCAGAGGAAGACGAACTTTTTTCAACATCTCAGAATTGCGTGGAAACTCACCCACCCTCCTCATTTATCGTGAGGATTCCAGAATGCATTAAGTTGTTTCGAGATTCCTTCGTTTGGGCCCGGAACCATTTTTGACAACTAGAGGCAGTAGAAGACGAACTTTTTTCAACGTCTCGGAATTGCGTGGAAACTCACCCACCCTCCTCATTTCTCTTGAGTATTCCAGAATGCATGAACTTGTTTCGAGATTCCTTCGTTTGGGCCCTGAACCATTTTGGACAACTTGAGGAAGAGGAAGATGAACTTTTTTCAACATCTCGGAATTGCGTGGAAACTCACCCACCCTCCTCATTTCTCGTGAGGAATCCAGAATGCATGAACTTGTTTCGAGATTCCTCCGTTTGGGCCCTGAACCATTTGGGACAACTTGAGGCAGAGGAAGACGAACTTTTTTCAACATCTCAGAATTGCGTGGAAACTCACCCACCCTCCTCATTTATCGTGAGGATTCCAGAATGCATTAAGTTGTATCGAGATTCCTTCGTTTGGGCCCGGAACCATTTTTGACAACTAGAGGCAGTAGAAGACGAACTTTTTTCAACGTCTCGGAATTGCGTGGAAACTCACCCACCCTCCTCATTTCTCTTGAGTATTCCAGAATGCATGAACTTGTTTCGTGATTCCTCTGTTTTGGCCCTGAACCATTTGGGACTACTTGAGGCAGAAGAAGACGAACTTTTTTCAACGTCTCGGAATTGCTTGGAAACTCACCCACCCTCCTCATTTCTCTTGAGTATTCCAGAATGCATGAACTTGTTTCGAGATTCCTCCGTTTGGGCCCTGAACCATTTGGGACAACTTGAGGCAGAGGAAGACGAACTTTTTTCATCATCTCAGAATTGCGTGGAAACTCACCCACCCTCCTCATTTATCGTGAGGATTCCAGAATGCATTAAGTTGTATCGAGATTCCTTCGTTTGGGCCCGGAACCATTTTTGACAACTAGAGGCAGTAGAAGACGAACTTTTTTCAACGTCTCGGAATTGCGTGGAAACTCACCCACCCTCCTCATTTCTCTTGAGTATTCCAGAATGCATGAACTTGTTTCGTGATTCCTCTGTTTTGGCCCTGAACCATTTGGGACTACTTGAGGCAGAAGAAGACGAACTTTTTTCAACGTCTCGGAATTGCTTGGAAACTCACCCACCCTCCTCATTTCTCTTGAGTATTCCAGAATGCATGAACTTGTTTCGAGATTCCTCCGTTTGGGCCCTGAACCATTTGGGACTACTTGAGGCAGAAGAAGACGAACTTTTTTCAACGTCTTGGAATTGCGTGGAAACTCACCCACCCTCCTCATTTCTCTTGAGTATTCCAGAATGCATGAACTTGTATCGAGATTCCTCCGTTTGGGCGTAGAAACATTTTGGACAACTTGAGGCAGAGGAAGACGAACTTTTTTCAACGTCTCGGAATTGCGTGGAAACTCACCCACCCTCCTCATTTCTCGTGAGGAATCCAGAATGCATGAACTTGTTTCGAGATTCCTCCGTTTGGGCCCTGAACCATTAGGGACAACTTGAGGCAGAGGAAGACGAACTTTTTTCAACATCTCAGAATTGCGTGGAAACTCACCCACCCTCCTCATTTATCGTGAGGATTCCAGAATGCATTAAGTTGTTTCGAGATTCCTTCGTTTGGGCCCTGAACCATTTTGGACAACTTGAGGCAGTAGAAGACGAACTTTTTTCAACCTCTCGGAATTGCGTGGAGACTCACCCACCCTCCTCATTTCTCTTGAGTATTCCAGAATGCATGAACTTGTATCGAGATTCCTCCGTTTGGGCGTAGAAACATTTTGGACAACTTGAGGCAGAGGAAGACGAACTTTTTTGAACATCTCGGAATTGCGTGGAAACTCACCCACCCTCCTCATTTATCGTGTGTATTCCAGAATGCATGAACTTGTTTCGAGATTCCTCCGTTTGGGCCCTGAACCATATGGGACAACTTGAGGCAGAAGAAGACGAACTTTTTTCAACGTCTGGGAATTGCGTAGAAACTCACCCACCCTCCTCATTTCTCTTGAGTATTCCAGAATGCATGAACTTGTTTCGAGATTCCTTCGTTTGGGCCCTGAACCATTTTGGACAACTTGAGGAAGAGGAAGATGAACTTTTTTCAACATCTCGGAATTGCGTGGAAACTCACCCACCCTCCTCATTTCTCGTGAGGAATCCAGAATGCATGAACTTGTTTCGAGATTCCTCCGTTTGGGCCCTGAACCATTTGGGACAACTTGAGGCAGAGGAAGACGAACTTTTTTCAACATCTCAGAATTGCGTGGAAACTCACCCACCCTCCTCATTTATCGTGAGGATTCCAGAATGCATTAAGTTGTTTCGAGATTCCTTCGTTTGGGCCCGGAACCATTTTTGACAACTAGAGGCAGTAGAAGACGAACTTTTTTCAACGTCTCGGAATTGCGTGGAAACTCACCCACCCTCCTCATTTCTCTTGAGTATTCCAGAATGCATGAACTTGTTTCGAGATTCCTTCGTTTGGGCCCTGAACCATTTTGGACAACTTGAGGAAGAGGAAGATGAACTTTTTTCAACATCTCGGAATTGCGTGGAAACTCACCCACCCTCCTCATTTCTCGTGAGGAATCCAGAATGCATGAACTTGTTTCGAGATTCCTCCGTTTGGGCCCTGAACCATTTGGGACAACTTGAGGCAGAGGAAGACGAACTTTTTTCAACATCTCAGAATTGCGTGGAAACTCACCCACCCTCCTCATTTATCGTGAGGATTCCAGAATGCATTAAGTTGTATCGAGATTCCTTCGTTTGGGCCCGGAACCATTTTTGACAACTAGAGGCAGTAGAAGACGAACTTTTTTCAACGTCTCGGAATTGCGTGGAAACTCACCCACCCTCCTCATTTCTCTTGAGTATTCCAGAATGCATGAACTTGTTTCGTGATTCCTCTGTTTTGGCCCTGAACCATTTGGGACTACTTGAGGCAGAAGAAGACGAACTTTTTTCAACGTCTCGGAATTGCTTGGAAACTCACCCACCCTCCTCATTTCTCTTGAGTATTCCAGAATGCATGAACTTGTTTCGAGATTCCTCCGTTTGGGCCCTGAACCATTTGGGACAACTTGAGGCAGAGGAAGACGAACTTTTTTCATCATCTCAGAATTGCGTGGAAACTCACCCACCCTCCTCATTTATCGTGAGGATTCCAGAAGGCATTAAGTTGTATCGAGATTCCTTCGTTTGGGCCCGGAACCATTTTTGACAACTAGAGGCAGTAGAAGACGAACTTTTTTCAACGTCTCGGAATTGCGTGGAAACTCACCCACCCTCCTCATTTCTCTTGAGTATTCCAGAATGCATGAACTTGTTTCGTGATTCCTCTGTTTTGGCCCTGAACCATTTGGGACTACTTGAGGCAGAAGAAGACGAACTTTTTTCAACGTCTCGGAATTGCTTGGAAACTCACCCACCCTCCTCATTTCTCTTGAGTATTCCAGAATGCATGAACTTGTTTCGAGATTCCTCCGTTTGGGCCCTGAACCATTTGGGACTACTTGAGGCAGAAGAAGACGAACTTTTTTCAACGTCTTGGAATTGCGTGGAAACTCACCCACCCTCCTCATTTCTCTTGAGTATTCCAGAATGCATGAACTTGTATCGAGATTCCTCCGTTTGGGCGTAGAAACATTTTGGACAACTTGAGGCAGAGGAAGACGAACTTTTTTCAACGTCTCGGAATTGCGTGGAAACTCACCCACCCTCCTCATTTCTCGTGAGGAATCCAGAATGCATGAACTTGTTTCGAGATTCCTCCGTTTGGGCCCTGAACCATTAGGGACAACTTGAGGCAGAGGAAGACGAACTTTTTTCAACATCTCAGAATTGCGTGGAAACTCACCCACCCTCCTCATTTATCGTGAGGATTCCAGAATGCATTAAGTTGTTTCGAGATTCCTTCGTTTGGGCCCTGAACCATTTTGGACAACTTGAGGCAGTAGAAGACGAACTTTTTTCAACCTCTCGGAATTGCGTGGAGACTCACCCACCCTCCTCATTTCTCTTGAGTATTCCAGAATGCATGAACTTGTATCGAGATTCCTCCGTTTGGGCGTAGAAACATTTTGGACAACTTGAGGCAGAGGAAGACGAACTTTTTTGAACATCTCGGAATTGCGTGGAAACTCACCCACCCTCCTCATTGATCGTGAGGACTCCAGAATGCATTAAGTTGTTTCGAGATTCCTCCGTTTGGGCCCTGAACCATTTGGGATTACTTGAGGCAGAGGAAGACGAACTTTTTTCAACGTCTCGGAATTGCGTGGAAACTCACCCACCCTCCTCATTTATCGTGTGTATTCCAGAATGCATGAACTTGTTTCGAGATTCCTCCGTTTGGGCCCTGAACCATATGGGACAACTTGAGGCAGAAGAAGACGAACTTTTTTCAACGTATGGGAATTGCGTAGAAACTCACCCACCCTCCTCATTTCTCTTGAGTATTCCAGAATGCATGAACTTGTTTCGAGATTCCTTCGTTTGGGCCCTGAACCATTTTGGACAACTTGAAGAAGAGGAAGATGAACTTTTTTCAACATCTCGGAATTGCGTGGAAACTCACCCACCCTCCTCATTTCTCGTGAGGAATCCAGAATGCATGAACTTGTTTCGAGATTCCTCCGTTTGGGCCCTGAACCATTTGGGACAACTTGAGGAAGAGGAAGACGAACTTTTTTCAACATCTCAGAATTGCGTGGAAACTCTCCCACCCTCCTCATTTATCGTGAGGATTCCAGAATGCATTAAGTTGTTTCGAGATTCCTTCGTTTGGGCCCGGAACCATTTTTGACAACTAGAGGCAGTAGAAGACGAACTTTTTTCAACCTCTCGGAATTGCGTGGAGACTCACCCACCCTCCTCATTTCTCTTGAGTATTCCAGAATGCATGAACTTGTATCGAGATTCCTCCGTTTGGGCCCTGAACCATTAGGGACAACTTGAGGCAGAGGAAGACGAACTTTTTTCAACATCTCAGAATTGCGTGGAAACTCACCCACCCTCCTCATTTATCGTGAGGATTCCAGAATGCATTAAGTTGTTTCGAGATTCCTTCGTTTGGGCCCTGAACCATTTTGGACAACTTGAGGCAGTAGAAGACGAACTTTTTTCAACCTCTCGGAATTGCGTGGAGACTCACCCACCCTCCTCATTTCTCTTGAGTATTCCAGAATGCATGAACTTGTATCGAGATTCCTCCGTTTGGGCGTAAAAACATTTTGGACAACTTGAGGCAGAGGAAGACGAACTTTTTTCAACGTCTCGGAATTGCGTGGAAACTCACCCACCCTCCTCATTTCTCTTGAGTATTCCAGAATGCATGAACTTGTTTCGTGATTCCTCTGTTTTGGCCCTGAACCATTTGGGACTACTTGAGGCAGAAGAAGACGAACTTTTTTCAACGTCTCGGAATTGCTTGGAAACTCACCCACCCTCCTCATTTCTCTTGAGTATTCCAGAATGCATGAACTTGTTTCGAGATTCCTCCGTTTGGGCCCTGAACCATTTGGGACTACTTGAGGCAGAAGAAGACGAACTTTTTTCAACGTCTCGGAATTGCGTGGAAACTCACCCACCCTCCTCATTTCTCTTGAGTATTCCAGAATGCATGAACTTGTATCGAGATTCCTCCGTTTGGGCATAGAAACATTTTGGACAACTTGAGGCAGAGGAAGACGAACTTTTTTCAACGTCTCGGAATTGCGTGGAAACTCACCCACCCACCTCATTTCTCGTGAGGATTCCAGTATGCATGAAGTTGTTTCGAGATTCCTCCGTTTGGGCCCTGAACCATTTGGGACAACTTGAGGCAGAGGAAGACGAACTTTTTTCAACGTCTCGGAATTGCGTGGAAACTCACCCACCCTCCTCATTGATCGTGAGGACTCCAGAATGCATTAAGTTGTTTCGAGATTCCTCCGTTTGGGCCCTGAACCATTTGGGACTACTTGAGGCAGAGGAAGACGAACTTTTTTCAACGTCTCGGAATTGCGTGGAAACTCACCCACCCTCCTCATTTATCGTGTGTATTCCAGAATGCATGAACTTGTTTCGAGATTCCTCCGTTTGGGCCCTGAACCATATGGGACAACTTGAGGCAGAAGAAGACGAACTTTTTTCAACGTCTGGGAATTGCGTTGAAACTCACCCACCCTCCTCATTTCTCTTGAGTATTCCAGAATGCATGAACTTGTTTCGAGATTCCTTCGTTTGGGCCCTGAACCATTTTGGACAACTTGAGGAAGAGGAAGATGAACTTTTTTCAACATCTCGGAATTGCGTGGAAACTCACCCACCCTCCTCATTTCTCGTGAGGAATCCAGAATGCATGAACTTGTTTCGAGATTCCTCCGTTTGGGCCCTAAACCATTTGGGACAACTTGAGGCAGAGGAAGACGAACTTTTTTCAACATCTCAGAATTGCGTGGAAACTCACCCACCCTCCTCATTTATCGTGAGGATTCCAGAATGCATTAAGTTGTTTCGAGATTCCTTCGTTTGGGCCCGGAACCATTTTTGACAACTAGAGGCAGTAGAAGACGAACTTTTTTCAACATCTCGGAATTGCGTGGAAACTCACCCACCCTCCTCATTTCTCTTGAGTATTCCAGAATGCATGAACTTGTTTCGTGATTCCTCTGTTTTGGCCCTGAACCATTTGGGACTACTTGAGGCAGAAGAAGACGAACTTTTTTCAACATCTCGGAATTGCTTGGAAACTCACCCACCCTCCTCATTTCTCTTGAGTATTCCAGAATGCATGAACTTGTTTCGAGATTCCTCCGTTTGGGCCCTGAACCATTTGGGACTACTTGAGGCAGAAGAAGACGAACTTTTTTCAACGTCTCGGAATTGCGTGGAAACTCACCCACCCTCCTCATTTCTCTTGAGTATTCCAGAATGCATGAACTTGTATCGAGATTCCTCCGTTTGGGCGTAGAAACATTTTGGACAACTTGAGGCAGAGGAAGACGAACTTTTTTCAACGTCTCGGAATTGCGTGGAAACTCACCCACCCACCTCATTTCTCGTGAGGATTCCAGTATGCATGAAGTTGTTTCGAGATTCCTCCGTTTGGGCCCTAAACCATTTGGGACAACTTGAGGCAGAGGAAGACGAACTTTTTTCAACATCTCAGAATTGCGTGGAAACTCACCCACCCTCCTCATTTCTCGTGAGGATTCCAGTATGCATGAAGTTGTTTCGAGATTCCTCCGTTTGGGCCCTGAACCATTTGGGACAACTTGAGGCAGAGGAAGACGAACTTTTTTCAACGTCTCGGAATTGCGTGGAAACTCACCCACCCTCCTCATTGATCGTGAGGACTCCAGAATGCATTAAGTTGTTTCGAGATTCCTCCGTTTGGGCCCTGAACCATTTGGGACTACTTGAGGCAGAGGAAGACGAACTTTTTTCAACGTCTCGGAATTGCGTGGAAACTCACCCACCCTCCTCATTTATCGTGTGTATTCCAGAATGCATGAACTTGTTTCGAGATTCCTCCGTTTGGGCCCTGAACCATATGGGACAACTTGAGGCAGAAGAAGACGAACTTTTTTCAACGTCTGGGAATTGCGTTGAAACTCACCCACCCTCCTCATTTCTCTTGAGTATTCCAGAATGCATTAAGTTGTTTCGAGATTCCTTCGTTTGGGCCCGGAACCATTTTTGACAACTAGAGGCAGTAGAAGACGAACTTTTTTCAACGTCTCGGAATTGCGTGGAAACTCACCCACCCTCCTCATTTCTCTTGAGTATTCCAGAATGCATGAACTTGTTTCGAGATTCCTTCGTTTGGGCCCTGAACCATTTTGGACAACTTGAGGAAGAGGAAGATGAACTTTTTTCAACATCTCGGAATTGCGTGGAAACTCACCCACCCTCCTCATTTCTCGTGAGGAATCCAGAATGCATGAACTTGTTTCGAGATTCCTCCGTTTGGGCCCTGAACCATTTGGGACAACTTGAGGCAGAGGAAGACGAACTTTTTTCAACATCTCAGAATTGCGTGGAAACTCACCCACCCTCCTCATTTATCGTGAGGATTCCAGAATGCATTAAGTTGTATCGAGATTCCTTCGTTTGGGCCCGGAACCATTTTTGACAACTAGAGGCAGTAGAAGACGAACTTTTTTCAACGTCTCGGAATTGCGTGGAAACTCACCCACCCTCCTCATTTCTCTTGAGTATTCCAGAATGCATGAACTTGTTTCGAGATTCCTCCGTTTGGGCCCTGAACCATTTGGGACAACTTGAGGCAGAGGAAGACGAACTTTTTTCATCATCTCAGAATTGCGTGGAAACTCACCCACCCTCCTCATTTATCGTGAGGATTCCAGAATGCATTAAGTTGTATCGAGATTCCTTCGTTTGGGCCCGGAACCATTTTTGACAACTAGAGGCAGTAGAAGACGAACTTTTTTCAACGTCTCGGAATTGCTTGGAAACTCACCCACCCTCCTCATTTCTCTTGAGTATTCCAGAATGCATGAACTTGTTTCGAGATTCCTCCGTTTGGGCCCTGAACCATTTGGGACTACTTGAGGCAGAAGAAGACGAACTTTTTTCAACGTCTTGGAATTGCGTGGAAACTCACCCACCCTCCTCATTTCTCTTGAGTATTCCAGAATGCATGAACTTGTATCGAGATTCCTCCGTTTGGGCGTAGAAACATTTTGGACAACTTGAGGCAGAGGAAGACGAACTTTTTTCAACGTCTCGGAATTGCGTGGAAACTCACCCACCCTCCTCATTTCTCGTGAGGAATCCAGAATGCATGAACTTGTTTCGAGATTCCTCCGTTTGGGCCCTGAACCATTAGGGACAACTTGAGGCAGAGGAAGACGAACTTTTTTCAACATCTCAGAATTGCGTGGAAACTCACCCACCCTCCTCATTTATCGTGAGGATTCCAGAATGCATTAAGTTGTTTCGAGATTCCTTCGTTTGGGCCCTGAACCATTTTGGACAACTTGAGGCAGTAGAAGACGAACTTTTTTCAACCTCTCGGAATTGCGTGGAGACTCACCCACCCTCCTCATTTCTCTTGAGTATTCCAGAATGCATGAACTTGTATCGAGATTCCTCCGTTTGGGCGTAGAAACATTTTGGACAACTTGAGGCAGAGGAAGACGAACTTTTTTGAACATCTCGGAATTGCGTGGAAACTCACCCACCCTCCTCATTGATCGTGAGGACTCCAGAATGCATTAAGTTGTTTCGAGATTCCTCCGTTTGGGCCCTGAACCATTTGGGATTACTTGAGGCAGAGGAAGACGAACTTTTTTCAACGTCTCGGAATTGCGTGGAAACTCACCCACCCTCCTCATTTATCGTGTGTATTCCAGAATGCATGAACTTGTTTCGAGATTCCTCCGTTTGGGCCCTGAACCATATGGGACAACTTGAGGCAGAAGAAGACGAACTTTTTTCAACGTATGGGAATTGCGTAGAAACTCACCCACCCTCCTCATTTCTCTTGAGTATTCCAGAATGCATGAACTTGTTTCGAGATTCCTTTGTTTGGGCCCTGAACCATTTTGGACAACTTGAAGAAGAGGAAGATGAACTTTTTTCAACATCTCGGAATTGCGTGGAAACTCACCCACCCTCCTCATTTCTCGTGAGGAATCCAGAATGCATGAACTTGTTTCGAGATTCCTCCGTTTGGGCCCTGAACCATTTGGGACAACTTGAGGAAGAGGAAGACGAACTTTTTTCAACATCTCAGAATTGCGTGGAAACTCTCCCACCCTCCTCATTTATCGTGAGGATTCCAGAATGCATTAAGTTGTTTCGAGATTCCTTCGTTTGGGCCCGGAACCATTTTTGACAACTAGAGGCAGTAGAAGACGAACTTTTTTCAACCTCTCGGAATTGCGTGGAGACTCACCCACCCTCCTCATTTCTCTTGAGTATTCCAGAATGCATGAACTTGTATCGAGATTCCTCCGTTTGGGCCCTGAACCATTAGGGACAACTTGAGGCAGAGGAAGACGAACTTTTTTCAACATCTCAGAATTGCGTGGAAACTCACCCACCCTCCTCATTTATCGTGAGGATTCCAGAATGCATTAAGTTGTTTCGAGATTCCTTCGTTTGGGCCCGGAACCATTTGGGACAACTTGAGGCAGAGGAAGACGAACTTTTTTCAACGTCTCGGAATTGCGTGGAAACTCACCCACCCTCCTCATTGATCGTGAGGACTCCAGAATGCATTAAGTTGTTTCGAGATTCCTCCGTTTGGGCCCTGAACCATTTGGGACTACTTGAGGCAGAGGAAGACGAACTTTTTTCAACGTCTCGGAATTGCGTGGAAACTCACCCACCCTCCTCATTTATCGTGTGTATTCCAGAATGCATGAACTTGTTTCGAGATTCCTCCGTTTGGGCCCTGAACCATATGGGACAACTTGAGGCAGAAGAAGACGAACTTTTTTCAACGTCTGGGAATTGCGTTGAAACTCACCCACCCTCCTCATTTCTCTTGAGTATTCCAGAATGCATGAACTTGTTTCGAGATTCCTTCGTTTGGGCCCTGAACCATTTTGGACAACTTGAGGAAGAGGAAGATGAACTTTTTTCAACATCTCGGAATTGCGTGGAAACTCACCCACCCTCCTCATTTCTCGTGAGGAATCCAGAATGCATGAACTTGTTTCGAGATTCCTCCGTTTGGGCCCTAAACCATTTGGGACAACTTGAGGCAGAGGAAGACGAACTTTTTTCAACATCTCAGAATTGCGTGGAAACTCACCCACCCTCCTCATTTATCGTGAGGATTCCAGAATGCATTAAGTTGTTTCGAGATTCCTTCGTTTGGGCCCGGAACCATTTTTGACAACTAGAGGCAGTAGAAGACGAACTTTTTTCAACATCTCGGAATTGCGTGGAAACTCACCCACCCTCCTCATTTCTCTTGAGTATTCCAGAATGCATGAACTTGTTTCGTGATTCCTCTGTTTTGGCCCTGAACCATTTGGGACTACTTGAGGCAGAAGAAGACGAACTTTTTTCAACGTCTCGGAATTGCTTGGAAACTCACCCACCCTCCTCATTTCTCTTGAGTATTCCAGAATGCATGAACTTGTTTCGAGATTCCTCCGTTTGGGCCCTGAACCATTTGGGACTACTTGAGGCAGAAGAAGACGAACTTTTTTCAACGTCTCGGAATTGCGTGGAAACTCACCCACCCTCCTCATTTCTCTTGAGTATTCCAGAATGCATGAACTTGTATCGAGATTCCTCCGTTTGGGCGTAGAAACATTTTGGACAACTTGAGGCAGAGGAAGACGAACTTTTTTCAACGTCTCGGAATTGCGTGGAAACTCACCCACCCACCTCATTTCTCGTGAGGATTCCAGTATGCATGAAGTTGTTTCGAGATTCCTCCGTTTGGGCCCTAAACCATTTGGGACAACTTGAGGCAGAGGAAGACGAACTTTTTTCAACATCTCAGAATTGCGTGGAAACTCACCCACCCTCCTCATTTCTCGTGAGGATTCCAGTATGCATGAAGTTGTTTCGAGATTCCTCCGTTTGGGCCCTGAACCATTTGGGACAACTTGAGGCAGAGGAAGACGAACTTTTTTCAACGTCTCGGAATTGCGTGGAAACTCACCCACCCTCCTCATTGATCGTGAGGACTCCAGAATGCATTAAGTTGTTTCGAGATTCCTCCGTTTGGGCCCTGAACCATTTGGGACTACTTGAGGCAGAGGAAGACGAACTTTTTTCAACGTCTCGGAATTGCGTGGAAACTCACCCACCCTCCTCATTTATCGTGTGTATTCCAGAATGCATGAACTTGTTTCGAGATTCCTCCGTTTGGGCCCTGAACCATATGGGACAACTTGAGGCAGAAGAAGACGAACTTTTTTCAACGTCTGGGAATTGCGTTGAAACTCACCCACCCTCCTCATTTCTCTTGAGTATTCCAGAATGCATTAAGTTGTTTCGAGATTCCTTCGTTTGGGCCCGGAACCATTTTTGACAACTAGAGGCAGTAGAAGACGAACTTTTTTCAACGTCTCGGAATTGCGTGGAAACTCACCCACCCTCCTCATTTCTCTTGAGTATTCCAGAATGCATGAACTTGTTTCGAGATTCCTTCGTTTGGGCCCTGAACCATTTTGGACAACTTGAGGAAGAGGAAGATGAACTTTTTTCAACATCTCGGAATTGCGTGGAAACTCACCCACCCTCCTCATTTCTCGTGAGGAATCCAGAATGCATGAACTTGTTTCGAGATTCCTCCGTTTGGGCCCTGAACCATTTGGGACAACTTGAGGCAGAGGAAGACGAACTTTTTTCAACATCTCAGAATTGCGTGGAAACTCACCCACCCTCCTCATTTATCGTGAGGATTCCAGAATGCATTAAGTTGTATCGAGATTCCTTCGTTTGGGCCCGGAACCATTTTTGACAACTAGAGGCAGTAGAAGACGAACTTTTTTCAACGTCTCGGAATTGCGTGGAAACTCACCCACCCTCCTCATTTCTCTTGAGTATTCCAGAATGCATGAACTTGTTTCGTGATTCCTCTGTTTTGGCCCTGAACCATTTGGGACTACTTGAGGCAGAAGAAGACGAACTTTTTTCAACGTCTCGGAATTGCTTGGAAACTCACCCACCCTCCTCATTTCTCTTGAGTATTCCAGAATGCATGAACTTGTTTCGAGATTCCTCCGTTTGGGCCCTGAACCATTTGGGACAACTTGAGGCAGAGGAAGACGAACTTTTTTCATCATCTCAGAATTGCGTGGAAACTCACCCACCCTCCTCATTTATCGTGAGGATTCCAGAAGGCATTAAGTTGTATCGAGATTCCTTCGTTTGGGCCCGGAACCATTTTTGACAACTAGAGGCAGTAGAAGACGAACTTTTTTCAACGTCTCGGAATTGCGTGGAAACTCACCCACCCTCCTCATTTCTCTTGAGTATTCCAGAATGCATGAACTTGTTTCGTGATTCCTCTGTTTTGGCCCTGAACCATTTGGGACTACTTGAGGCAGAAGAAGACGAACTTTTTTCAACGTCTCGGAATTGCTTGGAAACTCACCCACCCTCCTCATTTCTCTTGAGTATTCCAGAATGCATGAACTTGTTTCGAGATTCCTCCGTTTGGGCCCTGAACCATTTGGGACTACTTGAGGCAGAAGAAGACGAACTTTTTTCAACGTCTTGGAATTGAGTGGAAACTCACCCACCCTCCTCATTTCTCTTGAGTATTCCAGAATGCATGAACTTGTATCGAGATTCCTCCGTTTGGGCGTAGAAACATTTTGGACAACTTGAGGCAGAGGAAGACAAACTTTTTTCAACGTCTCGGAATTGCGTGGAAACTCACCCACCCTCCTCATTTCTCGTGAGGAATCCAGAATGCATGAACTTGTTTCGAGATTCCTCCGTTTGGGCCCTGAACCATTAGGGACAACTTGAGGCAGAGGAAGACGAACTTTTTTCAACGTCTCAGAATTGCGTGGAAACTCACCCACCCTCCTCATTTATCGTGAGGATTCCAGAATGCATTAAGTTGTTTCGAGATTCCTTCGTTTGGGCCCTGAACCATTTTGGACAACTTGAGGCAGTAGAAGACGAACTTTTTTCAACCTCTCGGAATTGCGTGGAAACTCACCCACCCTCCTCATTTCGCTTGAGTATTCCAGAATGCATGAACTTGTATCGAGATTCCTCCGTTTGGGCGTAGAAACATTTTGGACAACTTGAGGCAGAGGAAGACGAACTTTTTTGAACATCTCGGAATTGCGTGGAAACTCACGCACCCTCCTCATTTCTCGTGAGGAATCCAGAATGCATGAACTTTTTTCGAGATTCCTCTGTTTGGGCCCTGAACCATTTGGAACAACCTAAGGCAGAGGAAGACGAACTTTTTTCAACCTCTCGGAATTGCGTGGAAACTCACCCACCCTCCTCATTGATCGTGAGGACTCCAGAATGCATTAAGTTGTTTCGAGATTCCTCCGTTTGGGCCCTGAACCATTTGGGACTACTTGAGGCAGAGGAAGACGAACTTTTTTCAACGTCTCGGAATTGCGTGGAAACTCACCCACCCTCCTCATTTATCGTGTGTATTCCAGAATGCATGAACTTGTTTCGAGATTCCTCCGTTTGGGCCCTGAACCATATGGGACAACTTGAGGCAGAAGAAGACGAACATTTTTCAACGTCTGGGAATTGCGTAGAAACTCACCCACCCTCCTCATTTCTCTTGAGTATTCCAGAATGCATGAACTTGTTTCGAGATTCCTTCGTTTGGGCCCTGAACCATTTTGGACAACTTGAGGAAGAGGAAGATGAACTTTTTTCAACATCTCGGAATTGCGTGGAAACTCACCCACCCTCCTCATTTCTCGTGAGGAATCCAGAATGCATGAACTTGTTTCGAGATTCCTCCGTTTGGGCCCTGAACCATTTGGGACAACTTGAGGCAGAGGAAGACGAACTTTTTTCAACATCTCAGAATTGCGTGGAAACTCACCCACCCTCCTCATTTATCGTGAGGATTCCAGAATGCATTAAGTTGTATCGAGATTCCTTCGTTTGGGCCCGGAACCATTTTTGACAACTAGAGGCAGTAGAAGACGAACTTTTTTCAACGTCTCGGAATTGCGTGGAAACTCACCCACCCTCCTCATTTATCGTGAGGATTCCAGAATGCATTAAGTTGTTTCGAGATTCCTTCGTTTGGGCCCGGAACCATTTTTGACAACTAGAGGCAGTAGAAGACGAACTTTTTTCAACGTCTCGGAATTGCGTGGAAACTCACCCACCCTCCTCATTTCTCTTGAGTATTCCAGAATGTATGAACTTGTTTCGTGATTCCTCTGTTTTGGCCCTGAACCATTTGGGACTACTTGAGGCAGAAGAAGACGAACTTTTTTCAACGTCTCGGAATTGCTTGGAAAATCACCCACCCTCCTCATTTCTCTTGAGTATTCCAGAATGCATGAACTTGTTTCGAGATTCCTCCGTTTGGGCCCTGAACCATTTGGGACTACTTGAGGCTGAAGAAGACGAACTTTTTTCAACGTCTCGGAATTGCGTGGAAACTCACCCACCCTCCTCATTTCTCTTGAGTATTCCAGAATGCATGAACTTGTATCGAGATTCCTCCGTTTGGGCGTAGAAACATTTTGGACAACTTGAGGCAGAGGAAGACGAACTTTTTTCAACGTCTCGGAATTGCGTGGAAACTCACCCACCCTCCTCATTTCTCGTGAGGAATCCAGAATGCATGAACTTGTTTCGAGATTCCTCCGTTTGGGCCCTGAACCATTTGGGACAACTTGAGGCAGAGGAAGACGAACTTTTTTCAACATCTCAGAATTGCGTGGAAACTCACCCACCCTCCTCATTTATCGTGAGGATTCCAGAAGGCATTAAGTTGTTTCGAGATTCCTTCGTTTGGGCCCTGAACCATTTTTGACAACTAGAGGCAGTAGAAGACGAACTTTTTTCAACGTCTCGGAATTGCGTGGAAACTCACCCACCCTCCTCATTTCTCTTGAGTATTCCAGAATGCATGAACTTGTTTCGTGATTCCTCTGTTTTGGCCCTGAACCATTTGGGACTACTTGAGGCAGAAGAAGACGAACTTTTTTCAACGTCTCGGAATTGCTTGGAAACTCACCCACCCTCCTCATTTCTCTTGAGTATTCCAGAATGCATGAACTTGTTTCGAGATTCCTCCGTTTGGGCCCTGAACCATTTGGGACTACTTGAGGCAGAAGAAGACGAACTTTTTTCAACGTCTCGGAATTGCGTGGAAACTCACCCACCCTCCTCATTTCTCTTGAGTATTCCAGAATGCATGAACTTGTATCGAGATTCCTCCGTTTGGGCATAGAAACATTTTGGACAACTTGAGGCAGAGGAAGACGAACTTTTTTCAACGTCTCGGAATTGCGTGGAAACTCACCCACCCACCTCATTTCTCGTGAGGATTCCAGTATGCATGAAGTTGTTTCGAGATTCCTCCGTTTGGGCCCTGAACCATTTGGGACAACTTGAGGCAGAGGAAGACGAACTTTTTTCAACGTCTCGGAATTGCGTGGAAACTCACCCACCCTCCTCATTGATCGTGAGGACTCCAGAATGCATTAAGTTGTTTCGAGATTCCTCCGTTTGGGCCCTGAACCATTTGGGACTACTTGAGGCAGAGGAAGACGAACTTTTTTCAACGTCTCGGAATTGCGTGGAAACTCACCCACCCTCCTCATTTATCGTGTGTATTCCAGAATGCATGAACTTGTTTCGAGATTCCTCCGTTTGGGCCCTGAACCATATGGGACAACTTGAGGCAGAAGAAGACGAACTTTTTTCAACGTCTGGGAATTGCGTTGAAACTCACCCACCCTCCTCATTTCTCTTGAGTATTCCAGAATGCATGAACTTGTTTCGAGATTCCTTCGTTTGGGCCCTGAACCATTTTGGACAACTTGAGGAAGAGGAAGATGAACTTTTTTCAACATCTCGGAATTGCGTGGAAACTCACCCACCCTCCTCATTTCTCGTGAGGAATCCAGAATGCATGAACTTGTTTCGAGATTCCTCCGTTTGGGCCCTAAACCATTTGGGACAACTTGAGGCAGAGGAAGACGAACTTTTTTCAACATCTCAGAATTGCGTGGAAACTCACCCACCCTCCTCATTTATCGTGAGGATTCCAGAATGCATTAAGTTGTTTCGAGATTCCTTCGTTTGGGCCCGGAACCATTTTTGACAACTAGAGGCAGTAGAAGACGAACTTTTTTCAACATCTCGGAATTGCGTGGAAACTCACCCACCCTCCTCATTTCTCTTGAGTATTCCAGAATGCATGAACTTGTTTCGTGATTCCTCTGTTTTGGCCCTGAACCATTTGGGACTACTTGAGGCAGAAGAAGACGAACTTTTTTCAACGTCTCGGAATTGCTTGGAAACTCACCCACCCTCCTCATTTCTCTTGAGTATTCCAGAATGCATGAACTTGTTTCGAGATTCCTCCGTTTGGGCCCTGAACCATTTGGGACTACTTGAGGCAGAAGAAGACGAACTTTTTTCAACGTCTCGGAATTGCGTGGAAACTCACCCACCCTCCTCATTTCTCTTGAGTATTCCAGAATGCATGAACTTGTATCGAGATTCCTCCGTTTGGGCGTAGAAACATTTTGGACAACTTGAGGCAGAGGAAGACGAACTTTTTTCAACGTCTCGGAATTGCGTGGAAACTCACCCACCCACCTCATTTCTCGTGAGGATTCCAGTATGCATGAAGTTGTTTCGAGATTCCTCCGTTTGGGCCCTAAACCATTTGGGACAACTTGAGGCAGAGGAAGACGAACTTTTTTCAACATCTCAGAATTGCGTGGAAACTCACCCACCCTCCTCATTTCTCGTGAGGATTCCAGTATGCATGAAGTTGTTTCGAGATTCCTCCGTTTGGGCCCTGAACCATTTGGGACAACTTGAGGCAGAGGAAGACGAACTTTTTTCAACGTCTCGGAATTGCGTGGAAACTCACCCACCCTCCTCATTGATCGTGAGGACTCCAGAATGCATTAAGTTGTATCGAGATTCCTCCGTTTGGGCGTAGAAACATTTTGGACAACTTGAGGCAGAGGAAGACGAACTTTTTTCAACGTCTCGGAATTGCGTGGAAACTCACCCACCCTCCTCATTTCTCGTGAGGATTCCAGAATGCATGAACTTGTTTCGTGATTCCTCTGTTTTGGCCCTGAACCATTTGGGACTACTTGAGGCAGAAGAAGACAAACTTTTTTCAACGTCTCGGAATTGCGTGAAACTCACCCACCCTCCTCATTTATCGTGTGTATTCCAGAATGCATGAACTTGTTTCGAGATTCCTCCGTTTGGGCCCTGAACCATATGGGACAACTTGAGGCAGAAGAAGACGAACTTTTTTCAACGTCTGGGAATTGCGTTGAAACTCACCCACCCTCCTCATTTCTCTTGAGTATTCCAGAATGCATGAACTTGTTTCGAGATTCCTTCGTTTGGGCCCTGAACCATTTTGGACAACTTGAGGAAGAGGAAGATGAACTTTTTTCAACATCTCGGAATTGCGTGGAAACTCACCCACCCTCCTCATTTCTCGTGAGGAATCCAGAATGCATGAACTTGTTTCGAGATTCCTCCGTTTGGGCCCTAAACCATTTGGGACAACTTGAGGCAGAGGAAGACGAACTTTTTTCAACATCTCAGAATTGCGTGGAAACTCACCCACCCTCCTCATTTATCGTGAGGATTCCAGAATGCAATAAGTTGTTTCGAGATTCCTTCGTTTGGGCCCGGAACCATTTTTGACAACTAGAGGCAGTAGAAGACGAACTTTTTTCAACATCTCGGAATTGCGTGGAAACTCACCCACCCTCCTCATTTCTCTTGAGTATTCCAGAATGCATGAACTTGTTTCGTGATTCCTCTGTTTTGGCCCTGAACCATTTGGGACTACTTGAGGCAGAAGAAGACGAACTTTTTTCAACGTCTCGGAATTGCTTGGAAACTCACCCACCCTCCTCATTTCTCTTGAGTATTCCAGAATGCATGAACTTGTTTCGAGATTCCTCCGTTTGGGCCCTGAACCATTTGGGACTACTTGAGGCAGAAGAAGACGAACTTTTTTCAACGTCTCGGAATTGCGTGGAAACTCACCCACCCTCCTCATTTCTCTTGAGTATTCCAGAATGCATGAACTTGTATCGAGATTCCTCCGTTTGGGCGTAGAAACATTTTGGACAACTTGAGGCAGAGGAAGACGAACTTTTTTCAACGTCTCGGAATTGCGTGGAAACTCACCCACCCACCTCATTTCTCGTGAGGATTCCAGTATGCATGAAGTTGTTTCGAGATTCCTCCGTTTGGGCCCTAAACCATTTGGGACAACTTGAGGCAGAGGAAGACGAACTTTTTTCAACATCTCAGAATTGCGTGGAAACTCACCCACCCTCCTCATTTATCGTGAGGATTCCAGAATGCATTAAGTTGTTTCGAGATTCCTTCGTTTGGGCCCGGAACCATTTTTGACAACTAGAGGCAGTAGAAGACGAACTTTTTTCAACGTCTCGGAATTGCGTGGAAACTCACCCACCCTCCTCATTTCTCTTGAGTATTCCAGAATGCATGAACTTGTTTCGTGATTCCTCTGTTTTGGCCCTGAACCATTTGGGACTACTTGAGGCAGAAGAAGACGAACTTTTTTCAACGTCTCGGAATTGCTTGGAAACTCACCCACCCTCCTCATTTCTCTTGAGTATTCCAGAATGCATGAACTTGTTTCGAGATTCCTCCGTTTGGGCCCTGAACCATTTGGGACTACTTGAGGCAGAAGAAGACGAACTTTTTTCAACGTCTCGGAATTGCGTGGAAACTCACCCACCCTCCTCATTTCTCTTGAGTATTCCAGAATGCATGAACTTGTATCGAGATTCCTCCGTTTGGGCGTAGAAACATTTTGGACAACTTGAGGCAGAGGAAGACGAACTTTTTTCAACGTCTCGGAATTGCGTGGAAACTCACCCACCCACCTCATTTCTCGTGAGGATTCCAGTATGCATGAAGTTGTTTCGAGATTCCTCCGTTTGGGCCCTGAACCATTTGGGACAACTTGAGGCAGAGGAAGACGAACTTTTTTCAACGTCTCGGAATTGCGTGGAAACTCACCCACCCTCGTCATTTATCGTGAGGATTCCAGAATGCATTAAGTTGTTTCGAGATTCCTTCGTTTGGGCCCTGAACCATTTTGGACAACTTGAGGCAGTAGAAGACGAACTTTTTTCGACCTCTCGGAATTGCGTGGAAACTCACCCACCCTCCTCATTTCTCTTGAGTATTCCAGAATGCATGAACTTGTATCGAGATTCCTCCGTTTGGGCGTAGAAACATTTTGGACAACTTGAGGCAGAGGAAGACGAACTTTTTTGAACATCTCGGATTTGCGTGGAAACTCACCCACCCTCCTCATTTCTCGTGAGGAATCCAGAATGCATGAACTTTTTTCGAGATTCCTCTGTTTGGGCCCTGAACCATTTGGAACAACCTAAGGCAGAGGAAGACGAACTTTTTTCAACGTCTCGGAATTGCGTGGAAACTCACCCACCCTCCTCATTGATCGTGAGGACTCCAGAATGCATTAAGTTGTTTCGAGATTCCTCCGTTTGGGCCCTGAACCATTTGGGACTACTTGAGGCAGAGGAAGACGAACTTTTTTCAACGTCTCGGAATTGCGTGGAAACTCACCCACCCTCCTCATTTATCGTGTGTATTCCAGAATGCATGAACTTGTTTCGAGATTCCTCCGTTTGGGCCCTGAACCATATGGGACAACTTGAGGCAGAAGAAGACGAACTTTTTTCAACGTCTGGGAATTGCGTTGAAACTCACCCACCCTCCTCATTTCTCTTGAGTATTCCAGAATGCATGAACTTGTTTCGAGATTCCTTCGTTTGGGCCCTGAACCATTTTGGACAACTTGAGGAAGAGGAAGATGAACTTTTTTCAACATCTCGGAATTGCGTGGAAACTCACCCACCCTCCTCATTTCTCGTGAGGAATCCAGAATGCATGAACTTGTTTCGAGATTCCTCCGTTTGGGCCCTAAACCATTTGGGACAACTTGAGGCAGAGGAAGACGAACTTTTTTCAACATCTCAGAATTGCGTGGAAACTCACCCACCCTCCTCATTTATCGTGAGGATTCCAGAATGCATTAAGTTGTTTCGAGATTCCTTCGTTTGGGCCCGGAACCATTTTTGACAACTAGAGGCAGTAGAAGACGAACTTTTTTCAACATCTCGGAATTGCGTGGAAACTCACCCACCCTCCTCATTTCTCTTGAGTATTCCAGAATGCATGAACTTGTTTCGTGATTCCTCTGTTTTGGCCCTGAACCATTTGGGACTACTTGAGGCAGAAGAAGACGAACTTTTTTCAACGTCTCGGAATTGCTTGGAAACTCACCCACCCTCCTCATTTCTCTTGAGTATTCCAGAATGCATGAACTTGTTTCGAGATTCCTCCGTTTGGGCCCTGAACCATTTGGGACTACTTGAGGCAGAAGAAGACGAACTTTTTTCAACGTCTCGGAATTGCGTGGAAACTCACCCACCCTCCTCATTTCTCTTGAGTATTCCAGAATGCATGAACTTGTATCGAGATTCCTCCGTTTGGGCGTAGAAACATTTTGGACAACTTGAGGCAGAGGAAGACGAACTTTTTTCAACGTCTCGGAATTGCGTGGAAACTCACCCACCCACCTCATTTCTCGTGAGGATTCCAGTATGCATGAAGTTGTTTCGAGATTCCTCCGTTTGGGCCCTAAACCATTTGGGACAACTTGAGGCAGAGGAAGACGAACTTTTTTCAACATCTCAGAATTGCGTGGAAACTCACCCACCCTCCTCATTTATCGTGAGGATTCCAGAATGCATTAAGTTGTTTCGAGATTCCTTCGTTTGGGCCCGGAACCATTTTTGACAACTAGAGGCAGTAGAAGACGAACTTTTTTCAACGTCTCGGAATTGCGTGGAAACTCACCCACCCTCCTCATTTCTCTTGAGTATTCCAGAATGCATGAACTTGTTTCGTGATTCCTCTGTTTTGGCCCTGAACCATTTGGGACTACTTGAGGCAGAAGAAGACGAACTTTTTTCAACGTCTCGGAATTGCTTGGAAACTCACCCACCCTCCTCATTTCTCTTGAGTATTCCAGAATGCATGAACTTGTTTCGAGATTCCTCCGTTTGGGCCCTGAACCATTTGGGACTACTTGAGGCAGAAGAAGACGAACTTTTTTCAACGTCTCGGAATTGCGTGGAAACTCACCCACCCTCCTCATTTCTCTTGAGTATTCCAGAATGCATGAACTTGTATCGAGATTCCTCCGTTTGGGCGTAGAAACATTTTGGACAACTTGAGGCAGAGGAAGACGAACTTTTTTCAACGTCTCGGAATTGCGTGGAAACTCACCCACCCACCTCATTTCTCGTGAGGATTCCAGAATGCATTAAGTTGTTTCGAGATTCCTTCGTTTGGGCCCTGAACCATTTTGGACAACTTGAGGCAGTAGAAGACGAACTTTTTTCGACCTCTCGGAATTGCGTGGAAACTCACCCACCCTCCTCATTTCTCTTGAGTATTCCAGAATGCATGAACTTGTATCGAGATTCCTCCGTTTGGGCGTAGAAACATTTTGGACAACTTGAGGCAGAGGAAGACGAACTTTTTTGAACATCTCGGATTTGCGTGGAAACTCACCCACCCTCCTCATTTCTCGTGAGGAATCCAGAATGCATGAACTTTTTTCGAGATTCCTCTGTTTGGGCCCTGAACCATTTGGAACAACCTAAGGCAGAGGAAGACGAACTTTTTTCAACGTCTCGGAATTGCGTGGAAACTCACCCACCCTCCTCATTGATCGTGAGGACTCCAGAATGCATTAAGTTGTTTCGAGATTCCTCCGTTTGGGCCCTGAACCATTTGGGACTACTTGAGGCAGAGGAAGACGAACTTTTTTCAACATCTCAGAATTGCGTGGAAACTCACCCACCCTCCTCATTTATCGTGAGGATTCCAGAAGGCATTAAGTTGTTTCGAGATTCCTTCGTTTGGGCCCTGAACCATTTTTGACAACTAGAGGCAGTAGAAGACGAACTTTTTTCAACGTCTCGGAATTGCGTGGAAACTCACCCACCCTCCTCATTTCTCTTGAGTATTCCAGAATGCATGAACTTGTTTCGTGATTCCTCTGTTTTGGCCCTGAACCATTTGGGACAACTTGAGGAAGAGGAAGATGAACTTTTTTCAACATCTCGGAATTGCGTGGAAACTCACCCACCCTCCTCATTTCTCGTGAGGAATCCAGAATGCATGAACTTGTTTCGAGATTCCTCCGTTTGGGCCCTAAACCATTTGGGACAACTTGAGGCAGAGGAAGACGAACTTTTTTCAACATCTCAGAATTGCGTGGAAACTCACCCACCCTCCTCATTTATCGTGAGGATTCCAGAATGCATTAAGTTGTTTCGAGATTCCTTCGTTTGGGCCCGGAACCATTTTTGACAACTAGAGGCAGTAGAAGACGAACTTTTTTCAACGTCTCGGAATTGCGTGGAAACTCACCCACCCTCCTCATTTCTCTTGAGTATTCCAGAATGCATGAACTTGTTTCGTGATTCCTCTGTTTTGGCCCTGAACCATTTGGGACTACTTGAGGCAGAAGAAGACGAACTTTTTTCAACGTCTCGGAATTGCTTGGAAACTCACCCACCCTCCTCATTTCTCTTGAGTATTCCAGAATGCATGAACTTGTTTCGAGATTCCTCCGTTTGGGCCCTGAACCATTTGGGACTACTTGAGGCAGAAGAAGACGAACTTTTTTCAACGTCTCGGAATTGCGTGGAAACTCACCCACCCTCCTCATTTCTCTTGAGTATTCCAGAATGCATGAACTTGTATCGAGATTCCTCCGTTTGGGCGTAGAAACATTTTGGACAACTTGAGGCAGAGGAAGACGAACTTTTTTCAACGTCTCGGAATTGCGTGGAAACTCACCCACCCTCCTCATTTCTCGTGAGGATTCCAGAATGCATGAACTTGTTTCGTGATTCCTCTGTTTTGGCCCTGAACCATTTGGGACTACTTGAGGCAGAAGAAGACAAACTTTTTTCAACGTCTCGGAATTGCGTGAAACTCACCCACCCTCCTCATTTCTCTTGAGTATTCCAGAATGCATGAACTTGTTTCGTGATTCCTCTGTTTTGGCCCTGAACCATTTGGGACTACTTGAGGCAGAAGAAGACGAACTTTTTTCAACGTCTCGGAATTGCTTGGAAACTCACCCACCCTCCTCATTTCTCTTGAGTATTCCAGAATGCATGAACTTGGTTCGAGATTCCTCCGTTTGGGCCCTGAACCATTTGGGACTACTTGAGGCAGAAGAAGACGAACTTTTTTCAACGTCTCGGAATTGCGTGGAAACTCACCCACCCTCCTCATTTCTCTTGAGTATTCCAGAATGCATGAACTTGTATCGAGATTCCTCCGTTTGGGCGTAGAAACATTTTGGACAACTTGAGGCAGAGGAAGACGAACTTTTTTAAACGTCTCGGAATTGCGTGGAAACTCACCCACCCTCCTCATTTCTCGTGAGGAATCGAGAATGCATGAACTTGTTTCGAGATTCCTCCGTTTGGGCCCTGAACCATTTGGGACAACTTGAGGCAGAGGAAGACGAACTTTTTTCAACATCTCAGAATTGCGTGGAAACTCACCCACCCTCCTCATTTATCGTGAGGATTCCAGAAGGCATTAAGTTGTTTCGAGATTCCTTCGTTTGGGCCCTGAACCATTTTTGACAACTAGAGGCAGTAGAAGACGAACTTTTTTCAACGTCTCGGAATTGCGTGGAAACTCACCCACCCTCCTCATTTCTCTTGAGTATTCCAGAATGCATGAACTTGTTTCGTGATTCCTCTGTTTTGGCCCTGAACCATTTGGGACTACTTGAGGCAGAAGAAGACGAACTTTTTTCAACGTCTCGGAATTGCTTGGAAACTCACCCACCCTCCTCATTTCTCTTGAGTATTCCAGAATGCATGAACTTGTTTCGAGATTCCTCCGTTTGGGCCCTGAACCATTTGGGACTACTTGAGGCAGAAGAAGACGAACTTTTTTCAACGTCTCGGAATTGCGTGGAATCTCACCCACCCTCCTCATTTCTCTTGAGTATTCCAGAATGCATGAACTTGTATCGAGATTCCTCCGTTTGGGCGTAGAAACATTTTGGACAACTTGAGGCAGAGGAAGACGAACTTTTTTCAACGTCTCGGAATTGCGTGGAAACTCACCCACCCACCTCATTTCTCGTGAGGATTCCAGAATGCATGAAGTTGTTTCGAGATTCCTCCGTTTGGGCCCTGAACCATTTGGGACAACTTGAGACAGAGGAAGACGAACTTTTTTCAACGTCTCGGAATTGCGTGGAAACTCACCCACCCTCGTCATTTATCGTGAGGATACCAGAATGCATTAAGTTGTTTCGAGATTCGTTCGTTTGGGCCCTGAACCATTTTGGACAAGTTGAGGCAGTAGAAGACGAACTTTTTTCAACCTCTCGGAATTGCGTGGAAACTCACCCACCCTCCTCATTTCTCTTGAGTATTCCAGAATGCATGAACTTGTATCGAGATTCCTCCGTTTGGGCGTAGAAACATTTTGGACAACTTGAGGCAGAGGAAGACGAACTTTTTTGAACATCTCGGATTTGCGTGGAAACTCACCCACCCTCCTCATTTCTCGTGAGGAATCCAGAATGCATGAACTTTTTTCGAGATTCCTCTGTTTGGGCCCTGAACCATTTGGAACAACCTAAGGCAGAGGAAGACGAACATTTTTCAACGTCTCGGAATTGCGTGGAAACTCACCCACCCTCCTCATTTCTCGTGAGGAATCCAGAATGCATGAACTTGTTTCGAGATTCCTCCGTTTGGGCCCTAAACCATTTGGGACAACTTGAGGCAGAGGAAGACGAACTTTTTTCAACATCTCAGAATTGCGTGGAAACTCACCCACCCTCCTCATTTATCGTGAGGATTCCAGAATGCATTAAGTTGTTTCGAGATTCCTTCGTTTGGGCCCGGAACTATTTTTGACAACTAGAGGCAGTAGAAGACGAACTTTTTTCAACGTCTCGGAATTGCGTGGAAACTCACCCACCCTCCTCATTTCTCTTGAGTATTCCAGAATGCATGAACTTGTTTCGTGATTCCTCTGTTTTGGCCCTGAACCATTTGGGACTACTTGAGGCAGAAGAAGACGAACTTTTTTCAACGTCTCGGAATTGCTTGGAAACTCACCCACCCTCCTCATTTCTCTTGAGTATTCCAGAATGCATGAACTTGTTTCGAGATTCCTCCGTTTGGGCCCTGAACCATTTGGGACTACTTGAGGCAGAAGAAGACGAACTTTTTTCAACGTCTCGGAATTGCGTGGAAACTCACCCACCCTCCTCATTTCTCTTGAGTATTCCAGAATGCATGAACTTGTATCGAGATTCCTCCGTTTGGGCGTAGAAACATTTTGGACAACTTGAGGCAGAGGAAGACGAACTTTTTTCAACGTCTCGGAATTGCGTGGAAACTCACCCACCCTCCTCATTTCTCGTGAGGATTCCAGAATGCATGAACTTGTTTCGTGATTCCTCTGTTTTGGCCCTGAACCATTTGGGACTACTTGAGGCAGAAGAAGACGAACTTTTTTCAACGTCTCGGAATTGCGTGAAACTCACCCACCCTCCTCATTTCTCTTGAGTATTCCAGAATGCATGAACTTGTTTCGTGATTCCTCTGTTTTGGCCCTGAACCATTTGGGACTACTTGAGGCAGAAGAAGACGAACTTTTTTCAACGTCTCGGAATTGCTTGGAAACTCACCCACCCTCCTCATTTCTCTTGAGTATTCCAGAATGCATGAACTTGTTTCGAGATTCCTCCGTTTGGGCCCTGAACCATTTGGGACTACTTGAGGCAGAAGAAGACGAACTTTTTTCAACGTCTCGGAATTGCGTGGAAACTCACCCACCCTCCTCATTTCTCTTGAGTATTCCAGAATGCATGAACTTGTATCGAGATTCCTCCGTTTGGGCGTAGAAACATTTTGGACAACTTGAGGCAGAGGAAGACGAACTTTTTTAAACGTCTCGGAATTGCGTGGAAACTCACCCACCCTCCTCATTTCTCGTGAGGAATCCAGAATGCATGAACTTGTTTCGAGATTCCTCCGTTTGGGCCCTGAACCATTTGGGACAACTTGAGGCAGAGGAAGACGAACTTTTTTCAACATCTCAGAATTGCGTGGAAACTCACCCACCCTCCTCATTTCTCGTGAGGATTCCAGTATGCATGAAGTTGTTTCGAGATTCCTCCGTTTGGGCCCTGAACCATTTGGGACAACTTGAGGCAGAGGAAGACGAACTTTTTTCAACGTCTCGGAATTGCGTGGAAACTCACCCACCCTCCTCATTGATCGTGAGGACTCCAGAATGCATTAAGTTGTTTCGAGATTCCTCCGTTTGGGCCCTGAACCATTTGGGACTACTTGAGGCAGAGGAAGACGAACTTTTTTCAACGTCTCGGAATTGCGTGGAAACTCACCCACCCTCCTCATTTATCGTGTGTATTCCAGAATGCATGAACTTGTTTCGAGATTCCTCCGTTTGGGCCCTGAACCATATGGGACAACTTGAGGCAGAAGAAGACGAACTTTTTTCAACGTCTGGGAATTGCGTTGAAACTCACCCACCCTCCTCATTTCTCTTGAGTATTCCAGAATGCATGAACTTGTTTCGAGATTCCTTCGTTTGGGCCCTGAACCATTTTGGACAACTTGAGGAAGAGGAAGATGAACTTTTTTCAACATCTCGGAATTGCGTGGAAACTCACCCACCCTCCTCATTTCTCGTGAGGAATCCAGAATGCATGAACTTGTTTCGAGATTCCTCCGTTTGGGCCCTAAACCATTTGGGACAACTTGAGGCAGAGGAAGACGAACTTTTTTCAACATCTCAGAATTGCGTGGAAACTCACCCACCCTCCTCATTTATCGTGAGGATTCCAGAATGCATTAAGTTGTTTCGAGATTCCTTCGTTTGGGCCCGGAACCATTTTTGACAACTAGAGGCAGTAGAAGACGAACTTTTTTCAACATCTCGGAATTGCGTGGAAACTCACCCACCCTCCTCATTTCTCTTGAGTATTCCAGAATGCATGAACTTGTTTCGTGATTCCTCTGTTTTGGCCCTGAACCATTTGGGACTACTTGAGGCAGAAGAAGATGAACTTTTTTCAACGTCTCGGAATTGCTTGGAAACTCACCCACCCTCCTCATTTCTCTTGAGTATTCCAGAATGCATGAACTTGTTTCGAGATTCCTCCGTTTGGGCCCTGAACCATTTGGGACTACTTGAGGCAGAAGAAGACGAACTTTTTTCAACGTCTCGGAATTGCGTGGAAACTCACCCACCCTCCTCATTTCTCTTGAGTATTCCAGAATGCATGAACTTGTATCGAGATTCCTCCGTTTGGGCGTAGAAACATTTTGGACAACTTGAGGCAGAGGAAGACGAACTTTTTTCAACGTCTCGGAATTGCGTGGAAACTCACCCACCCACCTCATTTCTCGTGAGGATTCCAGTATGCATGAAGTTGTTTCGAGATTCCTCCGTTTGGGCCCTAAACCATTTGGGACAACTTGAGGCAGAGGAAGACGAACTTTTTTCAACATCTCAGAATTGCGTGGAAACTCACCCACCCTCCTCATTTATCGTGAGGATTCCAGAATGCATTAAGTTGTTTCGAGATTCCTTCGTTTGGGCCCGGAACCATTTTTGACAACTAGAGGCAGTAGAAGACGAACTTTTTTCAACGTCTCGGAATTGCGTGGAAACTCACCCACCCTCCTCATTTCTCTTGAGTATTCCAGAATGCATGAACTTGTTTCGTGATTCCTCTGTTTTGGCCCTGAACCATTTGGGACTACTTGAGGCAGAAGAAGACGAACTTTTTTCAACGTCTCGGAATTGCTTGGAAACTCACCCACCCTCCTCATTTCTCTTGAGTATTCCAGAATGCATGAACTTGTTTCGAGATTCCTCCGTTTGGGCCCTGAACCATTTGGGACTACTTGAGGCAGAAGAAGACGAACTTTTTTCAACGTCTCGGAATTGCGTGGAAACTCACCCACCCTCCTCATTTCTCTTGAGTATTCCAGAATGCATGAACTTGTATCGAGATTCCTCCGTTTGGGCGTAGAAACATTTTGGACAACTTGAGGCAGAGGAAGACGAACTTTTTTCAACGTCTCGGAATTGCGTGGAAACTCACCCACCCACCTCATTTCTCGTGAGGATTCCAGTATGCATGAAGTTGTTTCGAGATTCCTCCGTTTGGGCCCTGAACCATTTGGGACAACTTGAGGCAGAGGAAGACGAACTTTTTTCAACGTCTCGGAATTGCGTGGAAACTCACCCACCCTCGTCATTTATCGTGAGGATTCCAGAATGCATTAAGTTGTTTCGAGATTCCTTCGTTTGGGCCCTGAACCATTTTGGACAACTTGAGGCAGTAGAAGACGAACTTTTTTCGACCTCTCGGAATTGCGTGGAAACTCACCCACCCTCCTCATTTCTCTTGAGTATTCCAGAATGCATGAACTTGTATCGAGATTCCTCCGTTTGGGCGTAGAAACATTTTGGACAACTTGAGGCAGAGGAAGACGAACTTTTTTGAACATCTCGGATTTGCGTGGAAACTCACCCACCCTCCTCATTTCTCGTGAGGAATCCAGAATGCATGAACTTTTTTCGAGATTCCTCTGTTTGGGCCCTGAACCATTTGGAACAACCTAAGGCAGAGGAAGACGAACTTTTTTCAACGTCTCGGAATTGCGTGGAAACTCACCCACCCTCCTCATTGATCGTGAGGACTCCAGAATGCATTAAGTTGTTTCGAGATTCCTCCGTTTGGGCCCTGAACCATTTGGGACTACTTGAGGCAGAGGAAGACGAACTTTTTTCAACGTCTCGGAATTGCGTGGAAACTCACCCACCCTCCTCATTTATCGTGTGTATTCCAGAATGCATGAACTTGTTTCGAGATTCCTCCGTTTGGGCCCTGAACCATATGGGACAACTTGAGGCAGAAGAAGACGAACTTTTTTCAACGTCTGGGAATTGTGTTGAAACTCACCCACCCTCCTCATTTCTCTTGAGTATTCCAGAATGCATGAACTTGTTTCGAGATTCCTTCGTTTGGGCCCTGAACCATTTTGGACAACTTGAGGAAGAGGAAGATGAACTTTTTTCAACATCTCGGAATTGCGTGGAAACTCACCCACCCTCCTCATTTCTCGTGAGGAATCCAGAATGCATGAACTTGTTTCGAGATTCCTCCGTTTGGGCCCTAAACCATTTGGGACAACTTGAGGCAGAGGAAGACGAACTTTTTTCAACATCTCAGAATTGCGTGGAAACTCACCCACCCTCCTCATTTATCGTGAGGATTCCAGAATGCATTAAGTTGTTTCGAGATTCCTTCGTTTGGGCCCGGAACCATTTTTGACAACTAGAGGCAGTAGAAGACGAACTTTTTTCAACATCTCGGAATTGCGTGGAAACTCACCCACCCTCCTCATTTCTCTTGAGTATTCCAGAATGCATGAACTTGTTTCGTGATTCCTCTGTTTTGGCCCTGAACCATTTGGGACTACTTGAGGCAGAAGAAGACGAACTTTTTTCAACGTCTCGGAATTGCTTGGAAACTCACCCACCCTCCTCATTTCTCTTGAGTATTCCAGAATGCATGAACTTGTTTCGAGATTCCTCCGTTTGGGCCCTGAACCATTTGGGACTACTTGAGGCAGAAGAAGACGAACTTTTTTCAACGTCTCGGAATTGCGTGGAAACTCACCCACCCTCCTCATTTCTCTTGAGTATTCCAGAATGCATGAACTTGTATCGAGATTCCTCCGTTTGGGCGTAGAAACATTTTGGACAACTTGAGGCAGAGGAAGACGAACTTTTTTCAACGTCTCGGAATTGCGTGGAAACTCACCCACCCACCTCATTTCTCGTGAGGATTCCAGTATGCATGAAGTTGTTTCGAGATTCCTCCGTTTGGGCCCTAAACCATTTGGGACAACTTGAGGCAGAGGAAGACGAACTTTTTTCAACATCTCAGAATTGCGTGGAAACTCACCCACCCTCCTCATTTATCGTGAGGATTCCAGAATGCATTAAGTTGTTTCGAGATTCCTTCGTTTGGGCCCGGAACCATTTTTGACAACTAGAGGCAGTAGAAGACGAACTTTTTTCAACGTCTCGGAATTGCGTGGAAACTCACCCACCCTCCTCATTTCTCTTGAGTATTCCAGAATGCATGAACTTGTTTCGTGATTCCTCTGTTTTGGCCCTGAACCATTTGGGACTACTTGAGGCAGAAGAAGACGAACTTTTTTCAACGTCTCGGAATTGCTTGGAAACTCACCCACCCTCCTCATTTCTCTTGAGTATTCCAGAATGCATGAACTTGTTTCGAGATTCCTCCGTTTGGGCCCTGAACCATTTGGGACTACTTGAGGCAGAAGAAGACGAACTTTTTTCAACGTCTCGGAATTGCGTGGAAACTCACCCACCCTCCTCATTTCTCTTGAGTATTCCAGAATGCATGAACTTGTATCGAGATTCCTCCGTTTGGGCGTAGAAACATTTTGGACAACTTGAGGCAGAGGAAGACGAACTTTTTTCAACGTCTCGGAATTGCGTGGAAACTCACCCACCCACCTCATTTCTCGTGAGGATTCCAGAATGCATTAAGTTGTTTCGAGATTCCTTCGTTTGGGCCCTGAACCATTTTGGACAACTTGAGGCAGTAGAAGACGAACTTTTTTCGACCTCTCGGAATTGCGTGGAAACTCACCCACCCTCCTCATTTCTCTTGAGTATTCCAGAATGCATGAACTTGTATCGAGATTCCTCCGTTTGGGCGTAGAAACATTTTGGACAACTTGAGGCAGAGGAAGACGAACTTTTTTGAACATCTCGGATTTGCGTGGAAACTCACCCACCCTCCTCATTTCTCGTGAGGAATCCAGAATGCATGAACTTTTTTCGAGATTCCTCTGTTTGGGCCCTGAACCATTTGGAACAACCTAAGGCAGAGGAAGACGAACTTTTTTCAACGTCTCGGAATTGCGTGGAAACTCACCCACCCTCCTCATTGATCGTGAGGACTCCAGAATGCATTAAGTTGTTTCGAGATTCCTCCGTTTGGGCCCTGAACCATTTGGGACTACTTGAGGCAGAGGAAGACGAACTTTTTTCAACGTCTCGGAATTGCGTGGAAACTCACCCACCCTCCTCATTTATCGTGTGTATTCCAGAATGCATGAACTTGTTTCGAGATTCCTCCGTTTGGGCCCTGAACCATATGGGACAACTTGAGGCAGAAGAAGACGAACTTTTTTCAACGTCTCGGAATTGCGTGGAAACTCACCCACCCTCCTCATTTCTCTTGAGTATTCCAGAATGCATGAACTTGTTTCGTGATTCCTCTGTTTTGGCCCTGAACCATTTGGGACAACTTGAGGAAGAGGAAGATGAACTTTTTTCAACATCTCGGAATTGCGTGGAAACTCACCCACCCTCCTCATTTCTCGTGAGGAATCCAGAATGCATGAACTTGTTTCGAGATTCCTCCGTTTGGGCCCTAAACCATTTGGGACAACTTGAGGCAGAGGAAGACGAACTTTTTTCAACATCTCAGAATTGCGTGGAAACTCACCCACCCTCCTCATTTATCGTGAGGATTCCAGAATGCATTAAGTTGTTTCGAGATTCCTTCGTTTGGGCCCGGAACCATTTTTGACAACTAGAGGCAGTAGAAGACGAACTTTTTTCAACGTCTCGGAATTGCGTGGAAACTCACCCACCCTCCTCATTTCTCTTGAGTATTCCAGAATGCATGAACTTGTTTCGTGATTCCTCTGTTTTGGCCCTGAACCATTTGGGACTACTTGAGGCAGAAGAAGACGAACTTTTTTCAACGTCTCGGAATTGCTTGGAAACTCACCCACCCTCCTCATTTCTCTTGAGTATTCCAGAATGCATGAACTTGTTTCGAGATTCCTCCGTTTGGGCCCTGAACCATTTGGGACTACTTGAGGCAGAAGAAGACGAACTTTTTTCAACGTCTCGGAATTGCGTGGAAACTCACCCACCCTCCTCATTTCTCTTGAGTATTCCAGAATGCATGAACTTGTATCGAGATTCCTCCGTTTGGGCGTAGAAACATTTTGGACAACTTGAGGCAGAGGAAGACGAACTTTTTTCAACGTCTCGGAATTGCGTGGAAACTCACCCACCCACCTCATTTCTCGTGAGGATTCCAGAATGCATTAAGTTGTTTCGAGATTCCTTCGTTTGGGCCCTGAACCATTTTGGACAACTTGAGGCAGTAGAAGACGAACTTTTTTCGACCTCTCGGAATTGCGTGGAAACTCACCCACCCTCCTCATTTCTCTTGAGTATTCCAGAATGCATGAACTTGTATCGAGATTCCTCCGTTTGGGCGTAGAAACATTTTGGACAACTTGAGGCAGAGGAAGACGAACTTTTTTGAACATCTCGGATTTGCGTGGAAACTCACCCACCCTCCTCATTTCTCGTGAGGAATCCAGAATGCATGAACTTTTTTCGAGATTCCTCTGTTTGGGCCCTGAACCATTTGGAACAACCTAAGGCAGAGGAAGACGAACTTTTTTCAACGTCTCGGAATTGCGTGGAAACTCACCCACCCTCCTCATTGATCGTGAGGACTCCAGAATGCATTAAGTTGTTTCGAGATTCCTCCGTTTGGGCCCTGAACCATTTGGGACTACTTGAGGCAGAGGAAGACGAACTTTTTTCAACGTCTCGGAATTGCGTGGAAACTCACCCACCCTCCTCATTTATCGTGTGTATTCCAGAATGCATGAACTTGTTTCGAGATTCCTCCGTTTGGGCCCTGAACCATATGGGACAACTTGAGGCAGAAGAAGACGAACTTTTTTCAACGTCTCGGAATTGCGTGGAAACTCACCCACCCTCCTCATTTCTCTTGAGTATTCCAGAATGCATGAACTTGTTTCGTGATTCCTCTGTTTTGGCCCTGAACCATTTGGGACAACTTGAGGAAGAGGAAGATGAACTTTTTTCAACATCTCGGAATTGCGTGGAAACTCACCCACCCTCCTCATTTCTCGTGAGGAATCCAGAATGCATGAACTTGTTTCGAGATTCCTCCGTTTGGGCCCTAAACCATTTGGGACAACTTGAGGCAGAGGAAGACGAACTTTTTTCAACATCTCAGAATTGCGTGGA
The DNA here is from genome assembly GCA_034222035.1 of Acacia crassicarpa. Classification (NCBI taxonomy): domain Eukaryota; kingdom Viridiplantae; phylum Streptophyta; class Magnoliopsida; order Fabales; family Fabaceae; genus Acacia; species Acacia crassicarpa. Next base: position 39,615,451 of record JAWXYG010000012.1, read on the forward strand.
AACTCACCCACCCTCCTCATTTATCGTGAGGATTCCAGAATGCATTAAGTTGTTTCGAGATTCCTTCGTTTGGGCCCGGAACCATTTTTGACAACTAGAGGCAGTAGAAGACGAACTTTTTTCAACGTCTCGGAATTGCGTGGAAACTCACCCACCCTCCTCATTTCTCTTGAGTATTCCAGAATGCATGAACTTGTTTCGTGATTCCTCTGTTTTGGCCCTGAACCATTTGGGACTACTTGAGGCAGAAGAAGACGAACTTTTTTCAACGTCTCGGAATTGCTTGGAAACTCACCCACCCTCCTCATTTCTCTTGAGTATTCCAGAATGCATGAACTTGTTTCGAGATTCCTCCGTTTGGGCCCTGAACCATTTGGGACTACTTGAGGCAGAAGAAGACGAACTTTTTTCAACGTCTCGGAATTGCGTGGAAACTCACCCACCCTCCTCATTTCTCTTGAGTATTCCAGAATGCATGAACTTGTATCGAGATTCCTCCGTTTGGGCGTAGAAACATTTTGGACAACTTGAGGCAGAGGAAGACGAACTTTTTTCAACGTCTCGGAATTGCGTGGAAACTCACCCACCCTCCTCATTTCTCGTGAGGATTCCAGAATGCATGAACTTGTTTCGTGATTCCTCTGTTTTGGCCCTGAACCATTTGGGACTACTTGAGGCAGAAGAAGACAAACTTTTTTCAACGTCTCGGAATTGCGTGAAACTCACCCACCCTCCTCATTTCTCTTGAGTATTCCAGAATGCATGAACTTGTTTCGTGATTCCTCTGTTTTGGCCCTGAACCATTTGGGACTACTTGAGGCAGAAGAAGACGAACTTTTTTCAACGTCTCGGAATTGCTTGGAAACTCACCCACCCTCCTCATTTCTCTTGAGTATTCCAGAATGCATGAACTTGGTTCGAGATTCCTCCGTTTGGGCCCTGAACCATTTGGGACTACTTGAGGCAGAAGAAGACGAACTTTTTTCAACGTCTCGGAATTGCGTGGAAACTCACCCACCCTCCTCATTTCTCTTGAGTATTCCAGAATGCATGAACTTGTATCGAGATTCCTCCGTTTGGGCGTAGAAACATTTTGGACAACTTGAGGCAGAGGAAGACGAACTTTTTTAAACGTCTCGGAATTGCGTGGAAACTCACCCACCCTCCTCATTTCTCGTGAGGAATCGAGAATGCATGAACTTGTTTCGAGATTCCTCCGTTTGGGCCCTGAACCATTTGGGACAACTTGAGGCAGAGGAAGACGAACTTTTTTCAACATCTCAGAATTGCGTGGAAACTCACCCACCCTCCTCATTTATCGTGAGGATTCCAGAAGGCATTAAGTTGTTTCGAGATTCCTTCGTTTGGGCCCTGAACCATTTTTGACAACTAGAGGCAGTAGAAGACGAACTTTTTTCAACGTCTCGGAATTGCGTGGAAACTCACCCACCCTCCTCATTTCTCTTGAGTATTCCAGAATGCATGAACTTGTTTCGTGATTCCTCTGTTTTGGCCCTGAACCATTTGGGACTACTTGAGGCAGAAGAAGACGAACTTTTTTCAACGTCTCGGAATTGCTTGGAAACTCACCCACCCTCCTCATTTCTCTTGAGTATTCCAGAATGCATGAACTTGTTTCGAGATTCCTCCGTTTGGGCCCTGAACCATTTGGGACTACTTGAGGCAGAAGAAGCGAACTTTTTTCAACGTCTCGGAATTGCGTGGAATCTCACCCACCCTCCTCATTTCTCTTGAGTATTCCAGAATGCATGAACTTGTATCGAGATTCCTCCGTTTGGGCGTAGAAACATTTTGGACAACTTGAGGCAGAGGAAGACGAACTTTTTTCAACGTCTCGGAATTGCGTGGAAACTCACCCACCCACCTCATTTCTCGTGAGGATTCCAGAATGCATGAAGTTGTTTCGAGATTCCTCCGTTTGGGCCCTGAACCATTTGGGACAACTTGAGGCAGAGGAAGACGAACTTTTTTCAACGTCTCGGAATTGCGTGGAAACTCACCCACCCTCGTCATTTATCGTGAGGATTCCAGAATGCATTAAGTTGTTTCGAGATTCGTTCGTTTGGGCCCTGAACCATTTTGGACAAGTTGAGGCAGTAGAAGACGAACTTTTTTCAACCTCTCGGAATTGCGTGGAAACTCACCCACCCTCCTCATTTCTCTTGAGTATTCCAGAATGCATGAACTTGTATCGAGATTCCTCCGTTTGGGCGTAGAAACATTTTGGACAACTTGAGGCAGAGGAAGACGAACTTTTTTGAACATCTCGGATTTGCGTGGAAACTCACCCACCCTCCTCATTTCTCGTGAGGAATCCAGAATGCATGAACTTTTTTCGAGATTCCTCTGTTTGGGCCCTGAACCATTTGGAACAACCTAAGGCAGAGGAAGACGAACATTTTTCAACGTCTCGGAATTGCGTGGAAACTCACCCACCCTCCTCATTTCTCGTGAGGAATCCAGAATGCATGAACTTGTTTCGAGATTCCTCCTTTTGGGCCCTAAACCATTTGGGACAACTTGAGGCAGAGGAAGACGAACTTTTTTCAACATCTCAGAATTGCGTGGAAACTCACCCACCCTCCTCATTTATCGTGAGGATTCCAGAATGCATTAAGTTGTTTCGAGATTCCTTCGTTTGGGCCCGGAACTATTTTTGACAACTAGAGGCAGTAGAAGACGAACTTTTTTCAACGTCTCGGAATTGCGTGGAAACTCACCCACCCTCCTCATTTCTCTTGAGTATTCCAGAATGCATGAACTTGTTTCGTGATTCCTCTGTTTTGGCCCTGAACCATTTGGGACTACTTGAGGCAGAAGAAGACGAACTTTTTTCAACGTCTCGGAATTGCTTGGAAACTCACCCACCCTCCTCATTTCTCTTGAGTATTCCAGAATGCATGAACTTGTTTCGAGATTCCTCCGTTTGGGCCCTGAACCATTTGGGACTACTTGAGGCAGAAGAAGACGAACTTTTTTCAACGTCTCGGAATTGCGTGGAAACTCACCCACCCTCCTCATTTCTCTTGAGTATTCCAGAATGCATGAACTTGTATCGAGATTCCTCCGTTTGGGCGTAGAAACATTTTGGACAACTTGAGGCAGAGGAAGACGAACTTTTTTCAACGTCTCGGAATTGCGTGGAAACTCACCCACCCTCCTCATTTCTCGTGAGGATTCCAGAATGCATGAACTTGTTTCGTGATTCCTCTGTTTTGGCCCTGAACCATTTGGGACTACTTGAGGCAGAAGAAGACGAACTTTTTTCAACGTCTCGGAATTGCGTGAAACTCACCCACCCTCCTCATTTCTCTTGAGTATTCCAGAATGCATGAACTTGTTTCGTGATTCCTCTGTTTTGGCCCTGAACCATTTGGGACTACTTGAGGCAGAAGAAGACGAACTTTTTTCAACGTCTCGGAATTGCTTGGAAACTCACCCACCCTCCTCATTTCTCTTGAGTATTCCAGAATGCATGAACTTGTTTCGAGATTCCTCCGTTTGGGCCCTGAGCCATTTGGGACTACTTGAGGCAGAAGAAGACGAACTTTTTTCAACGTCTCGGAATTGCGTGGAAACTCACCCACCCTCCTCATTTCTCTTGAGTATTCCAGAATGCATGAACTTGTATCGAGATTCCTCCGTTTGGGCGTAGAAACATTTTGGACAACTTGAGGCAGAGGAAGACGAACTTTTTTAAACGTCTCGGAATTGCGTGGAAACTCACCCACCCTCCTCATTTCTCGTGAGGAATCCAGAATGCATGAACTTGTTTCGAGATTCCTCCGTTTGGGCCCTGAACCATTTGGGACAACTTGAGGCAGAGGAAGACGAACTTTTTTCAACATCTCAGAATTGCGTGGAAACTCACCCACCCTCCTCATTTATCGTGAGGATTCCAGAAGGCATTAAGTTGTTTCGAGATTCCTTCGTTTGGGCCCTGAACCATTTTTGACAACTAGAGGCAGTAGAAGACGAACTTTTTTCAACGTCTCGGAATTGCGTGGAAACTCACCCACCCTCCTCATTTCTCTTGAGTATTCCAGAATGCATGAACTTGTTTCGTGATTCCTCTGTTTTGGCCCTGAACCATTTGGGACTACTTGAGGCAGAAGAAGACGAACTTTTTTCAACGTCTCGGAATTGCTTGGAAACTCACCCACCCTCCTCATTTCTCTTGAGTATTCCAGAATGCATGAACTTGTTTCGAGATTCCTCCGTTTGGGCCCTTAACCATTTGGGACTACTTGAGGCAGAAGAAGACGAACTTTTTTCAACGTCTCGGAATTGCGTGGAAACTCACCCACCCTCCTCATTTCTCTTGAGTATTCCAGAATGCATGAACTTGTATCGAGATTCCTCCGTTTGGGCGTAGAAACATTTTGGACAACTTGAGGCAGAGGAAGACGAACTTTTTTCAACGTCTCGGAATTGCGTGGAAACTCACCCACCCACCTCATTTCTCGTGAGGATTCCAGAATGCATGAAGTTGTTTCGAGATTCCTCCGTTTGGGCCCTGAACCATTTGGGACAACTTGAGGCAGAGGAAGACGAACTTTTTTCAACGTCTCGGAATTGCGTGGAAACTCACCCACCCTCGTCATTTATCGTGAGGATTCCAGAATGCATTAAGTTGTTTCGAGATTCGTTCGTTTGGGCCCTGAACCATTTTGGACAACTTGAGGCAGTAGAAGACGAACTTTTTTCAACCTCTCGGAATTGCGTGGAAACTCACCCACCCTCCTCATTTCTCTTGAGTATTCCAGAATGCATGAACTTGTATCGAGATTCCTCCGTTTGGGCGTAGAAACATTTTGGACAACTTGAGGCAGAGGAAGACGAACTTTTTTGAACATCTCGGATTTGCGTGGAAACTCACCCACCCTCCTCATTTCTCGTGAGGAATCCAGAATGCATGAACTTTTTTCGAGATTCCTCCGTTTGGGCCCTGAACCATTTGGGACTACTTGAGGCAGAGGAAGACGAACTTTTTTCAACGTCTCGGAATTGCGTGGAAACTCACCCACCCTCCTCATTTATCGTGTGTATTCCAGAATGCATGAACTTGTTTCGAGATTCCTCCGTTTGGGCCCTGAACCATATGGGACAACTTGAGGCAGAAGAAGACGAACTTTTTTCAACGTCTGGGAATTGCGTTGAAACTCACCCACCCTCCTCATTTCTCTTGAGTATTCCAGAATGCATGAACTTGTTTCGAGATTCCTTCGTTTGGGGCCTGAACCATTTTGGACAACTTGAGGAAGAGGAAGATGAACTTTTTTCAACATCTCGGAATTGCGTGGAAACTCACCCACCCTCCTCATTTCTCGTGAGGAATCCAGAATGCATGAACTTATTTCGAGATTCCTCTGTTTGGGCCCTGAACCATTTGGGACTACTTGAGGCAGAAGAAGACGAACTTTTTTCAACGTCTCGCAATTGCGTGGAAACTCACCCACCCTCCTCATTTATCGTGAGGATTCCAGAATGCATTAAGTTGTTTCGAGATTCCTTCGTTTGGGCCCGGAACCATTTTTGACAACTAGAGGCAGTAGAAGACGAACTTTTTTCAACGTCTCGGAATTGCGTGGAAACTCACCCACCCTCCTCATTTCTCTTGAGTATTCCAGAATGCATGAACTTGTTTCGAGATTCCTCCGTTTGGGCCCTGAACCATTTGGGACAACTTGAGGCAGAGGAAGACGAACTTTTTTCAACATCTCAGAATTGCGTGGAAACTCACCCACCCTCCTCATTTATCGTGAGGATTCCAGAATGCATTAAGTTGTTTCGAGATTCCTTCGTTTGGGCCCGGAACCATTTTTGACAACTAGAGGCAGTAGAAGACGAACTTTTTTCAACGTCTCGGAATTGCGTGGAAACTCACCCACCCTCCTCATTTCTCTTGAGTATTCCAGAATGCATGAACTTGTTTCGTGATTCCTCTGTTTTGGCCCTGAACCATTTGGGACTACTTGAGGCAGAAGAAGACGAACTTTTTTCAACGTCTCGGAATTGCTTGGAAACTCACCCACCCTCCTCATTTCTCTTGAGTATTCCAGAATGCATGAACTTGTTTCGAGATTCCTCCGTTTGGGCCCTGAACCATTTGGGACTACTTGAGGCAGAAGAAGACGAACTTTTTTCAACGTCTCAGAATTGCGTGGAAACTCACCCACCCTCCTCATTTCTCTTGAGTATTCCAGAATGCATGAACTTGTATCGAGATTCCTCCGTTTGGGCGTAGAAACATTTTGGACAACTTGAGGCAGAGGAAGACGAACTTTTTTCAACGTCTCGGAATTGCGTGGAAACTCACCCACCCTCCTCATTTCTCGTGAGGATTCCAGAATGCATGAACTTGTTTCGTGATTCCTCTGTTTTGGCCCTGAACCATTTGGGACTACTTGAGGCAGAAGAAGACGAACTTTTTTCAACGTCTCGGAATTGCGTGAAACTCACCCACCCTCCTCATTTATCGTGAGGATTCCAGAATGCATTAAGTTGTTTCGAGATTCCTTCGTTTGGGCCCGGGACCATTTTTGACAACTAGAGGCAGTAGAAGACGAACTTTTTTCAACGTCTCGGAATTGCGTGGAAACTCACCCACCCTCCTCATTTCTCTTGAGTATTCCAGAATGCATGAACTTGTATCGAGATTCCTCCGTTTGGGCGTAGAAACATTTTGGACAACTTGAGGCAGAGGAAGACGAACTTTTTTAAACGTCTCGGAATTGCGTGGAAACTCACCCACCCTCCTCATTTCTCGTGAGGAATCCAGAATGCATGAACTTGTTTCGAGATTCCTCCGTTTGGGCCCTGAACCATTTGGGACAACTTGAGGCAGAGGAAGACGAACTTTTTTCAACATCTCAGAATTGCGTGGAAACTCACCCACCCTCCTCATTTATCGTGAGGATTCCAGAAGGCATTAAGTTGTTTCGAGATTCCTTCGTTTGGGCCCTGAACCATTTTTGACAACTAGAGGCAGTAGAAGACGAACTTTTTTCAACGTCTCGGAATTGCGTGGAAACTCACCCACCCTCCTCATTTCTCTTGAGTATTCCAGAATGCATGAACTTGTTTCGAGATTCCTCCGTTTGGGCCCTGAACCATTTGGGACTACTTGAGGCAGAAGAAGACGAACTTTTTTCAACGTCTCGGAATTGCGTGGAAACTCACCCACCCTCCTCATTTCTCTTGAGTATTCCAGAATGCATGAACTTGTATCGAGATTCCTCCGTTTGGGCGTAGAAACATTTTGGACAACTTGAGGCAGAGGAAGACGAACTTTTTTCAACGTCTCGGAATTGCGTGGAAACTCACCCACCCACCTCATTTCTCGTGAGGATTCCAGAATGCATGAAGTTGTTTCGAGATTCCTCCGTTTGGGCCCTGAACCATTTGGGACAACTTGAGGCAGAGGAAGACGAACTTTTTTCAACGTCTCGGAATTGCGTGGAAACTCACCCACCCTCGTCATTTATCGTGAGGATTCCAGAATGCATTAAGTTGTTTCGAGATTCGTTCGTTTGGGCCCTGAACCATTTTGGACAACTTGAGGCAGTAGAAGACGAACTTTTTTCAACCTCTCGGAATTGCGTGGAAACTCACCCACCCTCCTCATTTCTCTTGAGTATTCCAGAATGCATGAACTTGTATCGAGATTCCTCCGTTTGGGCGTAGAAACATTTTGGACAACTTGAGGCAGAGGAAGACGAACTTTTTTGAACATCTCGGATTTGCGTGGAAACTCACCCACCCTCCTCATTTCTCGTGAGGAATCCAGAATGCATGAACTTTTTTCGAGATTCCTCTGTTTGGGCCCTGAACCATTTGGAACAACCTAAGGCAGAGGAAGACGAACTTTTTTCAACGTCTCGGAATTGCGTGGAAACTCACCCACCCTCCTCATTGATCGTGAGGACTCCAGAATGCATTAAGTTGTTTCGAGATTCCTCCGTTTGGGCCCTGAACCATTTGGGACTACTTGAGGCAGAGGAAGACGAACTTTTTTCAACGTCTCGGAATTGCGTGGAAACTCACCCACCCTCCTCATTTATCGTGTGTATTCCAGAATGCATGAACTTGTTTCGAGATTCCTCCGTTTGGGCCCTGAACCATATGGGACAACTTGAGGCAGAAGAAGACGAACTTTTTTCAACGTCTGGGAATTGCGTTGAAACTCACCCACCCTCCTCATTTCTCTTGAGTATTCCAGAATGCATGAACTTGTTTCGAGATTCCTTCGTTTGGGGCCTGAACCATTTTGGACAACTTGAGGAAGAGGAAGATGAACTTTTTTCAACATCTCGGAATTGCGTGGAAACTCACCCACCCTCCTCATTTCTCGTGAGGAATCCAGAATGCATGAACTTATTTCGAGATTCCTCTGTTTGGGCCCTGAACCATTTGGGACTACTTGAGGCAGAAGAAGACGAACTTTTTTCAACGTCTCGCAATTGCGTGGTAAGTCACCCACCCTCCTCATTTATCGTGAGGATTCCAGAATGCATTAAGTTGTTTCGAGATTCCTTCGTTTGGGCCCGGAACCATTTTTGACAACTAGAGGCAGTAGAAGACGAACTTTTTTCAACGTCTCGGAATTGCGTGGAAACTCACCCACCCTCCTCATTTCTCTTGAGTATTCCAGAATGCATGAACTTGTTTCGAGATTCCTCCGTTTGGGCCCTAAACCATTTGGGACAACTTGAGGCAGAGGAAGACGAACTTTTTTCAACATCTCAGAATTGCGTGGAAACTCACCCACCCTCCTCATTTATCGTGAGGATTCCAGAATGCATTAAGTTGTTTCGAGATTCCTTCGTTTGGGCCCGGAACCATTTTTGACAACTAGAGGCAGTAGAAGACGAACTTTTTTCAACGTCTCGGAATTGCGTGGAAACTCACCCACCCTCCTCATTTCTCTTGAGTATTCCAGAATGCATGAACTTGTTTCGTGATTCCTCTGTTTTGGCCCTGAACCATTTGGGACTACTTGAGGCAGAAGAAGACGAACTTTTTTCAACGTCTCGGAATTGCTTGGAAACTCACCCACCCTCCTCATTTCTCTTGAGTATTCCAGAATGCATGAACTTGTTTCGAGATTCCTCCGTTTGGGCCCTGAACCATTTGGGACTACTTGAGGCAGAAGAAGACGAACTTTTTTCAACGTCTCAGAATTGCGTGGAAACTCACCCACCCTCCTCATTTCTCTTGAGTATTCCAGAATGCATGAACTTGTATCGAGATTCCTCCGTTTGGGCGTAGAAACATTTTGGACAACTTGAGGCAGAGGAAGACGAACTTTTTTCAACGTCTCGGAATTGCGTGGAAACTCACCCACCCTCCTCATTTCTCGTGAGGATTCCAGAATGCATGAACTTGTTTCGGGATTCCTCTGTTTTGGCCCTGAACCATTTGGGACTACTTGAGGCAGAAGAAGACGAACTTTTTTCAACGTCTCGGAATTGCGTGAAACTCACCCACCCTCCTCATTTCTCTTGAGTATTCCAGAATGCATGAACTTGTTTCGTGATTCCTCTGTTTTGGCCCTGAACCATTTGGGACTACTTGAGGTAGAAGAAGACGAACTTTTTTCAACGTCTCGGAATTGCGTTGAAACTCACCCACCCTCCTCATTTCTCTTGAGTATTCCAGAATGCATGAACTTGTATCGAGATTCCTCCGTTTGGGCGTAGAAACATTTTGGACAACTTGAGGCAGAGGAAGACGGACTTTTTTCAACGTCTCGGAATTGCGTGGAAACTCACCCACCCTCCTCATTGATCGTGAGGACTCCAGAATGCATTAAGTTGTTTCGAGATTCCTCCGTTTGGGCCCTGAACCATTTGGGACTACTTGAGGCAGAGGAAGACGAACTTTTTTCAACGTCTCGGAATTGCGTGGAAACTCACCCACCCTCCTCATTTATCGTGTGTATTCCAGAATGCATGAACTTGTTTCGAGATTCCTCCGTTTGGGCCCTGAACCATATGGGACAACTTGAGGCAGAAGAAGACGAACTTTTTTCAACGTCTGGGAATTGCGTTGAAACTCACCCACCCTCCTCATTTCTCTTGAGTATTCCAGAATGCATGAACTTGTTTCGAGATTCCTTCGTTTGGGGCCTGAACCATTTTGGACAACTTGAGGAAGAGGAATATGAACTTTTTTCAACATCTCGGAATTGCGTGGAAACTCACCCACCCTCCTCATTTCTCGTAAGGAATCCAAAATGCATGAACTTATTTCGAGATTCCTCTGTTTGGGCCCTGAACCATTTGGGACTACTTGAGGCAGAAGAAGACGAACTTTTTTCAACGTCTCGCAATTGCGTGGAAACTCACCCACCCTCCTCATTTATCGTGAGGATTCCAGAATGCATTAAGTTGTTTCGAGATTCCTTCGTTTGGGCCCGGAACCATTTTTGACAACTAGAGGCAGTAGAAGACGAACTTTTTTCAACGTCTCGGAATTGCGTGGAAACTCACCCACCCTCCTCATTTCTCTTGAGTATTCCAGAATGCATGAACTTGTTTCGAGATTCCTCCGTTTGGGCCCTAAACCATTTGGGACAACTTGAGGCAGAGGAAGACGAACTTTTTTCAACATCTCAGAATTGCGTGGAAACTCACCCACCCTCCTCATTTATCGTGAGGATTCCAGAATGCATTAAGTTGTTTCGAGATTCCTTCGTTTGGGCCCGGAACCATTTTTGACAACTAGAGGCAGTAGAAGACGAACTTTTTTTCAACGTCTCGGAATTGCGTGGAAACTCACCCACCCTCCTCATTTCTCTTGAGTATTCCAGAATGCATGAACTTGTTTCGTGATTCCTCTGTTTTGGCCCTGAACCATTTGGGACTACTTGAGGCAGAAGAAGACGAACTTTTTTCAACGTCTCGGAATTGCTTGGAAACTCACCCACCCTCCTCATTTCTCTTGAGTATTCCAGAATGCATGAACTTGTTTCGAGATTCCTCCGTTTGGGCCCTGAACCATTTGGGACTACTTGAGGCAGAAGAAGACGAACTTTTTTAAACGTCTCGGAATTGCGTGGAAACTCACCCACCCTCCTCATTTCTCGTGAGGAATCCAGAATGCATGAACTTGTTTCGAGATTCCTCCGTTTGGGCCCTGAACCATTTGGGACAACTTGAGGCAGAGGAAGACGAACTTTTTTCAACATCTCAGAATTGCGTGGAAACTCACCCACCCTCCTCATTTATCGTGAGGATTCCAGAAGGCATTAAGTTGTTTCGAGATTCCTTCGTTTGGGCCCTGAACCATTTTTGACAACTAGAGGCAGTAGAAGACGAACTTTTTTCAACGTCTCGGAATTGCGTGGAAACTCACCCACCCTCCTCATTTCTCTTGAGTATTCCAGAATGCATGAACTTGTTTCGTGATTCCTCTGTTTTGGCCCTGAACCATTTGGGACTACTTGAGGCAGAAGAAGACGAACTTTTTTCAACGTCTCGGAATTGCTTGGAAACTCACCCACCCTCCTCATTTCTCTTGAGTATTCCAGAATGCATGAACTTGTTTCGAGATTCCTCCGTTTGGGCCCTGAACCATTTGGGACTACTTGAGGCAGAAGAAGACGAACTTTTTTCAACGTCTCGAAATTGCGTGGAAACTCACCCACCCTCCTCATTTCTCTTGAGTATTCCAGAATGCATGAACTTGTATCGAGATTCCTCCGTTTGGGCGTAGAAACATTTTGGACAACTTGAGGCAGAGGAAGACGAACTTTTTTCAACGTCTCGGAATTGCGTGGAAACTCACCCACCCTTCTCATTTCTCGTGAGGATTCCAGAATGCATGAACTTGTTTCGTGATTCCTCTGTTTTGGCCCTGAACCATTTGGGACTACTTGAGGCAGAAGAAGACGAACTTTTTTCAACGTCTCGGAATTGCGTGAAACTCACCCACCCTCCTCATTTCTCTTGAGTATTCCAGAATGCATGAACTTGTTTCGTGATTCCTCTGTTTTGGCCCTGAACCATTTGGGACTACTTGAGGCAGAAGAAGACGAACTTTTTTCAACGTCTCGGAATTGCTTGGAAACTCACCCACCCTCCTCATTTCTCTTGAGTATTCCAGAATGCATGAACTTGTTTCGAGATTCCTCCGTTTGGGCCCTGAACCATTTGGGACTACTTGAGGCAGAAGAAGACGAACTTTTTTCAACGTCTCGGAATTGCGTGGAAACTCACCCACCCTCCTCATTTCTCTTGAGTATTCCAGAATGCATGAACTTGTATCGAGATTCCTCCGTTTGGGCGTAGAAACATTTTGGACAACTTGAGGCAGAGGAAGACGAACTTTTTTAAACGTCTCGGAATTGCGTGGAAACTCACCCACCCTCCTCATTTCTCGTGAGGAATCCAGAATGCATGAACTTGTTTCGAGATTCCTCCGTTTGGGCCCTGAACCATTTGGGACAACTTGAGGCAGAGGAAGACGAACTTTTTTCAACATCTCAGAATTGCGTGGAAACTCACCCACCCTCCTCATTTATCGTGAGGATTCCAGAAGGCATTAAGTTGTTTCGAGATTCCTTCGTTTGGGCCCTGAACCATTTTTGACAACTAGAGGCAGTAGAAGACGAACTTTTTTCAACGTCTCGGAATTGCGTGGAAACTCACCCACCCTCCTCATTTCTCTTGAGTATTCCAGAATGCATGAACTTGTATCGAGATTCCTCCGTTTGGGCGTAGAAACATTTTGGACAACTTGAGGCAGAGGAAGACGAACTTTTTTCAACGTCTCGGAATTGCGTGAAACTCACCCACCCTCCTCATTTCTCTTGAGTATTCCAGAATGCATGAACTTGTTTCGTGATTCCTCTGTTTTGGCCCTGAACCATTTGGGACTACTTGAGGCAGAAGAAGACGAACTTTTTTCAACGTCTCGGAATTGCGTGAAACTCACCCACCCTCCTCATTTCTCTTGAGTATTCCAGAATGCATGAACTTGTATCGAGATTCCTCCGTTTGGGCGTAGAAACATTTTGGACAACTTGAGGCAGAGGAAGACGAACTTTTTTCAACGTCTCGGAATTGCGTGAAACTCACCCACCCTCCTCATTTCTCTTGAGTATTCCAGAATGCATGAACTTGTTTCGTGATTCCTCTGTTTTGGCCCTGAACCATTTGGGACTACTTGAGGCAGAAGAAGACGAACTTTTTTCAACGTCTCGGAATTGCTTGGAAACTCACCCACCCTCCTCATTTCTCTTGAGTATTCCAGAATGCATGAACTTGTTTCGAGATTCCTCCGTTTGGGCCCTGAACCATTTGGGACTACTTGTGGCAGAGGAAGACGAACTTTTTTCAACGTCTCGGAATTGCGTGGAAACTCACCCACCCTCCTCATTTCTCTTGAGTATTCCAGAATGCATGAACTTGTATCGAGATTCCTCCGTTTGGGCGTAGAAACATTTTGGACAACTTGAGGCAGAGGAAGACGAACTTTTTTCAACGTCTCGGAATTGCGTGGAAACTCACCCACCCTCCTCATTTCTCGTGAGGATTCCAGAATGCATGAACTTGTTTCGTGATTCCTCTGTTTTGGCCCTGAACCATTTGGGACTACTTGAGGCAGAAGAAGACGAACTTTTTTCAACGTCTCGGAATTGCGTGAAACTCACCCACCCTCCTCATTTCTCTTGAGTATTCCAGAATGCATGAACTTGTTTCGTGATTCCTCTGTTTTGGCCCTGAACCATTTGGGACTACTTGAGGCAGAAGAAGACGAACGTTTTTCAACGTCTCGGAATTGCTTGGAAACTCACCCACCCTCCTCATTTCTCTTGAGTATTCCAGAATGCATGAACTTGTTTCGAGATTCCTTCGTTTGGGCCCTGAACCATTTTTGACAACTAGAGGCAGTAGAAGACGAACTTTTTTCAACGTCTCGGAATTGCGTGGAAACTCACCCACCCTCCTCATTTCTCTTGAGTATTCCAGAATGCATGAACTTGTTTCGAGATTCCTCCGTTTGGGCCCTAAACCATTTGGGACAACTTGAGGCAGAGGAAGACGAACTTTTTTCAACATCTCAGAATTGCGTGGAAACTCACCCACCCTCCTCATTTATCGTGAGGATTCCAGAATGCATTAAGTTGTTTCGAGATTCCTTCGTTTGGGCCCGGAACCATTTTTGACAACTAGAGGCAGTAGAAGACGAACTTTTTTTCAACGTCTCGGAATTGCGTGGAAACTCACCCACCCTCCTCATTTCTCTTGAGTATTCCAGAATGCATGAACTTGTTTCGTGATTCCTCTGTTTTGGCCCTGAACCATTTGGGACTACTTGAGGCAGAAGAAGACGAACTTTTTTCAACGTCTCGGAATTGCTTGGAAACTCACCCACCCTCCTCATTTCTCTTGAGTATTCCAGAATGCATGAACTTGTTTCGAGATTCCTCCGTTTGGGCCCTGAACCATTTGGGACTACTTGAGGCAGAAGAAGACGAACTTTTTTAAACGTCTCGGAATTGCGTGGAAACTCACCCACCCTCCTCATTTCTCGTGAGGAATCCAGAATGCATGAACTTGTTTCGAGATTCCTCCGTTTGGGCCCTGAACCATTTGGGACAACTTGAGGCAGAGGAAGACGAACTTTTTTCAACATCTCAGAATTGCGTGGAAACTCACCCACCCTCCTCATTTATCGTGAGGATTCCAGAAGGCATTAAGTTGTTTCGAGATTCCTTCGTTTGGGCCCTGAACCATTTTTGACAACTAGAGGCAGTAGAAGACGAACTTTTTTCAACGTCTCGGAATTGCGTGGAAACTCACCCACCCTCCTCATTTCTCTTGAGTATTCCAGAATGCATGAACTTGTTTCGTGATTCCTCTGTTTTGGCCCTGAACCATTTGGGACTACTTGAGGCAGAAGAAGACGAACTTTTTTCAACGTCTCGGAATTGCTTGGAAACTCACCCACCCTCCTCATTTCTCTTGAGTATTCCAGAATGCATGAACTTGTTTCGAGATTCCTCCGTTTGGGCCCTGAACCATTTGGGACTACTTGAGGCAGAAGAAGATGAACTTTTTTCAACGTCTCGGAATTGCGTGGAAACTCACCCACCCTCCTCATTTCTCTTGAGTATTCCAGAATGCATGAACTTGTATCGAGATTCCTCCGTTTGGGCGTAGAAACATTTTGGACAACTTGAGGCAGAGGAAGACGAACTTTTTTCAACGTCTCGGAATTGCGTGGAAACTCACCCACCCTCCTCATTTCTCGTGAGGATTCCAGAATGCATGAACTTGTTTCGAGATTCCTCCGTTTGGGCCCTGAACCATTTGGGACAACATGAGGCAGAGGAAGACGAACTTTTTTCAACGTCTCGGAATTGTGTGGAAACTCACCCACCCTCCTCATTTATCGTGAGGATTCCAGAATGCATTAATTTGTTTCGAGATTCCTTCGTTTGGGCCCTGAACCATTTTGGACAACTTGAGGCAGTAGAAGACGAACTTTTTTCAACCTCTCGGAATTGCGTGGAAACTCACCCACCCTCCTCATTTCTCTTGAGTATTCCAGAATGCATGAACTTGTATCGAGATTCCTCCGTTTGGGCGTAGAAACATTTTGGACAACTTGAGGCAGAGGAAGACGAACTTTTTTGAACATCTCGGAATTGCGTGGAAACTCACCCACCCTCCTCATTTCTCGTGAGGAATCCAGAATGCATGAACTTTTTTCGAGATTCCTCTGTTTGGGCCCTGAACCATTTGGAACAACCTAAGGCAGAGGAAGACGAACTTTTTTCAACGTCTCGGAATTGCGTGGAAACTCACCCACCCTCCTCATTGATCGTGAGGACTCCAGAATGCGTTAAGTTGTTTCGAGATTCCTCCGTTTGGGCCCTGAACCATTTGGGACTACTTGAGGCAGAGGAAGACGAACTTTTTTCAACGTCTCGGAATTGCGTGGAAACTCACCCACCCTCCTCATTTGTCGTGTGTATTCCAGAATGCATGAACTTGTTTCGAGATTCCTCCGTTTGGGCCCTGAACCATATGAGACAACTTGAGGCAGAAGAAGATGAACTTTTTTCAACGTCTGGGAATTGCGTTGAAACTCACCCACCCTCCTCATTTCTCTTGAGTATTCCAGAATGCATGAACTTGTTTCGAGATTCCTTCGTTTGGGCCCTGAACCATTTTGGACAACTTGAGGAAGAGGAAGATGAACATTTTTCAACATCTCGGAATTGCGTGGAAACTCACCCACCCTCCTCATTTCTCGTGAGGAATCCAGAATGCATGAACTTGTTTCGAGATTCCTCCGTTTGGGCCCTGAACCATTTGGGACAACTTGAGGCAGAGGAAGACGAACTTTTTTCAACATCTCAGAATTGCGTGGAAACTCACCCACCCTCCTCATTTATCGTGAGGATTCCAGAATGCATTAAGTTGTATCGAGATTCCTTCGTTTGGGCCCGGAACCATTTTTGACAACTAGAGGCAGTAGAAGACGAACTTTTTTCAACGTCTCGGAATTGCGTGGAAACTCACCCACCCTCCTCATTTCTCTTGAGTATTCCAGAATGCATGAACTTGTTTCGTGATTCCTCTGTTTTGGCCCTGAACCATTTGGGACTACTTGAGGCAGAAGAAGACGAACTTTTTTCAACGTCTCGGAATTGCGTGAAACTCACCCACCCTCCTCATTTCTCTTGAGTATTCCAGAATGCATGAACTTGTTTCGTGATTCCTCTGTTTTGGCCCTGAACCATTTGGGACTACTTGAGGCAGAAGAAGACGAACTTTTTTCAACGTCTCGGAATTGCTTGGAAACTCACCCACCCTCCTCATTTCTCTTGAGTATTCCAGAATGCATGAACTTGTTTCGAGATTCCTCCGTTTGGGCCCTGAACCATTTGGGACTACTTGTGGCAGAAGAAGACGAACTTTTTTCAACGTCTCGGAATTGCGTGGAAACTCACCCACCCTCCTCATTTCTCTTGAGTATTCCAGAATGCATGAACTTGTATCGAGATTCCTCCGTTTGGGCGTAGAAACATTTTGGACAACTTGAGGCAGAGGAAGACGAACTTTTTTCAACGTCTCGGAATTGCGTGGAAACTCACCCACCCTCCTCATTTCTCGTGAGGATTTTAGAATGCATGAACTTGTTTCGTGATTCCTCTGTTTTGGCCCTGAACCATTTGGGACTACTTGAGGCAGAAGAAGACGAACTTTTTTCAACGTCTCGGAATTGCGTGAAACTCACCCACCCCCCTCATTTCTCTTGAGTATTCCAGAATGCATGAACTTGTTTCGTGATTCCTCTGTTTTGGCCCTGAACCATTTGGGACTACTTGAGGCAGAAGAAGACGAACTTTTTTCAACGTCTCGGAATTGCTTGGAAACTCACCCACCCTCCTCATTTCTCTTGAGTATTCCAGAATGCATGAACTTGTTTCGAGATTCCTCCGTTTGGGCCCTGAACCATTTGGGACAACTTGAGGCAGAGGAAGACGAACTTTTTTCAACATCTCAGAATTGCGTGGAAACTCACCCACCCTCCTCATTTATCGTGAGGATTCCAGAAGGCAATAAGTTGTTTCGAGATTCCTTCGTTTGGGCCCTGAACCATTTTTGACAACTAGAGGCAGTAGAAGACGAACTTTTTTCAACGTCTCGGAATTGCGTGGAAACTCACCCACCCTCCTCATTTCTCTTGAGTATTCCAGAATGCATGAACTTGTATCGAGATTCCTCCGTTTGGGCGTAGAAACATTTTGGACAACTTGAGGCAGAGGAAGACGAACTTTTTTCAACGTCTCGGAATTGCGTGAAACTCACCCACCCTCCTCATTTCTCTTGAGTATTCCAGAATGCATGAACTTGTTTCGTGATTCCTCTGTTTTGGCCCTGAACCATTTGGGACTACTTGAGGCAGAAGAAGACGAACTTTTTTCAACGTCTCGGAATTGCGTGAAACTCACCCACCCTCCTCATTTCTCTTGAGTATTCCAGAATGCATGAACTTGTATCGAGATTCCTCCGTTTGGGCGTAGAAACATTTTGGACAACTTGAGGCAGAGGAAGACGAACTTTTTTCAACGTCTCGGAATTGCGTGAAACTCACCCACCCTCCTCATTTCTCTTGAGTATTCCAGAATGCATGAACTTGTTTCGTGATTCCTCTGTTTTGGCCCTGAACCATTTGGGACTACTTGAGGCAGAAGAAGACGAACTTTTTTCAACGTCTCGGAATTGCTTGGAAACTCACCCACCCTCCTCATTTCTCTTGAGTATTCCAGAATGCATGAACTTGTTTTGAGATTCCTCCGTTTGGGCCCTGAACCATTTGGGACTACTTGTGGCAGAGGAAGACGAACTTTTTTCAACGTCTCGGAATTGCGTGGAAACTCACCCACCCTCCTCATTTCTCTTGAGTATTCCAGAATGCATGAACTTGTTTCGTGATTCCTCTGTTTTGGCCCTGAACCATTTGGGACTACTTGAGGCAGAAGAAGACGAACTTTTTTCAACGTCTCGGAATTGCTTGGAAACTCACCCACCCTCCTCATTTCTCTTGAGTATTCCAGAATGCATGAACTTGTTTCGAGATTCCTCCGTTTGGGCCCTGAACCATTTGGGACTACTTGTGGCAGAGGAAGACGAACTTTTTTCAACGTCTCGGAATTGCGTGGAAACTCACCCACCCTCCTCATTTCTCTTGAGTATTCCAGAATGCATGAACTTGTATCGAGATTCCTCCGTTTGGGCGTAGAAACATTTTGGACAACTTGAGGCAGAGGAAGACGAACTTTTTTCAACGTCTCGGAATTGCGTGGAAACTCACCCACCCTCCTCATTTCTCGTGAGGATTCCAGAATGCATGAACTTGTTTCGTGATTCCTCTGTTTTGGCCCTGAACCATTTGGGACTACTTGAGGCAGAAGAAGACGAACTTTTTTCAACGTCTCGGAATTGCGTGAAACTCACCCACCCTCCTCATTTCTCTTGAGTATTCCAGAATGCATGAACTTGTTTCGTGATTCCTCTGTTTTGGCCCTGAACCATTTGGGACTACTTGAGGCAGAAGAAGACGAACTTTTTTCAACGTCTCGGAATTGCTTGGAAACTCACCCACCCTCCTCATTTCTCTTGAGTATTCCAGAATGCATGAACTTGTTTCGAGATTCCTCCGTTTGGGCCCTGAACCATTTGGGACTACTTGAGGCAGAAGAAGACGAACTTTTTTCAACGTCTCGGAATTGCGTGGAAACTCACCCACCCTCCTCATTTCTCTTGAGTATTCCAGAATGCATGAACTTGTATCGAGATTCCTCCGTTTGGGCGTAGAAACATTTTGGACAACTTGAGGCAGAGGAAGACGAACTTTTTTCAACGTCTCGGAATTGCGTGGAAACTCACCCACCCTCCTCATTTCTCGTGAGGATTCCAGAATGCATGAACTTGTTTCGAGATTCCTCCGTTTGGGCCCTGAACCATTTTGGACAACTTGAGGCAGAGGAAGACGAACTTTTTTCAACGTCTCGGAATTGCGTGGAAACTCACCCACCCTCCTCATTTCTCGTGAGGATTCCAGAATGCATGAACTTGTTTCGTGATTCCTCTGTTTTGGCCCTGAACCATTTGGGACTAGTTGAGGCAGAAGAAGACGAACTTTTTTCAACGTCTCGGAATTGCGTGAAACTCACCCACCCTCCTCATTTCTCTTGAGTATTCCAGAATGCATGAACTTGTTTCGTGATTCCTCTGTTTTGGCCCTGAACCATTTGGGACTACTTGAGGCAGAAGAAGACGAACTTTTTTCAACGTCTCGGAATTGCTTGGAAACTCACCCACCCTCCTCATTTCTCTTGAGTATTCCAGAATGCATGAACTTGTTTCGAGATTCCTCCGTTTGGGCCCTGAACCATTTGGGACTACTTGAGGCAGAAGAAGACGAACTTTTTTCAACGTCTCGGAATTGCGTGGAAACTCACCCACCCTCCTCATTTCTCTTGAGTATTCCAGAATGCATGAACTTGTATCGAGATTCCTCCGTTTGGGCGTAGAAACATTTTGGACAACTTGAGGCAGAGGAAGACGAACTTTTTTCAACGTCTCGGAATTGCGTGGAAACTCACCCACCCTCCTCATTTCTCGTGAGGATTCCAGAATGCATGAACTTGTTTCGAGATTCCTCCGTTTGGGCCCTGAACCATTTGGGACAACATGAGGCAGAGGAAGACGAACTTTTTTCAACGTCTCGGAATTGTGTGGAAACTCACCCACCCTCCTCATTTATCGTGAGGATTCCAGAATGCATTAATTTGTTTCGAGATTCCTTCGTTTGGGCCCTGAACCATTTTGGACAACTTGAGGCAGTAGAAGACGAACTTTTTTCAACCTCTCGGAATTGCGTGGAAACTCACCCACCCTCCTCATTTCTCTTGAGTATTCCAGAATGCATGAACTTGTATCGAGATTCCTCCGTTTGGGCGTAGAAACATTTTGGACAACTTGAGGCAGAGGAAGACGAACTTTTTTGAACATCTCGGAATTGCGTGGAAACTCACCCACCCTCCTCATTTCTCGTGAGGAATCCAGAATGCATGAACTTTTTTCGAGATTCCTCTGTTTGGGCCCTGAACCATTTGGAACAACCTAAGGCAGAGGAAGACGAACTTTTTTCAACGTCTCGGAATTGCGTGGAAACTCACCCACCCTCCTCATTGATCGTGAGGACTCCAGAATGCGTTAAGTTGTTTCGAGATTCCTCCGTTTGGGCCCTGAACCATTTGGGACTACTTGAGGCAGAGGAAGACGAACTTTTTTCAACGTCTCGGAATTGCGTGGAAACTCACCCACCCTCCTCATTTGTCGTGTGTATTCCAGAATGCATGAACTTGTTTCGAGATTCCTCCGTTTGGGCCCTGAACCATATGAGACAACTTGAGGCAGAAGAAGACGAACTTTTTTCAACGTCTGGGAATTGCGTTGAAACTCACCCACCCTCCTCATTTCTCTTGAGTATTCCAGAATGCATGAACTTGTTTCGAGATTCCTTCGTTTGGGCCCTGAACCATTTTGGACAACTTGAGGAAGAGGAAGATGAACATTTTTCAACATCTCGGAATTGCGTGGAAACTCACCCACCCTCCTCATTTCTCGTGAGGAATCCAGAATGCATGAACTTGTTTCGAGATTCCTCCGTTTGGGCCCTGAACCATTTGGGACAACTTGAGGCAGAGGAAGACGAACTTTTTTCAACATCTCAGAATTGCGTGGAAACTCACCCACCCTCCTCATTTATCGTGAGGATTCCAGAATGCATTAAGTTGTATCGAGATTCCTTCGTTTGGGCCCGGAACCATTTTTGACAACTAGAGGCAGTAGAAGACGAACTTTTTTCAACGTCTCGGAATTGCGTGGAAACTCACCCACCCTCCTCATTTCTCTTGAGTATTCCAGAATGCATGAACTTGTTTCGTGATTCCTCTGTTTTGGCCCTGAACCATTTGGGACTACTTGAGGCAGAAGAAGACGAACTTTTTTCAACGTCTCGGAATTGCGTGAAACTCACCCACCCTCCTCATTTCTCTTGAGTATTCCAGAATGCATGAACTTGTTTCGTGATTCCTCTGTTTTGGCCCTGAACCATTTGGGACTACTTGAGGCAGAAGAAGACGAACTTTTTTCAACGTCTCGGAATTGCTTGGAAACTCACCCACCCTCCTCATTTCTCTTGAGTATTCCAGAATGCATGAACTTGTTTCGAGATTCCTCCGTTTGGGCCCTGAACCATTTGGGACTACTTGTGGCAGAAGAAGACGAACTTTTTTCAACGTCTCGGAATTGCGTGGAAACTCACCCACCCTCCTCATTTCTCTTGAGTATTCCAGAATGCATGAACTTGTATCGAGATTCCTCCGTTTGGGCGTAGAAACATTTTGGACAACTTGAGGCAGAGGAAGACGAACTTTTTTCAACGTCTCGGAATTGCGTGGAAACTCACCCACCCTCCTCATTTCTCGTGAGGATTTTAGAATGCATGAACTTGTTTCGTGATTCCTCTGTTTTGGCCCTGAACCATTTGGGACTACTTGAGGCAGAAGAAGACGAACTTTTTTCAACGTCTCGGAATTGCGTGAAACTCACCCACCCTCCTCATTTCTCTTGAGTATTCCAGAATGCATGAACTTGTTTCGTGATTCCTCTGTTTTGGCCCTGAACCATTTGGGACTACTTGAGGCAGAAGAAGACGAACTTTTTTCAACGTCTCGGAATTGCTTGGAAACTCACCCACCCTCCTCATTTCTCTTGAGTATTCCAGAATGCATGAACTTGTTTCGAGATTCCTCCGTTTGGGCCCTGAACCATTTGGGACTACTTGAGGCAGAAGAAGACGAACTTTTTTCAACGTCTCGGAATTGCGTGGAAACTCACCCACCCTCCTCATTTCTCTTGAGTATTCCAGAATGCATGAACTTGTATCGAGATTCCTCCGTTTGGGCGTAGAAACATTTTGGACAACTTGAGGCAGAGGAAGACGAACTTTTTTCAACGTCTCGGAATTGCGTGGAAACTCACCCACCCTCCTCATTTCTCGTGAGGATTCCAGAATGCATGAACTTGTTTCGAGATTCCTCCGTTTGGGCCCTGAACCATTTTGGACAACTTGAGGCAGAGGAAGACGAACTTTTTTCAACGTCTCGGAATTGCGTGGAAACTCACCCACCCTCCTCATTTCTCGTGAGGATTCCAGAATGCATGAACTTGTTTCGTGATTCCTCTGTTTTGGCCCTGAACCATTTGGGACTACTTGAGGCAGAAGAAGACGAACTTTTTTCAACGTCTCGGAATTGCGTGAAACTCACCCACCCTCCTCATTTCTCTTGAGTATTCCAGAATGCATGAACTTGTTTCGTGATTCCTCTGTTTTGGCCCTGAACCATTTGGGACTACTTGAGGCAGACGAAGACGAACTTTTTTCAACGTCTCGGAATTGCTTGGAAACTCACCCACCCTCCTCATTTCTCTTGAGTATTCCAGAATGCATGAACTTGTTTCGAGATTCCTCCGTTTGGGCCCTGAACCATTTGGGACTACTTGAGGCAGAAGAAGACGAACTTTTTTCAACGTCTCGGAATTGCGTGGAAACTCACCCACCCTCCTCATTTCTCTTGAGTATTCCAGAATGCATGAACTTGTATCGAGATTCCTCCGTTTGGGCGTAGAAACATTTTGGACAACTTGAGGCAGAGGAAGACGAACTTTTTTCAACGTCTCGGAATTGCGTGGAAACTCACCCACCCTCCTCATTTCTCGTGAGGATTCCAGAATGCATGAACTTGTTTCGAGATTCCTCCGTTTGGGCCCTGAACCATTTGGGACAACATGAGGCAGAGGAAGACGAACTTTTTTCAACGTCTCGGAATTGTGTGGAAACTCACCCACCCTCCTCATTTATCGTGAGGATTCCAGAATGCATTAATTTGTTTCGAGATTCCTTCGTTTGGGCCCTGAACCATTTTGGACAACTTGAGGCAGTAGAAGACGAACTTTTTTCAACCTCTCGGAATTGCGTGGAAACTCACCCACCCTCCTCATTTCTCTTGAGTATTCCAGAATGCATGAACTTGTATCGAGATTCCTCCGTTTGGGCGTAGAAACATTTTGGACAACTTGAGGCAGAGGAAGACGAACTTTTTTGAACATCTCGGAATTGCGTGGAAACTCACCCACCCTCCTCATTTCTCGTGAGGAATCCAGAATGCATGAACTTTTTTCGAGATTCCTCTTTTTGGGCCCTGAACCATTTGGAACAACCTAAGGCAGAGGAAGACGAACTTTTTTCAACGTCTCGGAATTGCGTGGAAACTCACCCACCCTCCTCATTGATCGTGAGGACTCCAGAATGCGTTAAGTTGTTTCGAGATTCCTCCGTTTGGGCCCTGAACCATTTGGGACTACTTGAGGCAGAGGAAGACGAACTTTTTTCAACGTCTCGGAATTGCGTGGAAACTCACCCACCCTCCTCATTTGTCGTGTGTATTCCAGAATGCATGAACTTGTTTCGAGATTCCTCCGTTTGGGCCCTGAACCATATGAGACAACTTGAGGCAGAAGAAGACGAACTTTTTTCAACGTCTGGGAATTGCGTTGAAACTCACCCACCCTCCTCATTTCTCTTGAGTATTCCAGAATGCATGAACTTGTTTCGAGATTCCTTCGTTTGGGCCCTGAACCATTTTGGACAACTTGAGGAAGAGGAAGATGAACTTTTTTCAACATCTCGGAATTGCGTGGAAACTCACCCACCCTCCTCATTTCTCGTGAGGAATCCAGAATGCATGAACTTGTTTCGAGATTCCTCCGTTTGGGCCCTGAACCATTTTGGACAACTTGAGGCAGAGGAAGACGAACTTTTTTCAACGTCTCGGAATTGCGTGGAAACTCACCCACCCTCCTCATTTCTCGTGAGGATTCCAGAATGCATGAACTTGTTTCGTGATTCCTCTGTTTTGGCCCTGAACCATTTGGGACTACTTGAGGCAGAAGAAGACGAACTTTTTTCAACGTCTCGGAATTGCGTGAAACTCACCCACCCTCCTCATTTCTCTTGAGTATTCCAGAATGCATGAACTTGTTTCGTGATTCCTCTGTTTTGGCCCTGAACCATTTGGGACTACTTGAGGCAGACGAAGACGAACTTTTTTCAACGTCTCGGAATTGCTTGGAAACTCACCCACCCTCCTCATTTCTCTTGAGTATTCCAGAATGCATGAACTTGTTTCGAGATTCCTCCGTTTGGGCCCTGAACCATTTGGGACTACTTGAGGCAGAAGAAGACGAACTTTTTTCAACGTCTCGGAATTGCGTGGAAACTCACCCACCCTCCTCATTTCTCTTGAGTATTCCAGAATGCATGAACTTGTATCGAGATTCCTCCGTTTGGGCGTAGAAACATTTTGGACAACTTGAGGCAGAGGAAGACGAACTTTTTTCAACGTCTCGGAATTGCGTGGAAACTCACCCACCCTCCTCATTTCTCGTGAGGATTCCAGAATGCATGAACTTGTTTCGAGATTCCTCCGTTTGGGCCCTGAACCATTTGGGACAACATGAGGCAGAGGAAGACGAACTTTTTTCAACGTCTCGGAATTGTGTGGAAACTCACCCACCCTCCTCATTTATCGTGAGGATTCCAGAATGCATTAATTTGTTTCGAGATTCCTTCGTTTAGGCCCTGAACCATTTTGGACAACTTGAGGCAGTAGAAGACGAACTTTTTTCAACCTCTCGGAATTGCGTGGAAACTCACCCACCCTCCTCATTTCTCTTGAGTATTCCAGAATGCATGAACTTGTATCGAGATTCCTCCGTTTGGGCGTAGAAACATTTTGGACAACTTGAGGCAGAGGAAGACGAACTTTTTTGAACATCTCGGAATTGCGTGGAAACTCACCCACCCTCCTCATTTCTCGTGAGGAATCCAGAATGCATGAACTTTTTTCGAGATTCCTCTGTTTGGGCCCTGAACCATTTGGAACAACCTAAGGCAGAGGAAGACGAACTTTTTTCAACGTCTCGGAATTGCGTGGAAACTCACCCACCCTCCTCATTGATCGTGAGGACTCCAGAATGCGTTAAGTTGTTTCGAGATTCCTCCGTTTGGGCCCTGAACCATTTGGGACTACTTGAGGCAGAGGAAGACGAACTTTTTTCAACGTCTCGGAATTGCGTGGAAACTCACCCACCCTCCTCATTTGTCGTGTGTATTCCAGAATGCATGAACTTGTTTCGAGATTCCTCCGTTTGGGCCCTGAACCATATGAGACAACTTGAGGCAGAAGAAGACGAACTTTTTTCAACGTCTGGGAATTGCGTTGAAACTCACCCACCCTCCTCATTTCTCTTGAGTATTCCAGAATACATGAACTTGTTTCGAGATTCCTTCGTTTGGGCCCTGAACCATTTTGGACAACTTGAGGAAGAGGAAGATGAACTTTTTTCAACATCTCGGAATTGCGTGGAAACTCACCCACCCTCCTCATTTCTCGTGAGGAATCCAGAATGCATGAACTTGTTTCGAGATTCCTCCGTTTGGGCCCTGAACCATTTGGGACAACTTGAGGCAGAGGAAGACGAACTTTTTTCAACATCTCAGAATTGCGTGGAAACTCACCCACCCTCCTCATTTATCGTGAGGATTCCAGAATGCATTAAGTTGTATCGAGATTCCTTCGTTTGGGCCCGGAACCATTTTTGACAACTAGAGGCAGTAGAAGACGAACTTTTTTCAACGTCTCGGAATTGCGTGGAAACTCACCCACCCTCCTCATTTCTCTTGAGTATTCCAGAATGCATGAACTTGTTTCGTGATTCCTCTGTTTTGGCCCTGAACCATTTGGGACTACTTGAGGCAGAAGAAGACGAACTTTTTTCAACGTCTCGGAATTGCTTGGAAACTCACCCACCCTCCTCATTTCTCTAGAGTATTCCAGAATGCATGAACTTGTTTCGAGATTCCTCCGTTTGGGCCCTGAACCATTTGGGACTACTTGAGGCAGAAGAAGACGAACTTTTTTCAACGTCTTGGAATTGCGTGGAAACTCACCCACCCTCCTCATTTCTCTTGAGTATTCCAGAATGCATGAACTTGTATCGAGATTCCTCCGTTTGGGCGTAGAAACATTTTGGACAACTTGAGGCAGAGGAAGACGAACTTTTTTCAACGTCTCGGAATTGCGTGGAAACTCACCCACCCTCCTCATTTCTCGTGAGGAATCCAGAATGCATGAACTTGTTTCGAGATTCCTCCGTTTGGGCCCTGAACCATTTGGGACAACTTGAGGCAGAGGAAGACGAACTTTTTTCAACATCTCAGAATTGCGTGGAAACTCACCCACCCTCCTCATTTATCGTGAGGATTCCAGAAGGCATTAAGTTGTTTCGAGATTCCTTCGTTTGGGCCCTGAACCATTTTTGACAACTAGAGGCAGTAGAAGACGAACTTTTTTCAACGTCTCGGAATTGCGTGGAAACTCACCCACCCTCCTCATTTCTCTTGAGTATTCCAGAATGCATGAACTTGTTTCGTGATTCCTCTGTTTTGGCCCTGAACCATTTGGGACTACTTGAGGCAGAAGAAGACGAACTTTTTTCAACGTCTCGGAATTGCTTGGAAACTCACCCACCCTCCTCATTTCTCTTGAGTATTCCAGAATGCATGAACTTGTTTCGAGATTCCTCCGTTTGGGCCCTGAACCATTTGGGACTACTTGAGGCAGAAGAAGACGAACTTTTTTCAACGTCTCGGAATTGCGTGGAAACTCACCCACCCTCCTCATTTCTCTTGAGTATTCCAGAATGCATGAACTTGTATCGAGATTCCTCCGTTTGGGCGTAGAAACATTTTGGACAACTTGAGGCAGAGGAAGACGAACTTTTTTCAACGTCTCGGAATTGCGTGGAAACTCACCCACCCACCTCATTTCTCGTGAGGATTCCAGAATGCATGAACTTGTTTCGAGATTCCTCCGTTTGGGCCCTGAACCATTTGGGACAACTTGAGGCAGAGGAAGACGAACTTTTTTCAACGTCTCGGAATTGCGTGGAAACTCACGCACCCTCGTCATTTATCGTGAGGTTTCCAGAATGCATTAAGTTGTTTCGAGATTCCTTCGTTTGGGCCCCGAACCATTTTGGACAACTTGAGGCAGTAGAAGACGAACTTTTTCAACCTCTCGGAATTGCGTGGAAACTCACCCACCCTCCTCATTTCTCTTGAGTATTCCAGAATGCATGAACTTGTATCGAGATTCCTCCGTTTGGGCGTAGAAACATTTTGGACAACTTGAGGCAGAGGAAGATGAACTTTTTTGAACATCTCGGAATTGCGTGGAAACTCACCCACCCTCCTCATTTCTCGTGAGGAATCCAGAATGCATGAACTTTTTTCGAGATTCCTCTGTTTGGGCCCTGAACCATTTGGAACAACCTAAGGCAGAGGAAGACGAACTTTTTTCAACGTCTCGGAATTGCGTGGAAACTCACCCACCCTCCTCATTGATCGTGAGGACTCCAGAATGCATTAAGTTGTTTCGAGATTCCTCCGTTTGGGCCCTGAACCATTTGGGACTACTTGAGGCAGAGGAAGACGAACTTTTTTCAACGTCTCGGATTTGCGTGGAAACTCACCCACCCTCCTCATTTCTCGTGAGAAATCCAGAATGCATGAACTTGTTTCGAGATTCCTCCGTTTGGGCCCTGAACCATTTGGGACAACTTGAGGCAGAGGAAGACGAACTTTTTTCAACATCTCAGAATTGCGTGGAAACTCACCCACCCTCCTCATTTTTCGTGAGGATTCCAGAATGCATTAAGTTGTTTCGAGATTCCTTCGTTTGGGCCCGGAACCATTTTTGACAACTAGAGGCAGTAGAAGACGAACTTTTTTCATCGTCTCGGAATTGCGTGGAAACTCACCCGCCCTCCTCATTTCTCTTGAGTATTCCAGAATGCATGAACTTGTTTCGTGATTCCTCTGTTTTGGCCCTGAACCATTTGGGACTAATTGAGGCAGAAGAAGACGAACTTTTTTCAACGTCTCGGAATTGCTTGGAAACTCACCCACCCTCCTCATTTCTCTTGAGTATTCCAGAATGCATGAACTTGTATCGAGATTCCTCCGTTTGGGCGTAGAAACATTTTGGACAACTTGAGGCAGAGGAAGACGAACTTTTTTCAACGTCTCGGAATTGCGTGGAAACTCACCCACCCTCCTCATTTCTCGTGAGGATTCCAGAATGCATGAACTTGTTTCGAGATTCCTCCGTTTGGGCCCTGAACCATTTGGGACAACTTGAGGCAGAGGAAGACGAACTTTTTTCAACGTCTCGGAATTGTGTGGAAACTCACCCACCCTCGTCATTTATCGTGAGGATTCCAGAATGCATTAAGTTGTTTCGAGATTACTTCGTTTGGGCCCTGAACCATTTCGGACAACTTGAGGCAGTAGAAGACGAACTTTTTTCAACCTCTCGGAATTGCGTGGAAACTCACCCACCCTCCTCATTTCTCTTGAGTATTCCAGAATGCATGAACTTGTATCGAGATTCCTCCGTTTGGGCGTAGAAACATTTTGGACAACTTGAGGCAGAGGAAGACGAACTTTTTTGAACATCTCGGAATTGCGTGGAAACTCACCCACCCTCCTCATTTCTCGTGAGGAATCCAGAATGCATGAACTTTTTTCGAGATTCCTCTGTTTGGGCCCTGAACCATTTGGAATAACCTAAGGCAGAGGAAGACGAACTTTTTTCAACGTCTCGGAATTGCGTGGAAACTCACCCACCCTCCTCATTGATCGTGAGGACTCCAGAATGCATTAAGTTGTTTCGAGATTCCTCCGTTTGGGCCCTGAACCAATTGGGACTACTTGAGGCAGAGGAAGACGAACTTTTTTCAACGTCTCGGAATTGCGTGGAAACTCACCCACCCTCCTCATTTATCGTGTGTATTCCAGAATGCATGAACTTGTTTCGAGATTCCTCCGTTTGGCCCTGAACCATATGGGACAACTTGAGGCAGAAGAAGACGAACTTTTTTCAACGTCTGGGAATTGCGTAGAAACTCACCCACCCTCCTCATTTCTCTTGAGTATTCCAGAATGCATGAACTTGTTTCGAGATTCCTTCGTTTGGGCCCTGAACCATTTTGGACAACTTGAGGAAGAGGAAGATGAACTTTTTTCAACATCTCGGAATTGCGTGGAAACTCACCCACCCTCCTCATTTCTCGTGAGGAATCCAGAATGCATGAACTTGTTTCGAGATTCCTCCGTTTGGGCCCTGAACCATTTGGGACAACTTGAGGCAGAGGAAGACGAACTTTTTTCAACATCTCAGAATTGCGTGGAAACTCACCCACCCTCCTCATTTATCGTGAGGATTCCAGAATGCATTAAGTTGTTTCGAGATTCCTTCGTTTGGGCCCGGAACCATTTTTGACAACTAGAGGCAGTAGAAGACGAACTTTTTTCAACGTCTCGGAATTGCGTGGAAACTCACCCACCCTCCTCATTTCTCTTGAGTATTCCAGAATGCATGAACTTGTTTCGAGATTCCTCCGTTTGGGCCCTGAACCATTTGGGACAACTTGAGGCAGAGGAAGACGAACTTTTTTCAACATCTCAGAATTGCGTGGAAACTCACCCACCCTCCTCATTTATCGTGAGGATTCCAGAATGCATTAAGTTGTTTCGAGATTCCTTCGTTTGGGCCCGGAACCATTTTTGACAACTAGAGGCAGTAGAAGACGAACTTTTTTCAACGTCTCGGAATTGCGTGGAAACTCACCCACCCTCCTCATTTCTCTTGAGTATTCCAGAATGCATGAACTTGTTTCGTGATTCCTCTGTTTTGGCCCTGAACCATTTGGGACTACTTGAGGCAGAAGAAGACGAACTTTTTTCAACGTCTCGGAATTGCTTGGAAACTCACCCACCCTCCTCATTTCTCTAGAGTATTCCAGAATGCATGAACTTGTTTCGAGATTCCTCCGTTTGGGCCCTGAACCATTTGGGACTACTTGAGGCAGAAGAAGACGAACTTTTTTCAACGTCTTGGAATTGCGTGGAAACTCACCCACCCTCCTCATTTCTCTTGAGTATTCCAGAATGCATGAACTTGTATCGAGATTCCTCCGTTTGGGCGTAGAAACATTTTGGACAACTTGAGGCAGAGGAAGACGAACTTTTTTCAACGTCTCGGAATTGCGTGGAAACTCACCCACCCTCCTCATTTCTCGTGAGGAATCCAGAATGCATGAACTTGTTTCGAGATTCCTCCGTTTGGGCCCTGAACCATTTGGGACAACTTGAGGCAGAGGAAGACGAACTTTTTTCAACATCTCAGAATTGCGTGGAAACTCACCCACCCTCCTCATTTATCGTGAGGATTCCAGAAGGCATTAAGTTGTTTCGAGATTCCTTCGTTTGGGCCCTGAACCATTTTTGACAACTAGAGGCAGTAGAAGACGAACTTTTTTCAACGTCTCGGAATTGCGTGGAAACTCACCCACCCTCCTCATTTCTCTTGAGTATTCCAGAATGCATGAACTTGTTTCGTGATTCCTCTGTTTTGGCCCTGAACCATTTGGGACTACTTGAGGCAGAAGAAGACGAACTTTTTTCAACGTCTCGGAATTGCTTGGAAACTCACCCACCCTCCTCATTTCTCTTGAGTATTCCAGAATGCATGAACTTGTTTCGAGATTCCTCCGTTTGGGCCCTGAACCATTTGGGACTACTTGAGGCAGAAGAAGACGAACTTTTTTCAACGTCTCGGAATTGCGTGGAAACTCACCCACCCTCCTCATTTCTCTTGAGTATTCTAGAATGCATGAACTTGTATCGAGATTCCTCCGTTTGGGCGTAGAAACATTTTGGACAACTTGAGGCAGAGGAAGACGAACTTTTTTCAACGTCTCGGAATTGCGTGGAAACTCACCCACCCACCTCATTTCTCGTGAGGATTCCAGAATGCATGAACTTGTTTCGAGATTCCTCCGTTTGGGCCCTGAACCATTTGGGACAACTTGAGGCAGAGGAAGACGAACTTTTTTCAACGTCTCGGAATTGCGTGGAAACTCACGCACCCTCGTCATTTATCGTGAGGTTTCCAGAATGCATTAAGTTGTTTCGAGATTCCTTCGTTTGGGCCCCGAACCATTTTGGACAACTTGAGGCAGTAGAAGACGAACTTTTTCAACCTCTCGGAATTGCGTGGAAACTCACCCACCCTCCTCATTTCTCTTGAGTATTCCAGAATGCATGAACTTGTATCGAGATTCCTCCGTTTGGGCGTAGAAACATTTTGGACAACTTGAGGCAGAGGAAGATGAACTTTTTTGAACATCTCGGAATTGCGTGGAAACTCACCCACCCTCCTCATTTCTCGTGAGGAATCCAGAATGCATGAACTTTTTTCGAGATTCCTCTGTTTGGGCCCTGAACCATTTGGAACAACCTAAGGCAGAGGAAGACGAACTTTTTTCAACGTCTCGGAATTGCGTGGAAACTCACCCACCCTCCTCATTGATCGTGAGGACTCCAGAATGCATTAAGTTGTTTCGAGATTCCTCCGTTTGGGCCCTGAACCATTTGGGACTACTTGAGGCAGAGGAAGACGAACTTTTTTCAACGTCTCGGATTTGCGTGGAAACTCACCCACCCTCCTCATTTCTCGTGAGAAATCCAGAATGCATGAACTTGTTTCGAGATTCCTCCGTTTGGGCCCTGAACCATTTGGGACAACTTGAGGCAGAGGAAGACGAACTTTTTTCAACATCTCAGAATTGCGTGGAAACTCACCCACCCTCCTCATTTTTCGTGAGGATTCCAGAATGCATTAAGTTGTTTCGAGATTCCTTCGTTTGGGCCCGGAACCATTTTTGACAACTAGAGGCAGTAGAAGACGAACTTTTTTCATCGTCTCGGAATTGCGTGGAAACTCACCCGCCCTCCTCATTTCTCTTGAGTATTCCAGAATGCATGAACTTGTTTCGTGATTCCTCTGTTTTGGCCCTGAACCATTTGGGACTAATTGAGGCAGAAGAAGACGAACTTTTTTCAACGTCTCGGAATTGCTTGGAAACTCACCCACCCTCCTCATTTCTCTTGAGTATTCCAGAATGCATGAACTTGTATCGAGATTCCTCCGTTTGGGCGTAGAAACATTTTGGACAACTTGAGGCAGAGGAAGACGAACTTTTTTCAACGTCTCGGAATTGCGTGGAAACTCACCCACCCTCCTCATTTCTCGTGAGGATTCCAGAATGCATGAACTTGTTTCGAGATTCCTCCGTTTGGGCCCTGAACCATTTGGGACAACTTGAGGCAGAGGAAGACGAACTTTTTTCAACGTCTCGGAATTGTGTGGAAACTCACCCACCCTCGTCATTTATCGTGAGGATTCCAGAATGCATTAAGTTGTTTCGAGATTACTTCGTTTGGGCCCTGAACCATTTCGGACAACTTGAGGCAGTAGAAGACGAACTTTTTTCAACCTCTCGGAATTGCGTGGAAACTCACCCACCCTCCTCATTTCTCTTGAGTATTCCAGAATGCATGAACTTGTATCGAGATTCCTCCGTTTGGGCGTAGAAACATTTTGGACAACTTGAGGCAGAGGAAGACGAACTTTTTTGAACATCTCGGAATTGCGTGGAAACTCACCCACCCTCCTCATTTCTCGTGAGGAATCCAGAATGCATGAACTTTTTTCGAGATTCCTCTGTTTGGGCCCTGAACCATTTGGAATAACCTAAGGCAGAGGAAGACGAACTTTTTTCAACGTCTCGGAATTGCGTGGAAACTCACCCACCCTCCTCATTGATCGTGAGGACTCCAGAATGCATTAAGTTGTTTCGAGATTCCTCCGTTTGGGCCCTGAACCAATTGGGACTACTTGAGGCAGAGGAAGACGAACTTTTTTCAACGTCTCGGAATTGCGTGGAAACTCACCCACCCTCCTCATTTATCGTGTGTATTCCAGAATGCATGAACTTGTTTCGAGATTCCTCCGTTTGGCCCTGAACCATATGGGACAACTTGAGGCAGAAGAAGACGAACTTTTTTCAACGTCTGGGAATTGCGTAGAAACTCACCCACCCTCCTCATTTCTCTTGAGTATTCCAGAATGCATGAACTTGTTTCGAGATTCCTTCGTTTGGGCCCTGAACCATTTTGGACAACTTGAGGAAGAGGAAGATGAACTTTTTTCAACATCTCGGAATTGCGTGGAAACTCACCCACCCTCCTCATTTCTCGTGAGGAATCCAGAATGCATGAACTTGTTTCGAGATTCCTCCGTTTGGGCCCTGAACCATTTGGGACAACTTGAGGCAGAGGAAGACGAACTTTTTTCAACATCTCAGAATTGCGTGGAAACTCACCCACCCTCCTCATTTATCGTGAGGATTCCAGAATGCATTAAGTTGTTTCGAGATTCCTTCGTTTGGGCCCGGAACCATTTTTGACAACTAGAGGCAGTAGAAGACGAACTTTTTTCAACGTCTCGGAATTGCGTGGAAACTCACCCACCCTCCTCATTTCTCTTGAGTATTCCAGAATGCATGAACTTGTTTCGAGATTCCTTCGTTTGGGCCCTGAACCATTTTGGACAACTTGAGGAAGAGGAAGATGAACTTTTTTCAACATCTCGGAATTGCGTGGAAACTCACCCACCCTCCTCATTTCTCGTGAGGAATCCAGAATGCATGAACTTGTTTCGAGATTCCTCCGTTTGGGCCCTGAACCATTTGGGACAACTTGAGGCAGAGGAAGACGAACTTTTTTCAACGTCTCGGAATTGCTTGGAAACTCACCCACCCTCCTCATTTCTCTTGAGTATTCCAGAATGCATGAACTTGTTTCGAGATTCCTCCGTTTGGGCCCTGAACCATTTGGGACTACTTGAGGCAGAAGAAGACGAACTTTTTTCAACGTCTCGGAATTGCGTGGAAACTCACCCACCCTCCTCATTTCTCTTGAGTATTCCAGAATGCATGAACTTGTATCGAGATTCCTCCGTTTGGGCGTAGAAACATTTTGGACAACTTGAGGCAGAGGAAGACGAACTTTTTTCAACGTCTCGGAATTGCGTGGAAACTCACCCACCCTCCTCATTTCTCGTGAGGATTCCAGAATGCATGAACTTGTTTCGAGATTCCTCCGTTTGCGCCCTGAACCATTTGGGACTACTTGAGGCAGAGGAAGACGAACTTTTTTCAACGTCTCGGAATTGCGTGGAAACTCACCCACCCTCCTCATTTATCGTGTGTATTCCAGAATGCATGAACTTGTTTCGAGATTTCTCCGTTTGGCCCTGAACCATATGGGACAACTTGAGGCAGAAGAAGACGAACTTTTTTCAACGTCTGGGAATTGCGTAGAAACTCACCCACCCTCCTCATTTCTCTTGAGTATTCCAGAATGCATGAACTTGTTTCGAGATTCCTCCGTTT
Source organism: Acacia crassicarpa (assembly GCA_034222035.1). Lineage (NCBI taxonomy): Eukaryota > Viridiplantae > Streptophyta > Magnoliopsida > Fabales > Fabaceae > Acacia > Acacia crassicarpa. The sequence goes on from JAWXYG010000012.1 coordinate 39,650,490, forward strand.
GGGCCCTGAACCATTTGGGACAACTTGAGGCAGAGGAAGACGAACTTTTTTCAACGTCTCGGAATTGCGTGGAAACTCACGCACCCTCGTCATTTATCGTGAGGTTTCCAGAATGCATTAAGTTGTTTCGAGATTCCTTCGTTTGGGCCCCGAACCATTTTGGACAACTTGAGGCAGTAGAAGACGAACTTTTTCAACCTCTCGGAATTGCGTGGAAACTCACCAACCCTCCTCATTTCTCTTGAGTATTCCAGAATGCATGAACTTGTATCGAGATTCCTCCGTTTGGGCGTAGAAACATTTTGGACAACTTGAGGCAGAGGAAGATGAACTTTTTTGAACATCTCGGAATTGCGTGGAAACTCACCCACCCTCCTCATTTCTCGTGAGGAATCCAGAATGCATGAACTTTTTTCGAGATTCCTCTGTTTGGGCCCTGAACCATTTGGAACAACCTAAGGCAGAGGAAGACGAACTTTTTTCAACGTCTCGGAATTGCGTGGAAACTCACCCACCCTCCTCATTGATCGTGAGGACTCCAGAATGCATTAAGTTGTTTCGAGATTCCTCCGTTTGGGCCCTGAACCATTTGGGACTACTTGAGGCAGAGGAAGACGAACTTTTTTCAACGTCTCGGATTTGCGTGGAAACTCACCCACCCTCCTCATTTCTCGTGAGAAATCCAGAATGCATGAACTTGTTTCGAGATTCCTCCGTTTGGGCCCTGAACCATTTGGGACAACTTGAGGCAGAGGAAGACGAACTTTTTTCAACATCTCAGAATTGCGTGGAAACTCACCCACCCTCCTCATTTTTCGTGAGGATTCCAGAATGCATTAAGTTGTTTCGAGATTCCTTCGTTTGGGCCCGGAACCATTTTTGACAACTAGAGGCAGTAGAAGACGAACTTTTTTCATCGTCTCGGAATTGCGTGGAAACTCACCCACCCTCCTCATTTCTCTTGAGTATTCCAGAATGCATGAACTTGTTTCGTGATTCCTCTGTTTTGGCCCTGAACCATTTGGGACTAATTGAGGCAGAAGAAGACGAACTTTTTTCAACGTCTCGGAATTGCTTGGAAACTCACCCACCCTCCTCATTTCTCTTGAGTATTCCAGAATGCATGAACTTGTATCGAGATTCCTCCGTTTGGGCGTAGAAACATTTTGGACAACTTGAGGCAGAGGAAGACGAACTTTTTTCAACGTCTCGGAATTGCGTGGAAACTCACCCACCCTCCTCATTTCTCGTGAGGATTCCAGAATGCATGAACTTGTTTCGAGATTCCTCCGTTTGGGCCCTGAACCATTTGGGACAACTTGAGGCAGAGGAAGACGAACTTTTTTCAACGTCTCGGAATTGTGTGGAAACTCACCCACCCTCGTCATTTATCGTGAGGATTCCAGAATGCATTAAGTTGTTTCGAGATTACTTCGTTTGGGCCCTGAACCATTTCGGACAACTTGAGGCAGTAGAAGACGAACTTTTTTCAACCTCTCGGAATTGCGTGGAAACTCACCCACCCTCCTCATTTCTCTTGAGTATTCCAGAATGCATGAACTTGTATCGAGATTCCTCCGTTTGGGCGTAGAAACATTTTGGACAACTTGAGGCAGAGGAAGACGAACTTTTTTGAACATCTCGGAATTGCGTGGAAACTCACCCACCCTCCTCATTTCTCGTGAGGAATCCAGAATGCATGAACTTTTTTCGAGATTCCTCTGTTTGGGCCCTGAACCATTTGGAATAACCTAAGGCAGAGGAAGACGAACTTTTTTCAACGTCTCGGAATTGCGTGGAAACTCACCCACCCTCCTCATTGATCGTGAGGACTCCAGAATGCATTAAGTTGTTTCGAGATTCCTCCGTTTGGGCCCTGAACCAATTGGGACTACTTGAGGCAGAGGAAGACGAACTTTTTTCAACGTCTCGGAATTGCGTGGAAACTCACCCACCCTCCTCATTTATCGTGTGTATTCCAGAATGCATGAACTTGTTTCGAGATTCCTCCGTTTGGCCCTGAACCATATGGGACAACTTGAGGCAGAAGAAGACGAACTTTTTTCAACGTCTGGGAATTGCGTAGAAACTCACCCACCCTCCTCATTTCTCTTGAGTATTCCAGAATGCATGAACTTGTTTCGAGATTCCTTCGTTTGGGCCCTGAACCATTTTGGACAACTTGAGGAAGAGGAAGATGAACTTTTTTCAACATCTCGGAATTGCGTGGAAACTCACCCACCCTCCTCATTTCTCGTGAGGAATCCAGAATGCATGAACTTGTTTCGAGATTCCTCCGTTTGGGCCCTGAACCATTTGGGACAACTTGAGGCAGAGGAAGACGAACTTTTTTCAACATCTCAGAATTGCGTGGAAACTCACCCACCCTCCTCATTTATCGTGAGGATTCCAGAATGCATTAAGTTGTTTCGAGATTCCTTCGTTTGGGCCCGGAACCATTTTTGACAACTAGAGGCAGTAGAAGACGAACTTTTTTCAACGTCTCGGAATTGCGTGGAAACTCACCCACCCTCCTCATTTCTCTTGAGTATTCCAGAATGCATGAACTTGTTTCGAGATTCCTTCGTTTGGGCCCTGAACCATTTTGGACAACTTGAGGAAGAGGAAGATGAACTTTTTTCAACATCTCGGAATTGCGTGGAAACTCACCCACCCTCCTCATTTCTCGTGAGGAATCCAGAATGCATGAACTTGTTTCGAGATTCCTCCGTTTGGGCCCTGAACCATTTGGGACAACTTGAGGCAGAGGAAGACGAACTTTTTTCAACGTCTCGGAATTGCTTGGAAACTCACCCACCCTCCTCATTTCTCTTGAGTATTCCAGAATGCATGAACTTGTTTCGAGATTCCTCCGTTTGGGCCCTGAACCATTTGGGACTACTTGAGGCAGAAGAAGACGAACTTTTTTCAACGTCTCGGAATTGCGTGGAAACTCACCCACCCTCCTCATTTCTCTTGAGTATTCCAGAATGCATGAACTTGTATCGAGATTCCTCCGTTTGGGCGTAGAAACATTTTGGACAACTTGAGGCAGAGGAAGACGAACTTTTTTCAACGTCTCGGAATTGCGTGGAAACTCACCCAGCCTCCTCATTTCTCGTGAGGATTCCAGAATGCATGAACTTGTTTCGAGATTCCTCCGTTTGGGCCCTGAACCATTTGGGACTACTTGAGGCAGAGGAAGACGAACTTTTTTCAACGTCTCGGAATTGCGTGGAAACTCACCCACCCTCCTCATTTATCGTGTGTATTCCAGAATGCATGAACTTGTTTCGAGATTCCTCCGTTTGGCCCTGAACCATATGGGACAACTTGAGGCAGAAGAAGACGAACTTTTTTCAACGTCTGGGAATTGCGTAGAAACTCACCCACCCTCCTCATTTCTCTTGAGTATTCCAGAATGCATGAACTTGTTTCGAGATTCCTTCGTTTGGGCCCTGAACCATTTTGGACAACTTGAGGAAGAGGAAGATGAACTTTTTTCAACATCTCGGAATTGCGTGGAAACTCACCCACCCTCCTCATTTCTCGTGAGGAATCCAGAATGCATGAACTTGTTTCGAGATTCCTCCGTTTGGGCCCTGAACCATTTGGGACAACTTGAGGCAGAGGAAGACGAACTTTTTTCAACATCTCAGAATTGCGTGGAAACTCACCCACCCTCCTCATTTATCGTGAGGATTCCAGAATGCATTAAGTTGTTTCGAGATTCCTCGTTTGGGACCGGAACCATTTTTGACAACTAGAGGCAGTAGAAGACGAACTTTTTTCAACGTCTCGGAATTGCGTGGAAACTCACCCACCCTCCTCATTTCTGTTGAGTATTCCAGAATGCATGAACTTGTTTCGAGATTCCTTCGTTTGGGCCCTGAACCATTTTGGACAACTTGAGGAAGAGGAAGATGAACTTTCTTCAACATCTCGGAATTGCGTGGAAACTCACCCACCCTCCTCATTTGTCGTGAGGAATCCAGAATGCATGAACTTGTTTCGAGATTCCTCCGTTTGGGCCCTGAACCATTTGGGACAACTTGAGGCAGAGGAAGACGAACTTTTTTCAACGTCTCGGAATTGCTTGGAAACTCACCCACCCTCCTCATTTCTCTTGAGTATTCCAGAATGCATGAACTTGTTTCGAGATTCCTCCGTTTGGGCCCTGAGCCATTTGGGACTACTTGAGGCAGAAGAAGACGAACTTTTTTCAACGTCTCGGAATTGCGTGGAAACTCACCCACCCTCCTCATTTCTCTTGAGTATTCCAGAATGCATGAACTTGTATCGAGATTCCTCCGTTTGGGCGTAGAAACATTTTGGACAACTTGAGGCAGAGGAAGACGAACTTTTTTCAACGTCTCGGAATTGCGTGGAAACTCACCCACCCTCCTCATTTCTCGTGAGGATTCCAGAATGCATGAACTTGTTTCGAGATTCCTCCGTTTGGGCCCTGAACCATTTGGGACAACTTGAGGCAGAGGAAGACGAACTTTTTTCAACGTCTCGGAAATGTGTGGAAACTCACCCACCCTCCTCATTTATCGTGAGGATTCCAGAATGCATTAAGTTGTTTCGAGATTCCTTCGTTTGGGCCCTGAACCATTTTGGACAACTTGAGGCAGTAGAAGACGAACTTTTTTCAACCTCTCGGAATTGCGTGGAAACTCACCCACCCTCCTCATTTCTCTTGAGTATTCCAGAATGCATGAACTTGTATCGAGATTCCTCCGTTTGGGCGTAGAAACATTTTGGACAACTTGAGGCAGAGGAAGACGAACTTTTTTGAACATCTCGGAATTGCGTGGAAACTCACCCACCCTCCTCATTTCTCGTGAGGAATCCAGAATGCATGAACTTTTTTCGAGATTCCTCTGTTTGGGCCCTGAACCATTTGGAACAACCTAAGGCAGAGGAAGACGAACTTTTTTCAACGTCTCGGAATTGCGTGGAAACTCACCCACCCTCCTCATTGATCGTGAGGACTCCAGAATGCATTAAGTTGTTTCGAGATTCCTCCGTTTGGGCCCTGAACCATTTGGGACTACTTGAGGCAGAGGAAGACGAACTTTTTTCAACGTCTCGGAATTGAGTGGAAACTCACCCACCCTCCTCATTTATCGTGTGTATTCCAGAATGCATGAACTTGTTTCGAGATTCCTCCGTTTGGGCGCTGAACCATATGGGACAACTTGAGGCAGAAGAAGACGAACTTTTTTCAACGTCTGGGAATTGCGTTGAAACTCACCCACCCTCCTCATTTCTCTTGAGTATTCCAGAATGCATGAACTTGTTTCGAGATTCCTTCGTTTGGGCCCTGAACCATTTTGGACAACTTGAGGAAGAGGAAGATGAACTTTTTTCAACATCTCGGAATTGCGTGGAAACTCACCCACCCTCCTCATTTCTCGTGAGGAATCCAGAATGCATGAACTTGTTTCGAGATTCCTCCGTTTGGGCCCTGAACCATTTGGGACAACTTGAGGCAGAGGAAGACGAACTTTTTTCAACATCTCAGAATTGCGTGGAAACTCACCCACCCTCGTCATTTATCGTGAGGATTCCAGAATGCATTAAGTTGTTTCGAGATTCCTTCGTTTGGGCCCTGAACCATTTTGGACAACTTGAGGCAGTAGAAGACGAACTTTTTTCAACCTCTCGGAATTGCGTGGAAACTCACCCACCCTCCTCATTTCTCTTGAGTATTCCAGAATGCATGAACTTGTATCGAGATTCCTCCGTTTGGGCGTAGAAACATTTTGGACAACTTGAGGCAGAGGAAGATGAACTTTTTTGAACATCTCGGAATTGCGTGGAAACTCACCCACCCTCCTCATTTCTCGTGAGGAATCCAGAATGCATGAACTTTTTTCGAGATTCCTCTGTTTGGGCCCTGAACCATTTGGAACAACCTAAGGCAGAGGAAGACGAACTTTTTTCAACGTCTCGGAATTGCGTGGAAACTCACCCACCCTCCTCATTGATCGTGAGGACTCCAGAATGCATTAAGTTGTTTCGAGATTCCTCCGTTTGGGCCCTGAACCATTTGGGACTACTTGAGGCAGAGGAAGACGAACTTTTTCAACGTCTCGGATTTGCGTGGAAACTCACCCACCCTCCTCATTTCTCGTGAGGAATCCAGAATGCATGAACTTGTTTCGAGATTCCTCCGTTTGGGCCCTGAACCATTTGGGACAACTTGAGGCAGAGGAAGACGAACTTTTTTCAACATCTCAGAATTGCGTGGAAACTCACCCACCCTCCTCATTTTTCGTGAGGATTCCAGAATGCATTAAGTTGTTTCGAGATTCCTTCGTTTGGGCCCGGAACCATTTTTGACAACTAGAGGCAGTAGAAGACGAACTTTTTTCATCGTCTCGGAATTGCGTGGAAACTCACCCACCCTCCTCATTTCTCTTGAGTATTCCAGAATGCATGAACTTGTTTCGTGATTCCTCTGTTTTGGCCCTGAACCATTTGGGACTACTTGAGGCAGAAGAAGACGAACTTTTTTCAACGTCTCGGAATTGCTTGGAAACTCACCCACCCTCCTCATTTCTCTTAAGTATTCCAGAATGCATGAACTTGTTTCGAGATTCCTCCGTTTGGGCCCTGAACCATTTGGGACTACTTGAGGCAGAAGAAGACGAACTTTTTTCAACGTCTCGGAATTGCGTGGAAACTCACCCACCCTCCTCATTTCTCTTGAGTATTCCAGAATGCATGAACTTGTATCGAGATTCCTCCGTTTGGGCGTAGAAACATTTTGGACAACTTGAGGCAGAGGAAGACGAACTTTTTTCAACGTCTCGGAATTGCGTGGAAACTCACCCACCCTCCTCATTTCTCGTGAGGATTCCAGAATGCATGAACTTGTTTCGAGATTCCTCCGTTTGGGCCCTGAACCATTTGGGACAACTTGAGGCAGAGGAAGACGAACTTTTTTCAACGTCTCGGAATTGTGTGGAAACTCACCCACCCTCGTCATTTATCGTGAGGATTCCAGAATGCATTAAGTTGTTTCGAGATTCCTTCGTTTGGGCCCTGAACCATTTTGGACAACTTGAGGCAGTAGAAGACGAACTTTTTTCAACCTCTCGGAATTGCGTGGAAACTCACCCACCCTCCTCATTTCTCTTGAGTATTCCAGAATGCATGAACTTGTATCGAGATTCCTCCGTTTGGGCGTAGAAACATTTTGGACAACTTCAGGCAGAGGAAGATGAACTTTTTTGAACATCTCGGAATTGCGTGGAAACTCACCCACCCTCCTCATTTCTCGTGAGGAATCCAGAATGCATGAACTTTTTTCGAGATTCCTCTGTTTGGGCCCTGAACCATTTGGAACAACCTAAGGCAGAGGAAGACGAACTTTTTTCAACGTCTCGGAATTGCGTGGAAACTCACCCACCCTCCTCATTGATCGTGAGGACTCCAGAATGCATTAAGTTGTTTCTTAATTCCTCCGTTTGGGCCCTGAACCATTTGGGACTACTTGAGGCAGAGGAAGACGAACTTTTTTCAACGTCTCGGATTTGCGTGGAAACTCACCCACCCTCCTCATTTCTCGTGAGGAATCCAGAATGCATGAACTTGTTTCGAGATTCCTCCGTTTGGGCCCTGAACCATTTGGGACTACTTGAGGCAGAGGAAGACGAACTTTTTTCAACGTCTCGGAATTGCGTGGAAACTCACCCACCCTCCTCATTTATCGTGTGTATTCCAGAATGCATGAACTTGTTTCGAGATTCCTCCGTTTGGGCGCTGAACCATATGGGACAACTTGAGGCAGTAGAAGACGAACTTTTTTCAACCTCTCGGAATTGCGTGGAAACTCACCCACCCTCCTCATTTCTCTTGAGTATTCCAGAATGCATGAACTTGTATCGAGATTCCTCCGTTTGGGCATAGAAACATTTTGGACAACTTGAGGCAGAGGAAGATGAACTTTTTTGAACATCTCGGAATTGCGTGGAAACTCACCCACCCTCCTCATTTCTCGTGAGGAATCCAGAATGCATGAACTTTTTTCGAGATTCCTCTGTTTGGGCCCTGAACCATTTGGAACAACCTAAGGCAGAGGAAGACGAACTTTTTTCAACGTCTCGGAATTGCGTGGAAACTCACCCACCCTCCTCATTGATCGTGAGGACTCCAGAATGCATTAAGTTGTTTCGAGATTCCTCCGTTTGGGCCCTGAACCATTTGGGACTACTTGAGGCAGAGGAAGACGAACTTTTTTCAACGTCTCGGATTTGCGTGGAAACTCACCCACCCTCCTCATTTCTCGTGAGGAATCCAGAATGCATGAACTTGTTTCGAGATTCCTCCGTTTGGGCCCTGAACCATTTGGGACTACTTGAGGCAGAGGAAGACGAACTTTTTTCAACGTCTCGGAATTGCGTGGAAACTCACCCACCCTCCTCATTTATCGTGTGTATTCCAGAATGCATGAACTTGTTTCGAGATTCCTCCGTTTGGGCGCTGAACCATATGGGACAACTTGAGGCAGTAGAAGACGAACTTTTTTCAACCTCTCGGAATTGCGTGGAAACTCACCCACCCTCCTCATTTCTCTTGAGTATTCCAGAATGCATGAACTTGTATCGAGATTCCTCCGTTTGGGCGTAGAAACATTTTGGACAACTTGAGGCAGAGGAAGATGAACTTTTTTGAACATCTCGGAATTGCGTGGAAACTCACCCACCCTCCTCATTTCTCGTGAGGAATCCAGAATGCATGAACTTTTTTCGAGATTCCTCTGTTTGGGCCCTGAACCATTTGGAACAACCTAAGGCAGAGGAAGACGAACTTTTTTCAACGTCTCGGAATTGCGTGGAAACTCACCCACCCTCCTCATTGATCGTGAGGACTCCAGAATGCATTAAGTTGTTTCGAGATTCCTCCGTTTGGGCCCTGAACCATTTGGGACTACTTGAGGCAGAGGAAGACGAACTTTTTTCAACGTCTCGGATTTGCGTGGAAACTCACCCACCCTCCTCATTTCTCGTGAGGAATCCAGAATGCATGAACTTGTTTCGAGATTCCTCCGTTTGGGCCCTGAACCATTTGGGACAACTTGAGGCAGAGGAAGATGAACTTTTTTCAACATCTCGGAATTGCGTGGAAACTCACCCACCCTCCTCATTTCTCGTGAGGAATCCAGAATGCATGAACTTGTTTCGAGATTCCTCCGTTTGGGCCCTGAACCATTTGGGACAACTTGAGGCAGAGGAAGACGAACTTTTTTCAACATCTCAGAATTGCGTGGAAACTCACCCACCCTCCTCATTTATCGTGAGGATTCCAGAATGCATTAAGTTGTTTCGAGATTCCTTCGTTTGGGCCCGGAACCATTTTTGACAACTAGAGGCAGTAGAAGACGAACTTTTTTCAACGTCTCGGAATTGCGTGGAAACTCACCCACCCTCCTCATTTCTCTTGAGTATTCCAGAATGCATGAACTTGTTTCGAGATTCCTTCGTTTGGGCCCTGAACCATTTTGGACAACTTGAGGAAGAGGAAGATGAACTTTCTTCAACATCTCGGAATTGCGTGGAAACTCACCCACCCTCCTCATTTCTCGTGAGGAATCCAGAATGCATGAACTTGTTTCGAGATTCCTCCGTTTGGGCCCTGAACCATTTGGGACAACTTGAGGCAGAGGAAGACGAACTTTTTTCAACGTCTCGGAATTGCTTGGAAACTCACCCACCCTCCTCATTTCTCTTGAGTATTCCAGAATGCATGAACTTGTTTCGAGATTCCTCCGTTTGGGCCCTGAACCATTTGGGACTACTTGAGACAGAAGAAGACGAACTTTTTTCAACGTCTCGGAATTGCGTGGAAACTCACCCACCCTCCTCATTTCTCTTGAGTATTCCAGAATGCATGAACTTGTATCGAGATTCCTCCGTTTGGGCGTAGAAACATTTTGGACAACTTGAGGCAGAGGAAGACGAACTTTTTTCAACGTCTCGGAATTGCGTGGAAACTCACCCACCCTCCTCATTTCTCGTGAGGATTCCAGAATGCATGAACTTTTTTCGAGATTCCTCCGTTTGGGCCCTGAACCATTTGGGACAACTTGAGGCAGAGGAAGACGAACTTTTTTCAACGTCTCGGAAATGTGTGGAAACTCACCCACCCTCCTCATTTATCGTGAGGATTCCAGAATGCATTAAGTTGTTTCGAGATTCCTTCGTTTGGGCCCTGAACCATTTTGGACAACTTGAGGCAGTAGAAGACGAACTTTTTTCAACCTCTCGGAATTGCGTGGAAACTCACCCACCCTCCTCATTTCTCTTGAGTATTCCAGAATGCATGAACTTGTATCGAGATTCCTCCGTTTGGGCGTAGAAACATTTTGGACAACTTGAGGCAGAGGAAGACGAACTTTTTTGAACATCTCGGAATTGCGTGGAAACTCACCCACCCTCCTCATTTCTCGTGAGGAATCCAGAATGCATGAACTTTTTTCGAGATTCCTCTGTTTGGGCCCTGAACCATTTGGAACAACCAAAGGCAGAGGAAGACGAACTTTTTTCAACGTCTCGGAATTGCGTGGAAACTCACCCACCCTCCTCATTGATCGTGAGGACTCCAGAATGCATTAAGTTGTTTCGAGATTCCTCCGTTTGGGCCCTGAACCATTTGGGACTACTTGAGGCAGAGGAAGACGAACTTTTTTCAACGTCTCGGAATTGAGTGGAAACTCACCCACCCTCCTCATTTATCGTGTGTATTCCAGAATGCATGAACTTGTTTCGAGATTCCTCCGTTTGGGCGCTGAACCATATGGGACAACTTGAGGCAGAAGAAGACGAACTTTTTTCAACGTCTGGGAATTGCGTTGAAACTCACCCACCCTCCTCATTTCTCTTGAGTATTCCAGAATGCATGAACTTGTTTCGAGATTCCTTCGTTTGGGCCCTGAACCATTTTGGACAACTTGAGGAAGAGGAAGATGAACTTTTTTCAACATCTCGGAATTGCGTGGAAACTCACCCACCCTCCTCATTTCTCGTGAGGAATCCAGAATGCATGAACTTGTTTCGAGATTCCTCCGTTTGGGCCCTGAACCATTTGGGACAACTTGAGGCAGAGGAAGACGAACTTTTTTCAACATCTCAGAATTGCGTGGAAACTCACCCACCCTCGTCATTTATCGTGAGGATTCCAGAATGCATTAAGTTGTTTCGAGATTCCTTCGTTTGGGCCCTGAACCATTTTGGACAACTTGAGGCAGTAGAAGACGAACTTTTTTCAACCTCTCGGAATTGCGTGGAAACTCACCCACCCTCCTCATTTCTCTTGAGTATTCCAGAATGCATGAACTTGTATCGAGATTCCTCCGTTTGGGCGTAGAAACATTTTGGACAACTTGAGGCAGAGGAAGATGAACTTTTTTGAACATCTCGGAATTGCGTGGAAACTCACCCACCCTCCTCATTTCTCGTGAGGAATCCAGAATGCATGAACTTTTTTCGAGATTCCTCTGTTTGGGCCCTGAACCATTTGGAACAACCTAAGGCAGAGGAAGACGAACTTTTTTCAACGTCTCGGAATTGCGTGGAAACTCACCCACCCTCCTCATTGATCGTGAGGACTCCAGAATGCATTAAGTTGTTTCGAGATTCCTCCGTTTGGGCCCTGAACCATTTGGGACTACTTGAGGCAGAGGAAGACGAACTTTTTCAACGTCTCGGATTTGCGTGGAAACTCACCCACCCTCCTCATTTCTCGTGAGGAATCCAGAATGCATGAACTTGTTTCGAGATTCCTCCGTTTGGGCCCTGAACCATTTGGGACAACTTGAGGCAGAGGAAGACGAACTTTTTTCAACATCTCAGAATTGCGTGGAAACTCACCCACCCTCCTCATTTTTCGTGAGGATTCCAGAATGCATTAAGTTGTTTCGAGATTCCTTCGTTTGGGCCCGGAACCATTTTTGACAACTAGAGGCAGTAGAAGACGAACTTTTTTCATCGTCTCGGAATTGCGTGGAAACTCACCCACCCTCCTCATTTCTCTTGAGTATTCCAGAATGCATGAACTTGTTTCGTGATTCCTCTGTTTTGGCCCTGAACCATTTGGGACTACTTGAGGCAGAAGAAGACGAACTTTTTTCAACGTCTCGGAATTGCTTGGAAACTCACCCACCCTCCTCATTTCTCTTAAGTATTCCAGAATGCATGAACTTGTTTCGAGATTCCTCCGTTTGGGCCCTGAACCATTTGGGACTACTTGAGGCAGAAGAAGACGAACTTTTTTCAACGTCTCGGAATTGCGTGGAAACTCACCCACCCTCCTCATTTCTCTTGAGTATTCCAGAATGCATGAACTTGTATCGAGATTCCTCCGTTTGGGCGTAGAAACATTTTGGACAACTTGAGGCAGAGGAAGACGAACTTTTTTCAACGTCTCGGAATTGCGTGGAAACTCACCCACCCTCCTCATTTCTCGTGAGGATTCCAGAATGCATGAACTTGTTTCGAGATTCCTCCGTTTGGGCCCTGAACCATTTGGGACAACTTGAGGCAGAGGAAGACGAACTTTTTTCAACGTCTCGGAATTGTGTGGAAACTCACCCACCCTCGTCATTTATCGTGAGGATTCCAGAATGCATTAAGTTGTTTCGAGATTCCTTCGTTTGGGCCCTGAACCATTTTGGACAACTTGAGGCAGTAGAAGACGAACTTTTTTCAACCTCTCGGAATTGCGTGGAAACTCACCCACCCTCCTCATTTCTCTTGAGTATTCCAGAATGCATGAACTTGTATCGAGATTCCTCCGTTTGGGCGTAGAAACATTTTGGACAACTTCAGGCAGAGGAAGATGAACTTTTTTGAACATCTCGGAATTGCGTGGAAACTCACCCACCCTCCTCATTTCTCGTGAGGAATCCAGAATGCATGAACTTTTTTCGAGATTCCTCTGTTTGGGCCCTGAACCATTTGGAACAACCTAAGGCAGAGGAAGACGAACTTTTTTCAACGTCTCGGAATTGCGTGGAAACTCACCCACCCTCCTCATTGATCGTGAGGACTCCAGAATGCATTAAGTTGTTTCTTAATTCCTCCGTTTGGGCCCTGAACCATTTGGGACTACTTGAGGCAGAGGAAGACGAACTTTTTTCAACGTCTCGGATTTGCGTGGAAACTCACCCACCCTCCTCATTTCTCGTGAGGAATCCAGAATGCATGAACTTGTTTCGAGATTCCTCCGTTTGGGCCCTGAACCATTTGGGACTACTTGAGGCAGAGGAAGACGAACTTTTTTCAACGTCTCGGAATTGCGTGGAAACTCACCCACCCTCCTCATTTATCGTGTGTATTCCAGAATGCATGAACTTGTTTCGAGATTCCTCCGTTTGGGCGCTGAACCATATGGGACAACTTGAGGCAGTAGAAGACGAACTTTTTTCAACCTCTCGGAATTGCGTGGAAACTCACCCACCCTCCTCATTTCTCTTGAGTATTCCAGAATGCATGAACTTGTATCGAGATTCCTCCGTTTGGGCGTAGAAACATTTTGGACAACTTGAGGCAGAGGAAGATGAACTTTTTTGAACATCTCGGAATTGCGTGGAAACTCACCCACCCTCCTCATTTCTCGTGAGGAATCCAGAATGCATGAACTTTTTTCGAGATTCCTCTGTTTGGGCCCTGAACCATTTGGAACAACCTAAGGCAGAGGAAGACGAACTTTTTTCAACGTCTCGGAATTGCGTGGAAACTCACCCACCCTCCTCATTGATCGTGAGGACTCCAGAATGCATTAAGTTGTTTCGAGATTCCTCCGTTTGGGCCCTGAACCATTTGGGACTACTTGAGGCAGAGGAAGACGAACTTTTTTCAACGTCTCGGATTTGCGTGGAAACTCACCCACCCTCCTCATTTCTCGTGAGGAATCCAGAATGCATGAACTTGTTTCGAGATTCCTCCGTTTGGGCCCTGAACCATTTGGGACAACTTGAGGCAGAGGAAGACGAACTTTTTTCAACATCTCAGAATTGCGTGGAAACTCACCCACCCTCCTCATTTTTCGTGAGGATTCCAGAATGCATTAAGTTGTTTCGAGATTCCTTCGTTTGGGCCCGGAACCATTTTTGACAACTAGAGGCAGTAGAAGACGAACTTTTTTCATCGTCTCGGAATTGCGTGGAAACTCACCCACCCTCCTCATTTCTCTTGAGTATTCCAGAATGCATGAACTTGTTTCGTGATTCCTCTGTTTTGGCCCTGAACCATTTGGGACTACTTGAGGCAGAAGAAGACGAACTTTTTTCAACGTCTCGGAATTGCTTGGAAACTCACCCACCCTCCTCATTTCTCTTAAGTATTCCAGAATGCATGAACTTGTTTCGAGATTCCTCCGTTTGGGCCCTGAACCATTTGGGACTACTTGAGGCAGAAGAAGACGAACTTTTTTCAACGTCTCGGAATTGCGTGGAAACTCACCCACCCTCCTCATTTCTCTTGAGTATTCCAGAATGCATGAACTTGTATCGAGATTCCTCCGTTTGGGCGTAGAAACATTTTGGACAACTTGAGGCAGAGGAAGACGAACTTTTTTCAACGTCTCGGAATTGCGTGGAAACTCACCCACCCTCCTCATTTCTCGTGAGGATTCCAGAATGCATGAACTTGTTTCGAGATTCCTCCGTTTGGGCCCTGAACCATTTGGGACAACTTGAGGCAGAGGAAGACGAACTTTTTTCAACGTCTCGGAATTGTGTGGAAACTCACCCACCCTCGTCATTTATCGTGAGGATTCCAGAATGCATTAAGTTGTTTCGAGATTCCTTCGTTTGGGCCCTGAACCATTTTGGACAACTTGAGGCAGTAGAAGACGAACTTTTTTCAACCTCTCGGAATTGCGTGGAAACTCACCCACCCTCCTCATTTCTCTTGAGTATTCCAGAATGCATGAACTTGTATCGAGATTCCTCCGTTTGGGCGTAGAAACATTTTGGACAACTTGAGGCAGAGGAAGATGAACTTTTTTGAACATCTCGGAATTGCGTGGAAACTCACCCACCCTCCTCATTTCTCGTGAGGAATCCAGAATGCATGAACTTTTTTCGAGATTCCTCTGTTTGGGCCCTGAACCATTTGGAACAACCTAAGGCAGAGGAAGACGAACTTTTTTCAACGTCTCGGAATTGCGTGGAAACTCACCCACCCTCCTCATTGATCGTGAGGACTCCAGAATGCATTAAGTTGTTTCTTAATTCCTCCGTTTGGGCCCTGAACCATTTGGGACTACTTGAGGCAGAGGAAGACGAACTTTTTTCAACGTCTCGGATTTGCGTGGAAACTCACCCACCCTCCTCATTTCTCGTGAGGAATCCAGAATGCATGAACTTGTTTCGAGATTCCTCCGTTTGGGCCCTGAACCATTTGGGACAACTTGAGGCAGAGGAAGACGAACTTTTTTCAACATCTCAGAATTGCGTGGAAACTCACCCACCCTCCTCATTTTTCGTGAGGATTCCAGAATGCATTAAGTTGTTTCGAGATTCCTTCGTTTGGGACGGAACCATTTTTGACAACTAGAGGCAGTAGAAGACGAACTTTTTTCATCGTCTCGGAATTGCGTGGAAACTCACCCACCCTCCTCATTTCTCTTGAGTATTCCAGAATGCATGAACTTGTTTCGTGATTCCTCTGTTTTGGCCCTGAACCATTTGGGACTACTTGAGGCAGAAGAAGACGAACTTTTTTCAACGTCTCGGAATTGCTTGGAAACTCACCCACCCTCCTCATTTCTCTTGAGTATTCCAGAATGCATGAACTTGTTTCGAGATTCCTCCGTTTGGGCCCTGAACCATTTGGGACTACTTGAGGCAGAAGAAGACGAACTTTTTTCAACGTCTCGGAATTGCGTGGAAACTCACCCACCCTCCTCATTTCTCGTGAGGATTCCAGAATGCATGAACTTGTTTCGAGATTCCTCCGTTTGGGCCCTGAACCATTTGGGACAACTTGAGGCAGAGGAAGACGAACTTTTTTCAACGTCTCGGAATTGTGTGGAAACTCACCCACCCTCGTCATTTATCGTGAGGATTCCAAAATGCATTAAGTTGTTTCGAGATTACTTCGTTTGGGCCCTGAACCATTTTGGACAACTTGAGGCAGTAGAAGACGAACTTTTTTCAACCTCTCGGAATTGCGTGGAAACTCACCCACCCTCCTCATTTCTCTTGAGTATTCCAGAATGCATGAACTTGTATCGAGATTCCTCCGTTTGGGCGTAGAAACATTTTGGACAACTTGAGGCAGAGGAAGACGAACTTTTTTGAACATCTCGGAATTGCGTGGAAACTCACCCACCCTCCTCATTTCTCGTGAGGAATCCAGAATGCATGAACTTTTTTCGAGATTCCTCTGTTTGGGCCCTGAACCATTTGGAATAACCTAAGGCAGAGGAAGACGAACTTTTTTCAACGTCTCGGAATTGCGTGGAAACTCACCCACCCTCCTCATTGATCGTGAGGACTCCAGAATGCATTAAGTTGTTTCGAGATTCCTCCGTTTGGGCCCTGAACCATTTGGGACTACTTGAGGCAGAGGAAGACGAACTTTTTTCAACGTCTCGGAATTGCGTGGAAACTCACCCACCCTCCTCATTTATCGTGTGTATTCCAGAATGCATGAACTTGTTTCGAGATTCCTCCGTTTGGCCCTGAACCATATGGGACAACTTGAGGCAGAAGAAGACGAACTTTTTTCAACGTCTGGGAATTGCGTAGAAACTCACCCACCCTCCTCATTTCTCTTGAGTATTCCAGAATGCATGAACTTGTTTCGAGATTCCTTCGTTTGGGCCCTGAACCATTTTGGACAACTTGAGGAAGAGGAAGATGAACTTTTTTCAACATCTCGGAATTGCGTGGAAACTCACCCACCCTCCTCATTTCTCGTGAGGAATCCAGAATGCATGAACTTGTTTCGAGATTTCTCCGTTTGGGCCCTGAACCATTTGGGACAACTTGAGGCAGAGGAAGACGAACTTTTTTCAAAATCTCAGAATTGCGTGGAAACTCACCCACCCTCCTCATTTATCGTGAGGATTCCAGAATGCATTAAGTTGTTTCGAGATTCCTTCGTTTGGGCCCGGAACCATTTTTGACAACTAGAGGCAGTAGAAGACGAACTTTTTTCAACGTCTCGGAATTGCGTGGAAACTCACCCACCCTCCTCATTTCTCTTGAGTATTCCAGAATGCATGAACTTGTTTCGAGATTCCTTCGTTTGGGCCCTGAACCATTTTGGACAACTTGAGGAAGAGGAAGATGAACTTTTTTCAACATCTCGGAATTGCGTGGAAACTCACCCACCCTCCTCATTTCTCGTGAGGAATCCAGAATGCATGAACTTGTTTCGAGATTCCTCCGTTTGGGCCCTGAACCATTTGGGACAACTTGAGGCAGAGGAAGACGAACTTTTTTCAACGTCTCGGAATTGCTTGGAAACTCACCCACCCTCCTCATTTCTCTTGAGTATTCCAGAATGCATGAACTTGTTTCGAGATTCCTCCGTTTGGGCCCTGAACCATTTGGGACTACTTGAGGCAGAAGAAGACGAACTTTTTTCAACGTCTCGGAATTGCGTGGAAACTCACCCACCCTCCTCATTTCTCTTGAGTATTCCAGAATGCATGAACTTGTATCGAGATTCCTCCGTTTGGGCGTAGAAACATTTTGGACAACTTGAGGCAGAGGAAGACGAACTTTTTTCAACGTCTCGGAATTGCGTGGAAACTCACCCACCCTCCTCATTTCTCGTGAGGATTCCAGAATGCATGAACTTGTTTCGAGATTCCTCCGTTTGGGCCCTGAACCATTTGGGACAACTTGAGGCAGAGGAAGACGAACTTTTTTCAACGTCTCGGAATTGTGTCGAAACTCACCCACCCTCGTCATTTATCGTGAGGATTCCAGAATGCATTAAGTTGTTTCGAGATTCCTTCGTTTGGGCCCTGAACCATTTTGGACAACTTGAGGCAGTAGAAGACGAACTTTTTTCAACCTCTCGGAATTGCGTGGAAACTCACCCACCCTCCTCATTTCTCTTGAGTATTCCAGAATGCATGAACTTGTATCGAGATTCCTCCGTTTGGGCGTAGAAACATTTTGGACAACTTGAGGCAGAGGAAGACGAACTTTTTTGAACATCTCGGAATTGCGTGGAAACTCACCCACCCTCCTCATTTCTCGTGAGGAATCCAGAATGCATGAACTTTTTTCGAGATTCCTCTGTTTGGGTCCTGAATCATTTGGAACAACCTAAGGCAGAGGAAGACGAACTTTTTTCAACGTCTCGGAATTGCGTGGAAACTCACCCACCCTCCTCATTGATCGTGAGGACTCCAGAATGCATTAAGTTGTTTCGAGATTCCTCCGTTTGGGCCCTGAACCATTTGGGACTACTTGAGGCAGAGGAAGACGAACTTTTTTCAACGTCTCGGAATTGCGTGGAAACTCACCCACCCTCCTCATTTATCGTGTGTATTCCAGAATGCATGAACTTGTTTCGAGATTCCTCCGTTTGGGCCCTGAACCATATGGGACAACTTGAGGCAGAAGAAGACGAACTTTTTTCAACGTCTCGGAATTGCGTGGAAACTAACCCACCCTCCTCATTTCTCTTGAGTATTCCAGAATGCATGAACTTGTATCGAGATTCCTCCGTTTGGGCGTAGAAACATTTTGGACAACTTGAGGCAGAGGAAGACGAACTTTTTTCAACGTCTCGGAATTGCGTGGAAACTCACCCACCCTCCTCATTTCTCTTGAGTATTCCAGAATGCATGAACTTGTTTCGAGATTCCTCCGTTTGGGCCCTGAACCATTTGGGACAACTTGAGGCAGAGGAAGACGAACTTTTTTCAACGTCTCGGAATTGCGTGGAAACTCACCCACCCTCCTCATTTATCGTGAGGACTCCAGAATGCATTAAGTTGTTTCGAGATTCCTCCGTTTGGGCCCTGAACCATTTTGGACAACTTGAGGCAGTAGAAGACGAACTTTTTTCAACCTCTCGGAATTGCGTGGAAACTCACCCACCCTCCTCATTTCTCTTGAGTATTCCAGAATGCATGAACTTGTATCGAGATTCCTCCGTTTGGGCGTAGAAACATTTTGGACAACTCTAGGCAGAGGAAGACGAACTTTTTTGAACATCTCGGAATTGCGTGGAAACTCACCCACCCTCCTCATTTCTCGTGAGGAATCCAGAATGCATGAACTTTTTTCGAGATTCCTCCGTTTGGGCCCTGAACCATTTGGAACAACCTAAGGCAGAGGAAGACGAACTTTTTTCAACGTCTCGGAATTGCGTGGAAACTCACCCACCCTCCTCATTTATCGTGTGTATTCCAGAATGCATGAACTTGTTTCGAGATTCCTCCGTTTGGGCCCTGAACCATATGGGACAACTTGAGGCAGAAGAAGACGAACTTTTTTCAACGTCTGGGAATTGCGTAGAAACTCACCCACCCTCCTCATTTCTCTTGAGTATTCCAGAATGCATGAACTTGTTTCGAGATTCCTTCGTTTGGGCCCTGAACCATTTTGGACAACTTGAGGAAGAGGAAGATGAACTTTTATCAACATCTCGGAATTGCGTGGAAACTCACCCACCCTCCTCATTTCTCGTGAGGAATCCAGAATGCATGAACTTTTTTCGAGATTCCTCTTTTTGGGCCCTGAATCATTTGGAACAACCTAAGGCAGAGGAAGACGAACTTTTTTCAACGTCTCGGAATTGCGTGGAAACTCACCCACCCTCCTCATTGATCGTGAGGACTCCAGAATGCATTAAGTTGTTTCGAGATTCCTCCGTTTGGGCCCTGAACCATTTGGGACTACTTGAGGCAGAGGAAGACGAACTTTTTTCAACGTCTCGGAATTGCGTGGAAACTCACCCACCCTCCTCATTTATCGTGTGTATTCCAGAATGCATGAACTTGTTTCGAGATTCCTTCGTTTGGGCCCTGAACCATATGGGACAACTTGAGGCAGAAGAAGACGAACTTTTTTCAACGTCTGGGAATTGCGTTGAAACTCACCCACCCTCCTCATTTCTCTTGAGTATTCCAGAATGCATGAACTTGTTTCGAGATTCCTTCGTTTGGGCCCTGAACCATTTTGGACAACTTGAGGAAGAGGAAGATGAACTTTTTTCAACATCTCGGAATTGCGTGGAAACTCACCCACCCTCCTCATTTCTCATGAGGAATCCAGAATGCATGAACTTGTTTCGAGATTCCTCCCTTTGGGCCCTGAACCATTTGGGACAACTTGAGGCAGAGGAAGACGAACTTTTTTCAACATCTCAGAATTGCGTGGAAACTCACCCACCCTCCTCATTTTTCGTGAGGATTCCAGAATGCATTAAGTTGTTTCGAGATTCCTTCGTTTGGGCCCGGAACCATTTTTGACAACTAGAGGCAGTAGAAGACGAACTTTTTTCAACGTCTCGGAATTGCGTGGAAACTCACCCACCCTCCTCATTTCTCTTGAGTATTCCAGAATGCATGAACTTGTTTCGTGATTCCTCTGTTTTGGCCCTGAACCATTTGGGACTACTTGAGGCAGAAGAAGACGAACTTTTTTCAACGTCTCGGAATTGCTTGGAAACTCACCCACCCTCCTCATTTCTCTTGAGTATTCCAGAATGCATGAACTTGTTTCGAGATTCCTCCGTTTGGGCCCTGAACCATTTGGGACTACTTGAGGCAGAAGAAGACGAACTTTTTTCAACGTCTCGGAATTGCGTGGAAACTAACCCACCCTCCTCATTTCTCTTGAGTATTCCAGAATGCATGAACTTGTATCGAGATTCCTCCGTTTGGGCGTAGAAACATTTTGGACAACTTGAGGCAGAGGAAGACGAACTTTTTTCAACGTCTCGGAATTGCGTGGAAACTCACCCACCCTCCTCATTTATCGTGAGGACTCCAGAATGCATTAAGTTGTTTCGAGATTCCTCCGTTTGGGCCCTGAACCATTTTGGACAACTTGAGGCAGTAGAAGACGAACTTTTTTCAACCTCTCGGAATTGCGTGGAAACTCACCCACCCTCCTCATTTCTCTTGAGTATTCCAGAATGCATGAACTTGTATCGAGATTCCTCCGTTTGGGCGTAGAAACATTTTGGACAACTCTAGGCAGAGGAAGACGAACTTTTTTGAACATCTCGGAATTGCGTGGAAACTCACCCACCCTCCTCATTTCTCGTGAGGAATCCAGAATGCATGAACTTTTTTCGAGATTCCTCCGTTTGGGCCCTGAACCATTTGGAACAACCTAAGGCAGAGGAAGACGAACTTTTTTCAACGTCTCGGAATTGCGTGGAAACTCACCCACCCTCCTCATTTATCGTGTGTATTCCAGAATGCATGAACTTGTTTCGAGATTCCTCCGTTTGGGCCCTGAACCATATGGGACAACTTGAGGCAGAAGAAGACGAACTTTTTTCAACGTCTGGGAATTGCGTAGAAACTCACCCACCCTCCTCATTTCTCTTGAGTATTCCAGAATGCATGAACTTGTTTCGAGATTCCTTCGTTTGGGCCCTGAACCATTTTGGACAACTTGAGGAAGAGGAAGATGAACTTTTATCAACATCTCGGAATTGCGTGGAAACTCACCCACCCTCCTCATTTCTCGTGAGGAATCCAGAATGCATGAACTTTTTTCGAGATTCCTCTTTTTGGGCCCTGAATCATTTGGAACAACCTAAGGCAGAGGAAGACGAACTTTTTTCAACGTCTCGGAATTGCGTGGAAACTCACCCACCCTCCTCATTGATCGTGAGGACTCCAGAATGCATTAAGTTGTTTCGAGATTCCTCCGTTTGGGCCCTGAACCATTTGGGACTACTTGAGGCAGAGGAAGACGAACTTTTTTCAACGTCTCGGAATTGCGTGGAAACTCACCCACCCTCCTCATTTATCGTGTGTATTCCAGAATGCATGAACTTGTTTCGAGATTCCTTCGTTTGGGCCCTGAACCATATGGGACAACTTGAGGCAGAAGAAGACGAACTTTTTTCAACGTCTGGGAATTGCGTTGAAACTCACCCACCCTCCTCATTTCTCTTGAGTATTCCAGAATGCATGAACTTGTTTCGAGATTCCTTCGTTTGGGCCCTGAACCATTTTGGACAACTTGAGGAAGAGGAAGATGAACTTTTTTCAACATCTCGGAATTGCGTGGAAACTCACCCACCCTCCTCATTTCTCATGAGGAATCCAGAATGCATGAACTTGTTTCGAGATTCCTCCCTTTGGGCCCTGAACCATTTGGGACAACTTGAGGCAGAGGAAGACGAACTTTTTTCAACATCTCAGAATTGCGTGGAAACTCACCCACCCTCCTCATTTTTCGTGAGGATTCCAGAATGCATTAAGTTGTTTCGAGATTCCTTCGTTTGGGCCCGGAACCATTTTTGACAACTAGAGGCAGTAGAAGACGAACTTTTTTCAACGTCTCGGAATTGCGTGGAAACTCACCCACCCTCCTCATTTCTCTTGAGTATTCCAGAATGCATGAACTTGTTTCGTGATTCCTCTGTTTTGGCCCTGAACCATTTGGGACTACTTGAGGCAGAAGAAGACGAACTTTTTTCAACGTCTCGGAATTGCTTGGAAACTCACCCACCCTCCTCATTTCTCTTGAGTATTCCAGAATGCATGAACTTGTTTCGAGATTCCTCCGTTTGGGCCCTGAACCATTTGGGACTACTTGAGGCAGAAGAAGACGAACTTTTTTCAACGTCTCGGAATTGCGTGGAAACTAACCCACCCTCCTCATTTCTCTTGAGTATTCCAGAATGCATGAACTTGTATCGAGATTCCTCCGTTTGGGCGTAGAAACATTTTGGACAACTTGAGGCAGAGGAAGACGAACTTTTTTCAACGTCTCGGAATTGCGTGGAAACTCACCCACCCTCCTCATTTCTCGTGAGGATTCCAGAATGCATGAACTTGTTTCGAGATTCCTCCGTTTGGGCCCTGAACCATTTGGGACAACTTGAGGCAGAGGAAGACGAACTTTTTTCAACGTCTCGGAATTGCGTGGAAACTCACCCACCCTCCTCATTTATCGTGAGGACTCCAGAATGCATTAAGTTGTTTCGAGATTCCTCCGTTTGGGCCCTGAACCATTTTGGACAACTTGAGGCAGTAGAAGACGAACTTTTTTCAACCTCTCGGAATTGCGTGGAAACTCACCCACCCTCCTCATTTCTCTTGAGTATTCCAGAATGCATGAACTTGTATCGAGATTCCTCCGTTTGGGCGTAGAAACATTTTGGACAACTCTAGGCAGAGGAAGACGAACTTTTTTGAACATCTCGGAATTGCGTGGAAACTCACCCACCCTCCTCATTTCTCGTGAGGAATCCAGAATGCATGAACTTTTTTCGAGATTCCTCCGTTTGGGCCCGGAACCATTTTTGACAACTAGAGGCAGTAGAAGACGAACTTTTTTCAACGTCTCGGAATTGCGTGGAAACTCACCCACCCTCCTCATTTATCGTGTGTATTCCAGAATGCATGAACTTGTTTCGAGATTCCTCCGTTTGGGCCCTGAACCATATGGGACAACTTGAGGCAGAAGAAGACGAACTTTTTTCAACGTCTGGGAATTGCGTAGAAACTCACCCACCCTCCTCATTTCTCTTGAGTATTCCAGAATGCATGAACTTGTTTCGAGATTCCTTCGTTTGGGCCCTGAACCATTTTGGACAACTTGAGGAAGAGGAAGATGAACTTTTTTCAACATCTCGGAATTGCGTGGAAACTCACCCACCCTCCTCATTTCTCGTGAGGAATCCAGAATGCATGAACTTGTTTCGAGATTCCTCCGTTTGGGCCCTGAACCATTTGGGACAACTTGACGCAGAGGAAGACGAACTTTTTTCAACATCTCAGAATTGCGTGGAAACTCACCCACCCTCCTCATTTATCGTGAGGATTCCAGAATGCATTAAGTTGTTTCGAGATTCCTTCGTTTGGGCCCGGAACCATTTTTGACAACTAGAGGCAGTAGAAGACGAACTTTTTTCAACGTCTCGGAATTGCGTGGAAACTCACCCACCCTCCTCATTTCTCTTGAGTATTCCAGAATGCATGAACTTGTTTCGAGATTCCTTCGTTTGGGCCCTGAACCATTTTGGACAACTTGAGGAAGAGGAAGATGAACTTTTTTCAACATCTCGGAATTGCGTGGAAACTCACCCACCCTCCTCATTTCTCGTGAGGAATCCAGAATGCATGAACTTGTTTCGAGATTCCTCCGTTTGGGCCCTGAACCATTTGGGACAACTTGAGGCAGAGGAAGACGAACTTTTTTCAACGTCTCGGAATTGCTTGGAAACTCACCCACCCTCCTCATTTCTCTTGAGTATTCCAGAATGCATGAACTTGTTTCGAGATTCCTCCGTTTGGGCCCTGAACCATTTGGGACTACTTGAGGCAGAAGAAGACGAACTTTTTTCAACGTCTCGGAATTGCGTGGAAACTCACCCACCCTCCTCATTTCTCTTGAGTATTCCAGAATGCATGAACTTGTATCGAGATTCCTCCGTTTGGGCGTAGAAACATTTTGGACAACTTGAGGCAGAGGAAGACGAACTTTTTTCAACGTCTCGGAATTGCGTGGAAACTCACCCACCCTCCTCATTTCTCGTGAGGATTCCAGAATGCATGAACTTGTTTCGAGATTCCTCCGTTCGGGCCCTGAACCATTTGGGACAACTTGAGGCAGAGGAAGACGAACTTTTTTCAACGTCTCGGAATTGTGTGGAAACTCACCCACCCTCGTCATTTATCGTGAGGATTCCAGAATGCATTAAGTTGTTTCGAGATTCCTTCGTTTGGGCCCTGAACCATTTTGGACAACTTGAGGCAGTAGAAGACGAACTTTTTTCAATGTCTCGGAATTGCGTGGAAACTCACCCACCCTCCTCATTTCTCGTGAGGAATCCAGAATGCATGAACTTTTTTCGAGATTCCTCTGTTTGGGCCCTGAACCATTTGGAACAACCTAAGGCAGAGGAAGACGAACTTTTTTCAACGTCTCGGAATTGCGTGGAAACTCACCCACCCTCCTCATTGATCGTGAGGACTCCAGAATGCATTAAGTTGTTTCGAGATTCCTCCGTTTGGGCCCTGAACCATTTGGGACTACTTGAGGCAGAGGAAGACGAACTTTTTTCAACGTCTCAGAATTGCGTGGAAAGTCACCCACCCTCCTCATTTATCGTGTGTATTCCAGAATGCATGAACTTGTTTCGAGATTCCTCCGTTTGGGCCCTGAACCATATGGGACAACTTGAGGCAGAAGAAGACGAACTTTTTTCAACGTCTGGGAATTGCGTTGAAACTCACCCACCCTCCTCATTTCTCTTGAGTATTCCAGAATGCATGAACTTGTTTCGAGATTCCTTCGTTTGGGCCCTGAACCATTTTGGACAACTTGAGGAAGAGGAAGATGAACTTTTTTCAACATCTCGGAATTGCGTGGAAACTCACCCACCCTCCTCATTTCTCGTGAGGAATCCAGAATGCATGAACTTATTTCGAGATTCCTCCCTTTGGGCCCTGAACCATTTGGGACAACTTGAGGCAGAGGAAGACGAACTTTTTTCAACATCTCAGAATTGCGTGGAAACTCACCCACCCTCCTCATTTATCGTGAGGATTCCAGAATGCATTAAGTTGTTTCGAGATTCCTTCGTTTGGGCCCGGAACCATTTTTGACAACTAGAGGCAGTAGAAGACGAACTTTTTTCAACGTCTCGGAATTGCGTGGAAACTCACCCACCCTCCTCATTTCTCTTGAGTATTCCAGAATGCATGAACTTGTTTCGTGATTCCTCTGTTTTGGCCCTGAACCATTTGGGACTACTTGAGGCAGAAGAAGACGAACTTTTTTCAACATCTCGGAATTGCTTGGAAACTCACCCACCTTCCTCATTTCTCTTGAGTATTCCAGAATGCATGAACTTGTTTCGAGATTCCTCCGTTTGGGCCCTGAACCATTTGGGACTACTTGAGGCAGAAGAAGACGAACTTTTTTCAACGTCTCGGAATTGCGTGGAAACTAACCCACCCTCCTCATTTCTCTTGAGTATTCCAGAATGCATGAACTTGTATCGAGATTCCTCCGTTTGGGCGTAGAAACATTTTGGACAACTTGAGGCAGAGGAAGACGAACTTTTTTCAACGTCTCGGAATTGCGTGGAAACTCACCCACCCTCCTCATTGATCGTGAGGACTCCAGAATGCATTAAGTTGTTTCGAGATTCCTCCGTTTGGGCCCTGAACCATTTGGGACTACTTGAGGCAGAGGAAGACGAACTTTTTTCAACGTCTCGGAATTGCGTGGAAACTCACCCACCCTCCTCATTTATCGTGTGTATTCCAGAATGCATGAACTTGTTTCGAGATTCCTCCGTTTGGGCCCTGAACCATATGCGACAACTTGAGGCAGAAGAAGACGAACTTTTTTCAACGTCTGGGAATTGCGTAGAAACTCACCCACCCTCCTCATTTCTCTTGAGTATTCCAGAATGCATGAACTTGTTTCGAGATTCCTCCATTTGGGCCCTGAACCATTTTGGACAACTTGAGGAAGAGGAAGATGAACTTTTTTCAACATCTCGGAATTGCGTGGAAACTCACCCACCCTCCTCATTTCTCGTGAGGAATCCAGAATGCATGAACTTGTTTCGAGATTCCTCCGTTTGGGCCCTGAACGATTTGGGACAACTTGAGGCAGAGGAAGACGAACTTTTTTCAACATCTCAGAATTACGTGGAAACTCACCCACCCTCCTCATTTATCGTGAGGATTCCAGAATGCATTAAGTTGTTTCGAGATTCCTTCGTTTGGGCCCTGAACCATTTTTGACAACTAGAGGCAGTAGAAGACGAACTTTTTTCAACGTCTCGGAATTGCGTGGAAACTCACCCACCCTCCTCATTTCTCTTGAGTATTCCAGAATGCATGAACTTGTTTCGAGATTCCTCCGTTTGGGCCCTGAACCATATGGGACATCTTGAGGTAGAGGAAGACGAACTTTTTTCAACCTCTCGGAATTGCGTAGAAACTCACCCACCCTCCTCATTTCTCGTGAGGATTCCAAAATGCATTAAGTTGTTTCGAGATTCCTTCCTTTGTGCCCTGAACCATTTTGGACAACTTGCGGCAGATAAAGACGAACTTTTTTCAACATCTGGGAATTGCGTGGAAACTCACCCACCCTCCTCATTTCTCGTTAGGAATCCAGAATGCATGAACTTGTTTCGAGATTCCTCCGTTTGGGCCCTGAACCATTTGGGACAACTTGAGGCAGAGGAAGACGAACTTTTTTCAACGTCTCGGAAGTGCGTGGAAACTCACCCACCCTCCTCATTTATCGTGAGGATTCCAGAATGCATTAAGTTGTTTCAAGATTCCTTCGTTTGGGCCTTGAACCATTTTGGAAAACTTGAGGCAAAAGAAGACGAACTTTTTTCAACGTCTTGGAATTGCGTAGAAACTCACCCACCCTCCTCATTTCTCTTGAGTATTCCAGAATGCATGAACTTGTTTCGAGATTCCTCCATTTGGGCCCTGAAACATTTGGGACAACTTGAGCCTGAACAAGACGAACTTTTTTCAACGTCTTGGAATTGCGTAGAAACTCACCCACCCTCCTCATTTCTCTTGAGTATTCCAGAATGCATGAACTTATTTCGAGATTCCTCTGTTTGGGCCCTGAACCATTTGGGACTACTTGAGGCAGAAGAAGACGAACTTTTTTCAACGTCTCGGAATTGCGTGGAAACTCACCCACCCTCCTCATTTCTCTTGAGTATTCCAGAATGCATGAACTTGTATCGAGATTCCTCCGTTTGGGCGATGAACCATATGGGACAACTTGAGGCAGAGGAACACGAACTTTTTTCAACGTCTTGGAATTGCGTGGAAACTCACCCACCCTCCTCTTTTCTCTTGAGTATTCCAGAATTCATGAACTTGTTTCGAGATTCCTCCGTTTGGGCCCTGAAGCATTTGGCACAACCTAAGGCAGAGGAAGACGAACTTTTTTCAACATCTCGGAATTGCGTGGAAACTCACCCACCCTCCTCATTTATCGTGAGGATTCCAGAATGCATTAAGTTGTTTCGAGATTCCTCCATTTGTGCCCTGAACCATTTGGGACTACTTGAGGTAGAGGAAGACGAACTTTTTTCAACGTCTCGTAATTGCGTGGAAACTCACCCACCCTCCTCATTTATCGCGAGGATTCCAGAATGTATTAAGTTGTTTCGTGATTCCTCTGTTTTGGCCCTGAACCATTTGGGACTACTTGAGGCAGAAGAAGACGAACATTTTTCAACGTCTCGGAATTGCGTGGAAACTCACCCACCCTCCTCATTTCTCTTGAGTATTCCAGAATGCATGAACTTGTTTCGCGATTCCTCCGTTTGGGCCCTGAACCATATGGGACATCTTGAGGCAGAGGAAGACGAACTTTTTTCAACGTCTCGGATATGCATGGAAACTCACCCACCCTCCTCATTTATCGTGAGGATTCCAGAATGCATTAAGTTGTTTCGAGATTCCTTCGTTTGGGCCTTGAACCATTTTGGACAACTTGACGCAGAAGAAGACGAACTTTTTTCAACGTCTCGGAATTGCGTGGAAACTCACCCACCCTCCTCATTTCTCTTGAGTATTCCAGAATGCATGAACTTGTATCGAGATTCCTCCGTTTGGGCGTAGAAACATTTTGGACAACTTGAGGCAGAGGAAGACGAACTTTTTTGAACATCTCGGAATTGCGTGGAAACTCACCCACCCTCCTCATTTCTCGTGAGGAATCCAGAATGCATGAACTTTTTTCGAGATTCCTCTGTTTGGGCCCTGAACCATTTGGAACAACCTAAGGCAGAGGAAGACGAACTTTTTTCAACGTCTCGGAATTGCGTGGAAACTCACCCACCCTCCTCATTGATCGTGAGGACTCCAGAATGCATTAAGTTGTTTCGAGATTCCTCCGTTTGGGCCCTGAACCATTTGGGACTACTTGAGGCAGAGGAAGACGAACTTTTTTCAACGTCTCAGAATTGCGTGGAAAGTCACCCACCCTCCTCATTTATCGTGTGTATTCCAGAATGCATGAACTTGTTTCGAGATTCCTCCGTTTGGGCCCTGAACCATATGGGACAACTTGAGGCAGAAGAAGACGAACTTTTTTCAACGTCTGGGAATTGCGTTGAAACTCACCCACCCTCCTCATTTCTCTTGAGTATTCCAGAATGCATGAACTTGTTTCGAGATTCCTTCGTTTGGGCCCTGAACCATTTTGGACAACTTGAGGAAGAGGAAGAAGAACTTTTTTCAACATCTCGGAATTGCGTGGAAACTCACCCACCCTCCTCATTTCTCGTGAGGAATCCAGAATGCATGAACTTGTTTCGAGATTCCTCCCTTTGGGCCCTGAACCATTTGGGACAACTTGAGGCAGAGGAAGACGAACTTTTTTCAACATCTCAGAATTGCGTGGAAACTCACCCACCCTCCTCATTTATCGTGAGGATTCCAGAATGCATTAAGTTGTTTCGAGATTCCTTCGTTTGGGCCCGGAACCATTTTTGACAACTAGAGGCAGTAGAAGACGAACTTTTTTCAACGTCTCGGAATTGCGTGGAAACTCACCCACCCTCCTCATTTCTCTTGAGTATTCCAGAATGCATGAACTTGTTTCGTGATTCCTCTGTTTTGGCCCTGAACCATTTGGGACTACTTGAGGCAGAAGAAGACGAACTTTTTTCAACGTCTCGGAATTGCTTGGAAACTCACCCACCCTCCTCATTTCTCTTGAGTATTCCAGAATGCATGAACTTGTTTCGAGATTCCTCCGTTTGGGCCCTGAACCATTTGGGACTACTTGAGGCAGAAGAAGACGAACTTTTTTCAACGTCTCGGAATTGCGTGGAAACTAACCCACCCTCCTCATTTCTCTTGAGTATTCCAGAATGCATGAACTTGTATCGAGATTCCTCCGTTTGGGCGTAGAAACATTTTGGACAACTTGAGGCACAGGAAGACGAACTTTTTTCAACGTCTCGGAATTGCGTGGAAACTCACCCACCCTCCTCATTGATCGTGAGGACTCCAGAATGCATTAAGTTGTTTCGAGATTCCTCCGTTTGGGCCCTGAACCATTTGGGACTACTTGAGGCAGAGGAAGACGAACTTTTTTCAACGTCTCGGAATTGCGTGGAAACTCACCCACCCTCCTCATTTATCGTGTGTATTCCAGAATGCATGAACTTGTTTCGAGATTCCTCCGTTTGGGCCCTGAACCATATGCGACAAATTGAGGCAGAAGAAGACGAACTTTTTTCAACGTCTGGGAATTGCGTAGAAACTCACCCACCCTCCTCATTTCTCTTGAGTATTCCAGAATGCATGAACTTGTTTCGAGATTCCTCCATTTGGGCCCTGAACCATTTTGGACAACTTGAGGAAGAGGAAGATGAACTTTTTTCAACATCTCGGAATTGCGTGGAAACTCACCCACCCTCCTCATTTCTCGTGAGGAATCCAGAATGCATGAACTTGTTTCGAGATTCCTCCGTTTGGGCCCTGAACGATTTGGGACAACTTGAGGCAGAGGAAGACGAACTTTTTTCAACATCTCAGAATTACGTGGAAACTCACCCACCCTCCTCATTTATCGTGAGGATTCCAGAATGCATTAAGTTGTTTCGAGATTCCTTCGTTTGGGCCCTGAACCATTTTTGACAACTAGAGGCAGTAGAAGACGAACTTTTTTCAACGTCTCGGAATTGCGTGGAAACTCACCCACCCTCCTCATTTCTCTTGAGTATTCCAGAATGCATGAACTTGTTTCGAGATTCCTCCGTTTGGGCCCTGAACCATATGGGACATCTTGAGGTAGAGGAAGACGAACTTTTTTCAACCTCTCGGAATTGCGTAGAAACTCACCCACCCTCCTCATTTCTCGTGAGGATTCCAAAATGCATTAAGTTGTTTCGAGATTCCTTCCTTTGTGCCCTGAACCATTTTGGACAACTTGCGGCAGATAAAGACGAACTTTTTTCAACATCTGGGAATTGCGTGGAAACTCACCCACCCTCCTCATTTCTCGTGAGGAATCCAGAATGCATGAACTTGTTTCGAGATTCCTCCGTTTGGGCCCTGAACCATTTGGGACAACTTGAGGCAGAGGAAGACGAACTTTTTTCAACGTCTCGGAAGTGCGTGGAAACTCACCCACCCTCCTCATTTATCGTGAGGATTCCAGAATGCATTAAGTTGTTTCAAGATTCCTTCGTTTGGGCCTTGAACCATTTTGGAAAACTTGAGGCAAAAGAAGACGAACTTTTTTCAACGTCTTGGAATTGCGTAGAAACTCACCCACCCTCATCATTTCTCTTGAGTATTCCAGAATGCATGAACTTGTTTCGAGATTCCTCCGTTTGGGCCCTGAAACATTTGGGACAACTTGAGCCTGAACAAGACGAACTTTTTTCAACGTCTTGGAATTGCGTAGAAACTCACCCACCCTCCTCATTTCTCTTGAGTATTCCAGAATGCATGAACTTATTTCGAGATTCCTCTGTTTGGGCCCTGAACCATTTGGGACTACTTGAGGCAGAAGAAGACGAACTTTTTTCAACGTCTCGGAATTGCGTGGAAACTCACCCACCCTCCTCATTTCTCTTGAGTATTCCAGAATGCATGAACTTGTATCGAGATTCCTCCGTTTGGGCGATGAACCATATGGGACAACTTGAGGCAGAGGAACACGAACTTTTTTCAACGTCTTGGAATTGCGTGGAAACTCACCCACCCTCCTCTTTTCTCTTGAGTATTCCAGAATTCATGAACTTGTTTCGAGATTCCTCCGTTTGGGCCCTGAAGCATTTGGCACAACCTAAGGCAGAGGAAGATGAACTTTTTTCAACATCTCGGAATTGCGTGGAAACTCACCCACCCTCCTCATTTATCGTGAGGATTCCAGAATGTATTAAGTTGTTTCGAGATTCCTCCGTTTGGGCCCTGAACCATTTGGGACTACTTGAGGCAGAGGAAGACGAACTTTTTTCAACGTCTCGGAATTGCGTGGAAACTCACCCACCCTCCTCATTTATCGTGTGTATTCCAGAATGCATGAACTTGTTTCGAGATTCCTCCGTTTGGGCCCTGAACCATTTGGAACAACCTAAGGCAGAGGAAGACGAACTTTTTTCAACGTCTCGGAATTGCGTGGAAACTCACCCACCCTCCTCATTTATCGTGTGTATTCCAGAATGCATGAACTTGTTTCGAGATTCCTCCGTTTGGGCCCTGAACCATATGGGACAACTTGAGGCAGAAGAAGACGAACTTTTTTCAACGTCTGGGAATTGCGTAGAAACTCACCCACCCTCCTCATTTCTCTTGAGTATTCCAGAATGCATGAACTTGTTTCGAGATTCCTTCGTTTGGGCCCTGAACCATTTTGGACAACTTGAGGAAGAGGAAGATGAACTTTTATCAACATCTCGGAATTGCGTGGAAACTCACCCACCCTCCTCATTTCTCGTGAGGAATCCAGAATGCATGAACTTTTTTCGAGATTCCTCTTTTTGGGCCCTGAATCATTTGGAACAACCTAAGGCAGAGGAAGACGAACTTTTTTCAACGTCTCGGAATTGCGTGGAAACTCACCCACCCTCCTCATTGATCGTGAGGACTCCAGAATGCATTAAGTTGTTTCGAGATTCCTCCGTTTGGGCCCTGAACCATTTGGGACTACTTGAGGCAGAGGAAGACGAACTTTTTTCAACGTCTCGGAATTGCGTGGAAACTCACCCACCCTCCTCATTTATCGTGTGTATTCCAGAATGCATGAACTTGTTTCGAGATTCCTTCGTTTGGGCCCTGAACCATATGGGACAACTTGAGGCAGAAGAAGACGAACTTTTTTCAACGTCTGGGAATTGCGTTGAAACTCACCCACCCTCCTCATTTCTCTTGAGTATTCCAGAATGCATGAACTTGTTTCGAGATTCCTTCGTTTGGGCCCTGAACCATTTTGGACAACTTGAGGAAGAGGAAGATGAACTTTTTTCAACATCTCGGAATTGCGTGGAAACTCACCCACCCTCCTCATTTCTCATGAGGAATCCAGAATGCATGAACTTGTTTCGAGATTCCTCCCTTTGGGCCCTGAACCATTTGGGACAACTTGAGGCAGAGGAAGACGAACTTTTTTCAACATCTCAGAATTGCGTGGAAACTCACCCACCCTCCTCATTTTTCGTGAGGATTCCAGAATGCATTAAGTTGTTTCGAGATTCCTTCGTTTGGGCCCGGAACCATTTTTGACAACTAGAGGCAGTAGAAGACGAACTTTTTTCAACGTCTCGGAATTGCGTGGAAACTCACCCACCCTCCTCATTTCTCTTGAGTATTCCAGAATGCATGAACTTGTTTCGTGATTCCTCTGTTTTGGCCCTGAACCATTTGGGACTACTTGAGGCAGAAGAAGACGAACTTTTTTCAACGTCTCGGAATTGCTTGGAAACTCACCCACCCTCCTCATTTCTCTTGAGTATTCCAGAATGCATGAACTTGTTTCGAGATTCCTCCGTTTGGGCCCTGAACCATTTGGGACTACTTGAGGCAGAAGAAGACGAACTTTTTTCAACGTCTCGGAATTGCGTGGAAACTAACCCACCCTCCTCATTTCTCTTGAGTATTCCAGAATGCATGAACTTGTATCGAGATTCCTCCGTTTGGGCGTAGAAACATTTTGGACAACTTGAGGCAGAGGAAGACGAACTTTTTTCAACGTCTCGGAATTGCGTGGAAACTCACCCACCCTCCTCATTTCTCGTGAGGATTCCAGAATGCATGAACTTGTTTCGAGATTCCTCCGTTTGGGCCCTGAACCATTTGGGACAACTTGAGGCAGAGGAAGACGAACTTTTTTCAACGTCTCGGAATTGCGTGGAAACTCACCCACCCTCCTCATTTATCGTGAGGACTCCAGAATGCATTAAGTTGTTTCGAGATTCCTCCGTTTGGGCCCTGAACCATTTTGGACAACTTGAGGCAGTAGAAGACGAACTTTTTTCAACCTCTCGGAATTGCGTGGAAACTCACCCACCCTCCTCATTTCTCTTGAGTATTCCAGAATGCATGAACTTGTATCGAGATTCCTCCGTTTGGGCGTAGAAACATTTTGGACAACTCTAGGCAGAGGAAGACGAACTTTTTTGAACATCTCGGAATTGCGTGGAAACTCACCCACCCTCCTCATTTCTCGTGAGGAATCCAGAATGCATGAACTTTTTTCGAGATTCCTCCGTTTGGGCCCGGAACCATTTTTGACAACTAGAGGCAGTAGAAGACGAACTTTTTTCAACGTCTCGGAATTGCGTGGAAACTCACCCACCCTCCTCATTTATCGTGTGTATTCCAGAATGCATGAACTTGTTTCGAGATTCCTCCGTTTGGGCCCTGAACCATATGGGACAACTTGAGGCAGAAGAAGACGAACTTTTTTCAACGTCTGGGAATTGCGTAGAAACTCACCCACCCTCCTCATTTCTCTTGAGTATTCCAGAATGCATGAACTTGTTTCGAGATTCCTTCGTTTGGGCCCTGAACCATTTTGGACAACTTGAGGAAGAGGAAGATGAACTTTTTTCAACATCTCGGAATTGCGTGGAAACTCACCCACCCTCCTCATTTCTCGTGAGGAATCCAGAATGCATGAACTTGTTTCGAGATTCCTCCGTTTGGGCCCTGAACCATTTGGGACAACTTGACGCAGAGGAAGACGAACTTTTTTCAACATCTCAGAATTGCGTGGAAACTCACCCACCCTCCTCATTTATCGTGAGGATTCCAGAATGCATTAAGTTGTTTCGAGATTCCTTCGTTTGGGCCCGGAACCATTTTTGACAACTAGAGGCAGTAGAAGACGAACTTTTTTCAACGTCTCGGAATTGCGTGGAAACTCACCCACCCTCCTCATTTCTCTTGAGTATTCCAGAATGCATGAACTTGTTTCGAGATTCCTTCGTTTGGGCCCTGAACCATTTTGGACAACTTGAGGAAGAGGAAGATGAACTTTTTTCAACATCTCGGAATTGCGTGGAAACTCACCCACCCTCCTCATTTCTCGTGAGGAATCCAGAATGCATGAACTTGTTTCGAGATTCCTCCGTTTGGGCCCTGAACCATTTGGGACAACTTGAGGCAGAGGAAGACGAACTTTTTTCAACGTCTCGGAATTGCTTGGAAACTCACCCACCCTCCTCATTTCTCTTGAGTATTCCAGAATGCATGAACTTGTTTCGAGATTCCTCCGTTTGGGCCCTGAACCATTTGGGACTACTTGAGGCAGAAGAAGACGAACTTTTTTCAACGTCTCGGAATTGCGTGGAAACTCACCCACCCTCCTCATTTCTCTTGAGTATTCCAGAATGCATGAACTTGTATCGAGATTCCTCCGTTTGGGCGTAGAAACATTTTGGACAACTTGAGGCAGAGGAAGACGAACTTTTTTCAACGTCTCGGAATTGCGTGGAAACTCACCCACCCTCCTCATTTCTCGTGAGGATTCCAGAATGCATGAACTTGTTTCGAGATTCCTCCGTTCGGGCCCTGAACCATTTGGGACAACTTGAGGCAGAGGAAGACGAACTTTTTTCAACGTCTCGGAATTGTGTGGAAACTCACCCACCCTCGTCATTTATCGTGAGGATTCCAGAATGCATTAAGTTGTTTCGAGATTCCTTCGTTTGGGCCCTGAACCATTTTGGACAACTTGAGGCAGTAGAAGACGAACTTTTTTCAATGTCTCGGAATTGCGTGGAAACTCACCCACCCTCCTCATTTCTCGTGAGGAATCCAGAATGCATGAACTTTTTTCGAGATTCCTCTGTTTGGGCCCTGAACCATTTGGAACAACCTAAGGCAGAGGAAGACGAACTTTTTTCAACGTCTCGGAATTGCGTGGAAACTCACCCACCCTCCTCATTGATCGTGAGGACTCCAGAATGCATTAAGTTGTTTCGAGATTCCTCCGTTTGGGCCCTGAACCATTTGGGACTACTTGAGGCAGAGGAAGACGAACTTTTTTCAACGTCTCAGAATTGCGTGGAAAGTCACCCACCCTCCTCATTTATCGTGTGTATTCCAGAATGCATGAACTTGTTTCGAGATTCCTCCGTTTGGGCCCTGAACCATATGGGACAACTTGAGGCAGAAGAAGACGAACTTTTTTCAACGTCTGGGAATTGCGTTGAAACTCACCCACCCTCCTCATTTCTCTTGAGTATTCCAGAATGCATGAACTTGTTTCGAGATTCCTTCGTTTGGGCCCTGAACCATTTTGGACAACTTGAGGAAGAGGAAGATGAACTTTTTTCAACATCTCGGAATTGCGTGGAAACTCACCCACCCTCCTCATTTCTCGTGAGGAATCCAGAATGCATGAACTTATTTCGAGATTCCTCCCTTTGGGCCCTGAACCATTTGGGACAACTTGAGGCAGAGGAAGACGAACTTTTTTCAACATCTCAGAATTGCGTGGAAACTCACCCACCCTCCTCATTTATCGTGAGGATTCCAGAATGCATTAAGTTGTTTCGAGATTCCTTCGTTTGGGCCCGGAACCATTTTTGACAACTAGAGGCAGTAGAAGACGAACTTTTTTCAACGTCTCGGAATTGCGTGGAAACTCACCCACCCTCCTCATTTCTCTTGAGTATTCCAGAATGCATGAACTTGTTTCGTGATTCCTCTGTTTTGGCCCTGAACCATTTGGGACTACTTGAGGCAGAAGAAGACGAACTTTTTTCAACATCTCGGAATTGCTTGGAAACTCACCCACCTTCCTCATTTCTCTTGAGTATTCCAGAATGCATGAACTTGTTTCGAGATTCCTCCGTTTGGGCCCTGAACCATTTGGGACTACTTGAGGCAGAAGAAGACGAACTTTTTTCAACGTCTCGGAATTGCGTGGAAACTAACCCACCCTCCTCATTTCTCTTGAGTATTCCAGAATGCATGAACTTGTATCGAGATTCCTCCGTTTGGGCGTAGAAACATTTTGGACAACTTGAGGCAGAGGAAGACGAACTTTTTTCAACGTCTCGGAATTGCGTGGAAACTCACCCACCCTCCTCATTGATCGTGAGGACTCCAGAATGCATTAAGTTGTTTCGAGATTCCTCCGTTTGGGCCCTGAACCATTTGGGACTACTTGAGGCAGAGGAAGACGAACTTTTTTCAACGTCTCGGAATTGCGTGGAAACTCACCCACCCTCCTCATTTATCGTGTGTATTCCAGAATGCATGAACTTGTTTCGAGATTCCTCCGTTTGGGCCCTGAACCATATGCGACAACTTGAGGCAGAAGAAGACGAACTTTTTTCAACGTCTGGGAATTGCGTAGAAACTCACCCACCCTCCTCATTTCTCTTGAGTATTCCAGAATGCATGAACTTGTTTCGAGATTCCTCCATTTGGGCCCTGAACCATTTTGGACAACTTGAGGAAGAGGAAGATGAACTTTTTTCAACATCTCGGAATTGCGTGGAAACTCACCCACCCTCCTCATTTCTCGTGAGGAATCCAGAATGCATGAACTTGTTTCGAGATTCCTCCGTTTGGGCCCTGAACGATTTGGGACAACTTGAGGCAGAGGAAGACGAACTTTTTTCAACATCTCAGAATTACGTGGAAACTCACCCACCCTCCTCATTTATCGTGAGGATTCCAGAATGCATTAAGTTGTTTCGAGATTCCTTCGTTTGGGCCCTGAACCATTTTTGACAACTAGAGGCAGTAGAAGACGAACTTTTTTCAACGTCTCGGAATTGCGTGGAAACTCACCCACCCTCCTCATTTCTCTTGAGTATTCCAGAATGCATGAACTTGTTTCGAGATTCCTCCGTTTGGGCCCTGAACCATATGGGACATCTTGAGGTAGAGGAAGACGAACTTTTTTCAACCTCTCGGAATTGCGTAGAAACTCACCCACCCTCCTCATTTCTCGTGAGGATTCCAAAATGCATTAAGTTGTTTCGAGATTCCTTCCTTTGTGCCCTGAACCATTTTGGACAACTTGCGGCAGATAAAGACGAACTTTTTTCAACATCTGGGAATTGCGTGGAAACTCACCCACCCTCCTCATTTCTCGTTAGGAATCCAGAATGCATGAACTTGTTTCGAGATTCCTCCGTTTGGGCCCTGAACCATTTGGGACAACTTGAGGCAGAGGAAGACGAACTTTTTTCAACGTCTCGGAAGTGCGTGGAAACTCACCCACCCTCCTCATTTATCGTGAGGATTCCAGAATGCATTAAGTTGTTTCAAGATTCCTTCGTTTGGGCCTTGAACCATTTTGGAAAACTTGAGGCAAAAGAAGACGAACTTTTTTCAACGTCTTGGAATTGCGTAGAAACTCACCCACCCTCCTCATTTCTCTTGAGTATTCCAGAATGCATGAACTTGTTTCGAGATTCCTCCATTTGGGCCCTGAAACATTTGGGACAACTTGAGCCTGAACAAGACGAACTTTTTTCAACGTCTTGGAATTGCGTAGAAACTCACCCACCCTCCTCATTTCTCTTGAGTATTCCAGAATGCATGAACTTATTTCGAGATTCCTCTGTTTGGGCCCTGAACCATTTGGGACTACTTGAGGCAGAAGAAGACGAACTTTTTTCAACGTCTCGGAATTGCGTGGAAACTCACCCACCCTCCTCATTTCTCTTGAGTATTCCAGAATGCATGAACTTGTATCGAGATTCCTCCGTTTGGGCGATGAACCATATGGGACAACTTGAGGCAGAGGAACACGAACTTTTTTCAACGTCTTGGAATTGCGTGGAAACTCACCCACCCTCCTCTTTTCTCTTGAGTATTCCAGAATTCATGAACTTGTTTCGAGATTCCTCCGTTTGGGCCCTGAAGCATTTGGCACAACCTAAGGCAGAGGAAGACGAACTTTTTTCAACATCTCGGAATTGCGTGGAAACTCACCCACCCTCCTCATTTATCGTGAGGATTCCAGAATGCATTAAGTTGTTTCGAGATTCCTCCATTTGTGCCCTGAACCATTTGGGACTACTTGAGGTAGAGGAAGACGAACTTTTTTCAACGTCTCGTAATTGCGTGGAAACTCACCCACCCTCCTCATTTATCGCGAGGATTCCAGAATGTATTAAGTTGTTTCGTGATTCCTCTGTTTTGGCCCTGAACCATTTGGGACTACTTGAGGCAGAAGAAGACGAACATTTTTCAACGTCTCGGAATTGCGTGGAAACTCACCCACCCTCCTCATTTCTCTTGAGTATTCCAGAATGCATGAACTTGTTTCGCGATTCCTCCGTTTGGGCCCTGAACCATATGGGACATCTTGAGGCAGAGGAAGACGAACTTTTTTCAACGTCTCGGATATGCATGGAAACTCACCCACCCTCCTCATTTATCGTGAGGATTCCAGAATGCATTAAGTTGTTTCGAGATTCCTTCGTTTGGGCCTTGAACCATTTTGGACAACTTGACGCAGAAGAAGACGAACTTTTTTCAACGTCTCGGAATTGCGTGGAAACTCACCCACCCTCCTCATTTCTCTTGAGTATTCCAGAATGCATGAACTTGTATCGAGATTCCTCCGTTTGGGCGTAGAAACATTTTGGACAACTTGAGGCAGAGGAAGACGAACTTTTTTGAACATCTCGGAATTGCGTGGAAACTCACCCACCCTCCTCATTTCTCGTGAGGAATCCAGAATGCATGAACTTTTTTCGAGATTCCTCTGTTTGGGCCCTGAACCATTTGGAACAACCTAAGGCAGAGGAAGACGAACTTTTTTCAACGTCTCGGAATTGCGTGGAAACTCACCCACCCTCCTCATTGATCGTGAGGACTCCAGAATGCATTAAGTTGTTTCGAGATTCCTCCGTTTGGGCCCTGAACCATTTGGGACTACTTGAGGCAGAGGAAGACGAACTTTTTTCAACGTCTCAGAATTGCGTGGAAAGTCACCCACCCTCCTCATTTATCGTGTGTATTCCAGAATGCATGAACTTGTTTCGAGATTCCTCCGTTTGGGCCCTGAACCATATGGGACAACTTGAGGCAGAAGAAGACGAACTTTTTTCAACGTCTGGGAATTGCGTTGAAACTCACCCACCCTCCTCATTTCTCTTGAGTATTCCAGAATGCATGAACTTGTTTCGAGATTCCTTCGTTTGGGCCCTGAACCATTTTGGACAACTTGAGGAAGAGGAAGAAGAACTTTTTTCAACATCTCGGAATTGCGTGGAAACTCACCCACCCTCCTCATTTCTCGTGAGGAATCCAGAATGCATGAACTTGTTTCGAGATTCCTCCCTTTGGGCCCTGAACCATTTGGGACAACTTGAGGCAGAGGAAGACGAACTTTTTTCAACATCTCAGAATTGCGTGGAAACTCACCCACCCTCCTCATTTATCGTGAGGATTCCAGAATGCATTAAGTTGTTTCGAGATTCCTTCGTTTGGGCCCGGAACCATTTTTGACAACTAGAGGCAGTAGAAGACGAACTTTTTTCAACGTCTCGGAATTGCGTGGAAACTCACCCACCCTCCTCATTTCTCTTGAGTATTCCAGAATGCATGAACTTGTTTCGTGATTCCTCTGTTTTGGCCCTGAACCATTTGGGACTACTTGAGGCAGAAGAAGACGAACTTTTTTCAACGTCTCGGAATTGCTTGGAAACTCACCCACCCTCCTCATTTCTCTTGAGTATTCCAGAATGCATGAACTTGTTTCGAGATTCCTCCGTTTGGGCCCTGAACCATTTGGGACTACTTGAGGCAGAAGAAGACGAACTTTTTTCAACGTCTCGGAATTGCGTGGAAACTAACCCACCCTCCTCATTTCTCTTGAGTATTCCAGAATGCATGAACTTGTATCGAGATTCCTCCGTTTGGGCGTAGAAACATTTTGGACAACTTGAGGCACAGGAAGACGAACTTTTTTCAACGTCTCGGAATTGCGTGGAAACTCACCCACCCTCCTCATTGATCGTGAGGACTCCAGAATGCATTAAGTTGTTTCGAGATTCCTCCGTTTGGGCCCTGAACCATTTGGGACTACTTGAGGCAGAGGAAGACGAACTTTTTTCAACGTCTCGGAATTGCGTGGAAACTCACCCACCCTCCTCATTTATCGTGTGTATTCCAGAATGCATGAACTTGTTTCGAGATTCCTCCGTTTGGGCCCTGAACCATATGCGACAAATTGAGGCAGAAGAAGACGAACTTTTTTCAACGTCTGGGAATTGCGTAGAAACTCACCCACCCTCCTCATTTCTCTTGAGTATTCCAGAATGCATGAACTTGTTTCGAGATTCCTCCATTTGGGCCCTGAACCATTTTGGACAACTTGAGGAAGAGGAAGATGAACTTTTTTCAACATCTCGGAATTGCGTGGAAACTCACCCACCCTCCTCATTTCTCGTGAGGAATCCAGAATGCATGAACTTGTTTCGAGATTCCTCCGTTTGGGCCCTGAACGATTTGGGACAACTTGAGGCAGAGGAAGACGAACTTTTTTCAACATCTCAGAATTACGTGGAAACTCACCCACCCTCCTCATTTATCGTGAGGATTCCAGAATGCATTAAGTTGTTTCGAGATTCCTTCGTTTGGGCCCTGAACCATTTTTGACAACTAGAGGCAGTAGAAGACGAACTTTTTTCAACGTCTCGGAATTGCGTGGAAACTCACCCACCCTCCTCATTTCTCTTGAGTATTCCAGAATGCATGAACTTGTTTCGAGATTCCTCCGTTTGGGCCCTGAACCATATGGGACATCTTGAGGTAGAGGAAGACGAACTTTTTTCAACCTCTCGGAATTGCGTAGAAACTCACCCACCCTCCTCATTTCTCGTGAGGATTCCAAAATGCATTAAGTTGTTTCGAGATTCCTTCCTTTGTGCCCTGAACCATTTTGGACAACTTGCGGCAGATAAAGACGAACTTTTTTCAACATCTGGGAATTGCGTGGAAACTCACCCACCCTCCTCATTTCTCGTGAGGAATCCAGAATGCATGAACTTGTTTCGAGATTCCTCCGTTTGGGCCCTGAACCATTTGGGACAACTTGAGGCAGAGGAAGACGAACTTTTTTCAACGTCTCGGAAGTGCGTGGAAACTCACCCACCCTCCTCATTTATCGTGAGGATTCCAGAATGCATTAAGTTGTTTCAAGATTCCTTCGTTTGGGCCTTGAACCATTTTGGAAAACTTGAGGCAAAAGAAGACGAACTTTTTTCAACGTCTTGGAATTGCGTAGAAACTCACCCACCCTCATCATTTCTCTTGAGTATTCCAGAATGCATGAACTTGTTTCGAGATTCCTCCGTTTGGGCCCTGAAACATTTGGGACAACTTGAGCCTGAACAAGACGAACTTTTTTCAACGTCTTGGAATTGCGTAGAAACTCACCCACCCTCCTCATTTCTCTTGAGTATTCCAGAATGCATGAACTTATTTCGAGATTCCTCTGTTTGGGCCCTGAACCATTTGGGACTACTTGAGGCAGAAGAAGACGAACTTTTTTCAACGTCTCGGAATTGCGTGGAAACTCACCCACCCTCCTCATTTCTCTTGAGTATTCCAGAATGCATGAACTTGTATCGAGATTCCTCCGTTTGGGCGATGAACCATATGGGACAACTTGAGGCAGAGGAACACGAACTTTTTTCAACGTCTTGGAATTGCGTGGAAACTCACCCACCCTCCTCTTTTCTCTTGAGTATTCCAGAATTCATGAACTTGTTTCGAGATTCCTCCGTTTGGGCCCTGAAGCATTTGGCACAACCTAAGGCAGAGGAAGATGAACTTTTTTCAACATCTCGGAATTGCGTGGAAACTCACCCACCCTCCTCATTTATCGTGAGGATTCCAGAATGTATTAAGTTGTTTCGAGATTCCTCCGTTTGGGCCCTGAACCATTTGGGACTACTTGAGGCAGAGGAAGACGAACTTTTTTCAACGTCTCGGAATTGCGTGGAAACTCACCCACCCTCCTCATTTATCGTGTGTATTCCAGAATGCATGAACTTGTTTCGAGATTCCTCCGTTTGGGCCCTGAACCATATGCGACAACTTGAGGCAGAAGAAGACGAACTTTTTTCAACGTCTCGGAATTGCGTGGAAACTCACCCACCCTCCTCATTTCTCTTGAGTATTCCAGAATGCATGAACTTGTTTCGAGATTCCTCCATTTGTGCCCTGAACCATTTGGGACTACTTGAGGTAGAGGAAGACGAACTTTTTTCAACGTCTCGTAATTGCGTGGAAACTCACCCACCCACCTCATTTATCGTGAGGATTCCAGAATGTATTAAGTTGTTTCGTGATTCCTCTGTTTTGGCCCTGAACCATTTGGGACTACTTGAGGCAGAAGAAGACGAACATTTTTCAACGTCTCGGAATTGCGTGGAAACTCACCCACCCTCCTCATTTCTCTTGAGTATTCCAGAATGCATGAACTTGTTTCGCGATTCCTCCGTTTGGGCCCTGAACCATATGGGACATCTTGAGGCAGAGGAAGACGAACTTTTTTCAACGTCTCGGATATGCATGGAAACTCACCCACCCTCCTCATTTATCGTGAGGATTCCAGAATGCATTAAGTTGTTTCGAGATTCCTTCGTTTGGGCCTTGAACCATTTTGGACAACTTGACGCAGATAAAGACGAACTTTTTTCAACATCTGGGAATTGTGTGGAAACTCACCCACCCTCCTCATTTCTCGTGAGGAATCCAGAATGCATGACCTTGTTTTGAGATTCCTCCGTTTGGGCCCTGAACCATTTGGGACAACTTGAGGCAGAGGAAGACGAACTTTTTTCAACGTCTCGGATATGCGTGGAAACTCACCCACCCTCCTCATTTCTCTTGGGTATTCCAGAATGCATGAACTTATTTCGAGATTCCTCTGTTTGGGCCCTGAACCATTTGGGACTACTTGAGGCAGAAGAAGACGAACTTTTTTCAACGTCTCGGAATTGCGTGGAAACTCACCCACCCTCCTCATTTCTCTTGAGTATTCCAGAATGCATGAACTTGTATCGAGATTCCTCCGTTTGGGCGATGAACC
This sequence comes from Acacia crassicarpa, assembly GCA_034222035.1. Taxonomy (NCBI): domain Eukaryota; kingdom Viridiplantae; phylum Streptophyta; class Magnoliopsida; order Fabales; family Fabaceae; genus Acacia; species Acacia crassicarpa. Next base: position 39,694,702 of record JAWXYG010000012.1, read on the forward strand.
ATATGGGACAACTTGAGGCAGAGGAAGACGAACTTTTTTCAACCTCTCGGAATTGCGTGGAAACTCACCCACCCTCCTCATTTCTCGTGAGGATTCCAAAATGCATTACGTTGTTTCGAGATTCCTTCGTTTGGGCCTTGAACCATTTTGGACAACTTGACGCAGATAAAGACGAACTTTTTTCAACGTCTGGGAATTGTGTGGAAACTCACCCACCCTCCTCATTTCTCGTGAGGAATCCAGAATGCATGAACTTGTTTTGAGATTCCTCCGTTTGGGCCCTGAACCATTTGGGACAACTTGAGGCAGAGGAAGACGAACTTTTTTCAACGTCTCGGATATGCGTGGAAACTCACCCACCCTCCTCATTTCTCGTGACGATCCCAGAATGCATGAACATGTTTCGAGATTCCTCCGTTTGGGCCCTGAACCATATGGGACAACTTGAGCCAGAAGAAGTCGAACTTTTTTCAACGTCTTGGAATTGCGTAGAAACTCACCCACCCTCCTCATTTCTCTTGAGTATTCCAGAATGCATGAACTTGTTTCGAGATTCCTCCGTTTGGGCCTTGAACCATATGGGACAACTTGAGGCAGAGGAAGACGAACTTTTTTCAACCTCTCGGAATTCCGTGAAAACTCACCTACCCTCCTCATTTCTCGTGAGGAATCCAGAATGCATGAACTGTTTTCGAGATTCCTCCGTTTGGGCCCTGAACCATTTGGGACAACCTAAGGCAGAGGAAGACGAACTTTTTTCAACGTCTCGGAATTGCGTGGAAACTCACCCACCCTCCTCATTTCTCTTGAGTATTCCAGAATGCATGAACTTGTTTCGAGATTCCACTGTTTTGGCCTTGAACCATTTGGGACTACTTGAGGCTGAAGAAGACGAACTTTTTTCAACGTCTCGAAATTGCTTGAAAAGTCACCCACCCTCCTCATTTCTCGTGAGGGTCCCAGAATGCATGAACATGTTTCGAGATTCCTCCGTTTGGGCCCAGAACCATTTTGGACAACTTGTGGCAGACGAAGACGAACTTTTTTCAACGTCTCGGAATTGCGTGGAAACTCACCCACCCTCCTCATTTCTCTTGAGTATTCCAGAATGCATGAACTTGTGTCGAGATTCCTCTGTTTTGGCCCTGAACCATTTGGGACTACTTGAGGCAGAAGAAGACGAACTTTTTTCAACGTCTCGGAATTGCTTGGAAAGTCACCCACCCTCCTCCATTCTCGTGTGGATCCCAGAATGCATGAACATGTTTCGAGATTCCTCCGTTTGGGCCCAGAACCATTTTGGGCAACTTGAGGAAGATGAAGACGAACTTTTTTCAACGTCTTGGAATTGCGTAGAAACTAACCCACCCTCCTCATTTCTCTTGAGTATTCCAGAATGCATGAACTTATTTCGAGATTCCTCTGTTTGGGCCCTGAACCATTTGGGACTACTTGAGGCAGAAGAAGACGAACTTTTTTCAACGTCTCGGAATTGCGTGGAAACTCACCCACCCTCCTCATTTCTCTTGAGTATTCCAGAATGCATGAACTTGTTTCGAGATTCCTCCGTTTGGGCCCTTAACCATATCGGATATCTTGAGGCAGAGGAAGACGAACTTTTTTCAACCTCTCGGAATTGCGTGGAAACTCACCCACCCTCCTCATTTCTCGTGAGGATTCCAAAATGCATTAAATTGTTGCGAGATTCCTTCGTTTGGGCCCTGAACCATTTTGGACAACTTGAGGCAGATAAAGACGAACTTTTTTCAACATCTGGGAATTGCGTGGAAACTCACCCACCCTCCTCATTTCTCGTGTGGAATCCAGAATGCATGAACTTGTTTCGAGATTCCTCCGTTTGGGCCCTGAACCATTTGGGACAACTTGAGGCAGAGAGGAAGACGAACTTTTTTCAACGTCTCGGATATGCATGGAAACTCACCCACCCTCCTCATTTATCGTGAGGATTCCAGAATGCATTAAGTTGTTTCAAGATTCCTTCGTTTGGGCCGTGAACCATTTTGGACAACTTGAGGCAGTAGAAGACGAACTTTTTTCAACGTCTCGGAATTGCGTGGAAACTCACCCACCCTCCTCATTTCTCTTGAGTATTCCATAATGCATGAACTTGTTTCGAGATTCCTCTGTTTTGGCCCTGAACCGTTTGGGACTACTTGAGGCAGAAGAAGACGAACTTTTTTCAACGTCTCGGAATTGCTTGGAAACGGACCCACCCTCCTCCTTTCTCGTCACGATCCCAGAATGCATGAACATGTTTCGAGATTCCTCCGTTTGGGCGTAGAACCATTTTGGACAACTTGAGGCAGAGGAAGACGAACTTTTTTCAACGTCTCGGAATTGCGTGGAAACTCAACCACCCTCCTCATTTCTCGTGAGGATTCCAGAATGCATTAAGTTGTTTCGAGATTCCTTCGTTTGGGCCCTGAACAATTTTGGACAACTTGAGGCAGAAGAAGACGAACTTTTTTCAACCTCTCGGAATTGCGTGGAAACTCACCCACCCTCCTCATTTCTCGTGAGGAATCCAGAATGCATGAACTTGTTTCGAGATTCCTCCGTTTTACCATGAACCATTTGGGACAACTTGAGGCAGAGGAAGACGAACTTTTTTCAACGTCTTGGAATTGCGTGGAAACTCACCCACCCTCCTCATTTATCGTGAGGATTCCAGAATGCATTAAGTTGTTTTGAGATTCCTTCGTTTGGGCCCTGAACCATTTTGGACAACTTCAGGCAGTAGAAGACGAACTTTTTTCAACGTCTCGGAATTGCGTGGAAACTCACCCACCCTCCTCATTTCTCTTGAGTATTCCAGAATGCATGAACTTGTTTCGAGATTCCTCTGTTTTGGCCCAGAACCATTTGGGACTACTTGAGGCAGAAGAAGACGAACTTTTTTCAACGTCTCGGAATTGCTTGGAAAGTCACCCACCCTCCTCAATTCTCGTGAGGATCCCAGAATGCATGAACATGTCTCGAGATTCCTCCGTTTGGGCCCAGAACCATTTTGGACAACTTGAGGAAGATGAAGACGAACTTTTTTCAACGTCTCGGAATTGCGTGGAAACTCTCCCACCCTCCTCATTTCTCTTGATTATTCCAGAATGCATGAACTTGTTTCGAGATTCCTCCGTTTGGGCCCTAAACCATATGGGACAACTTGAGGCAGAGGAAGACGAACTTTTTTCAACGTCTCGTAATTGCGTGGAAACTCAACCACCCTCGTCATTTCTCTTGAGTATTCCAGAATGCATGAACTTGTATCGAGATTCCTCTCTTTGGGCCCTGAACCATTTGGGACTACTTGAGGCAGAAGGAGACGAACTTTTTTCAACGTCTCGGAATTGCTTGGAACCTCACCCACCCTCCTCCTTTCTCGTCACGATCCCAGAATGCATGAACATGTTTCGAGATTCCTCCGTTTGGGCATAGAACCATTTTGGACAACTTGAGGCAGAGGAAGACGAACTTTTTTCAACGTCTCGGAATTGCGTGGAAACTCAACAACCCTCCTCATTTCTCGTGAGGATTCCAGAATGCATTAAGTTGTTTCGAGATTCCTTCGTTTGGGCCCTGAACCATTTTGGACAACTTGAGGCAGAAGCAGACGAACTTTTTTCAACATCTCGGAATTGCGTGGAAACTCACCCACCCTCCTCATTTCTCGTGAGGAATCCAGAATGCATGAACTTGTTTCGAGATTCCTCCGTTTTACCCTGAACCATTTGGGACAACTTGAGGCAGAGGAAGACGAACTTTTTTCAACGTCTCGGAATTGCGTGGAAACTCACCCACCCTCCTCATTTATCGTGAGGATTCCAGAATGCATTATGTTGTTTTGAGATTCCTTCGTTTGGGCCCTGAACCATTTTGGACAACTTCAGGCAGTAGAAGACGAACTTTTTTCAACGTCTTGGAATTGCGTGGAAACTCACCCACCCTCCTCATTTCTCTTGAGTATTCCAGAATGCATTAACTTGTTTCGAGATTCCTCTGTTTTGGCCCTGAACCATTTGGGACTACTTGAGGCAGAAGAAGACGAACTTTTTTCAACGTCTCGGAATTGCTTGGAAAGTCACCCACCCTCCTCAATTCTCGTGAGGATCCCAGAATGCATGAACATGTTTCGAGATTCCTCCGTTTGGGCCCAGAACCATTTTGGACAACTTGAGGAAGATGAAGACGAACTTTTTTCAACGTCTCGGAATTGCGTGGAAACTCTCCCACCCTCCTCATTTCTCTTGAGTATTCCAGAATGCATGAACTTGTATCGAGATTCCTCTGTTTTGGCCCTGAACCATTTGGGACTACTTGAGGCAGAAGAAGACGAACTTTTTTCAACGTCTCGGAATTTCTTGGAAACGCACCCACCCTCCTCCTTTCTCGTCACGATCCCAGAATGCATGAACATGTTTCGAGATTCCTCCGTTTGGGCGTAGAACCATTTTGGACAACTTGAGGCAGAGGAAGACGAACTTTTTTCAACGTCTCGGAATTGCGTGGAAACTCAACCACCCTCCTCATTTCTCGTGAGGATTCCAGAATGCATTAAGTTGTTTCGAGATTCCTTCGTTTGGGCCCTGAACAATTTTGGACAACTTGAGGCAGAAGAAGACGAACTTTTTTCAACCTCTCGGAATTGCGTGGAAACTCACCCACCCTCCTCATTTCTCGTGAGGAATCCAGAATGCATGAACTTGTTTCGAGATTCCTCCGTTTTACCATGAACCATTTGGGACAACTTGAGGCAGAGGAAGACGAACTTTTTTCAACGTCTTGGAATTGCGTGGAAACTCACCCACCCTCCTCATTTATCGTGAGGATTCCAGAATGCATTAAGTTGTTTTGAGATTCCTTCGTTTGGGCCCTGAACCATTTTGGACAACTTCAGGCAGTAGAAGACGAACTTTTTTCAACGTCTCGGAATTGCGTGGAAACTCACCCACCCTCCTCATTTCTCTTGAGTATTCCAGAATGCATGAACTTGTTTCGAGATTCCTCTGTTTTGGCCCTGAACCATTTGGGACTACTTGAGGCAGAAGAAGACGAACTTTTTTCAACGTCTCGGAATTGCGTGGAAACTCAACCACCCTCGTCATTTCTCTTGAGTATTCTGGAATGCATGACCTTGTTTCGAGATTCCTCCGTTTGGGCCCTGAACCATATGGGACAACTTGAGCCAGAAGAAGACGAACTTTTTTCAACGTCTTGGAATTTCGTAAAAACTCACCCACCCTCCTCATTTCTCGTGAGGATTCCAGAATGCATGAACTTGTTTCGAGATTCCTCTGTTTTGGCCCTGAACCATTTGGGACTACTTGAGGCAGAAGAAGACGAACTTTTTTCAACGTCTCGGAATTGCGTGGAAACTCAACCACCCTCGTCATTTCTCTTGAGTATTCCGGAATGCGTGACCTTGTTTCCAGATTCCTCCGTTTGGGCCCTGAACCATATGGGACAACTTGAGGAAGAGGAAGATCAACTTTTATCAACATCTCAGAATTGCGTGGAAACTCACCCACCCTCCTCATTTCTCGTGAGGAATCCAGAATGCATGAACTTGTTTCGAGATTCCTCCGTTTGGGCCCTGAACCATTTTGGACAACTTGAGGCAGAGGAAGACGAACTTTTTTCAACGTCTCGGAATTGCGTGGAAACTCACCCACCCTCCTCATTTATCGTGAGGATTCCAGAATGCATTAAGTTGTTTCGAGATTCCTTCGTTTGGGCCCTGAACCATTTTTGACAATTAGAGGCAGTAGAAGACGAACTTTTTTCAACGTTTCGGAATTGCTTGGAAACTCACCCACCCTCCTCATTTCTCGTGAGGATCCCAGAATGCATGAACATGTTTCGAGATTCCTCCGTTTGGGCCCACAACCATTTTGGAACACTTGAGGCAGATGAGGACGAACTTTTTTCAACGTCTCGGAATTGCGTGGAAACTCTCCCACCCTCCTCATTTCTCTTGAGTATTCCAAAATGCATGACCTTGTTTCGAGATTCCTCCGTTTGGGCCCTGAACCATATGGGACAACTTGAGCCAGAAGAAGACGAACTTTTTTCAACGTCTCGGAATTGCGTGGAAACTCAACCACCCTCGTCATTTCTCTTGAGTATTCCAGAATGCATGAACTTGTTTCGAGATTCCTCCGTTTGGGCCCTGAACCATTTGGGACAACTTGAGCCAGAAGAAGACGAACTTTTTTCAACGTCTTGGAATTTCGTAAAAACTCACCCACCCTCCTCATTTCTCTTGAGTATTCCAGAATGCATGAACTTATTTCGAGATTCCTCTGTTTGGGCCCTGAACCATTTGGGACTACTTGAGGCCGAAGAAGACGAACTTTTTTCAACGTCTCGGAATTGCTTGGAAACTCACCCACCCTCCTCCTTTCTCGTCACGATCCCAGAATGCATGAACATGTTTCGAGATTCCTCCGCTTTGGCGTAGAACCATTTTGGACAACTTGAGGCAGAGGAAGACGAACATTTTTCAACGTCTCGGAATTGCGTGGAAACTCACCCACCCTCCTTATTTATCGTGAGGATTCCAGAACACATTAAGTTGTTCCGAGATTCCTTCGTTTGGGCCCTGAACCATTTTGGACAATTTGAGGCAGTAGAAGACGAACTTTTTTCAACGTCTCGGAATTGCGTGGAAACTCACCCACCCTCCTCATTTCTCTTGAGTATTCCAGAATGCATGAACTTGTTTCGAGATTCCTCCGTTTGGGCCCTGAACCATATAGGACAACTTGAGCCAGAAGAAGACGAATTTTTTCAACGTCTCGGAATTGCGTGGAAACTCAACCACCCTCGTCATTTCTCTTGAGTATTCCAGAATGAATGAACTTGTTTCGAGATTCCTCCGTTTGGGCCCTGAACCATATGGGACAACTTGGGGCAGAAGAAGACGAACTTTTTTCAATGTCTTGGAATTGCGTGGAAACTCACCCACCCTCCTCATTTCCCTTGAGTATTCCGGAATGCATGAACTTGTTTCGAGATTCCTCCGTTTGGGCCCTGAACCATATGGGACAACTTGAGGAAGAGGAAGATCAACTTTTTTCAACATCTCGGAATTGCGTGGAAACTCACCCACCCTCCTCATTTCTCGTGAGGAATCCAGAATGCATGAACTTGTTTCGAGATTCCTCCGTTTGGGCCCTGAACCATTTGGTACAACTTGAGGCAGAGGAAGACGAACTTTTTTCAACGTCTCGGAATTGCGTGGAAACTCACCCACCCTGCTCATTTATCGTGACGATTCCAGAATGCATTAAGTTGTTTCGAGATTCCTTCGTTTGGCCCCTGAACCATTTTTGACAATTAGAGGCAGTAGAAGACGAACTTTTTTCAACGTCTCGGAATTGCTTGGAAACTCACCCACCCTCCTCATTTCTCGTGAGGATCCCAGAATGCATGAACATGTTTCGAGATTCCTCCGTTTGGGCCCAGAACCATTTTGGACAACTTGGGGCAGATGAGGACGAACTTTTTTCAACGTCTCGGAATTGCGTGGAAACTCTCCTACCCTCCTCATTTCTCTTGAGTATTCCAAAATGCATGACCTTGTTTCGAGATTCCTCCGTTTGGGCCCTGAACCATATGGGACAACTTGAGCCAGACGAAGACGAACTTTTTTCAACGTCTCGGAATTGCGTGGAAACTCAACCACCCTCGTCATTTCTCTTGAGTATTCCAGAATGCATGAACTTGTTTCGAGATTCCTCCGTTTGGGCCCTGAACCATTTGGGACAACTTGAGCCAGAAGAAGACGAACTTTTTTCAACGTCTTGGAATTTCGTAAAAACTCACCCACCCTCCTCTTTTCTCTTGAGTATTCCAGAATGCATGAACTTCTTTCGAGATTCCTCTGTTTGGGCCCTGAACCATTTGGGACTACTTGAGGCCGAAGAAGACGAACTTTTTTCAACGTCTCGGAATTGCTTGGAAACTCACCCACCCTCCTCCTTTCTCGTCACGATCCCAGAATGCATGAACATGTTTCGAGATTCCTCCGTTTTGGCGTAGAACCATTTTGGACAACTTGTGATGAGGACATAGGAGGCGGCATGACCAAGGCAACAAACTTGGAGGACATACAAGGTCTTGGAGATCCAATGATAAGAGCAAAAACTGAAAAGGCTCCAGATTGAAGACCTTGAAGAATAAGCCCCAATGGATATGCTTAGAGGCTTCATTGGGCCTTGGCCCAAATTCTACCCTTAGTTTTATTTGTCTTACATTTAGTTGAACTTTTCTAATAAGGATATTGGGCTCGCTTATTGTGCTCACTTATTGGGCTTTCTTGTTTTTCATTTGTGTGTAAGCAGAATTAGGTTAAGCTTGATATGTATAAGGCACACCATGGCCATGAGAACGGCAGATTGGAATTGAGATTTCAACCATTTTGGTGAGAGACAAGTTCTCTAGGGTTCTTTTGAGAATCTCTGAACTTATCAAGGGTTTCGATCCTTGTGGCGTTCTTCGGCTTATCAATTCTTTGGAATTGTGGCGCCTACCTTTAATCTGCAGTTTTCAGTTTTCGTGCTAGATTTGCTCGTTTCGTATCTCGAGTTTCCCTTATCGTTTTTCGGTGTTTTCTGAGTCAAACTCGTAGTTCAGAACGTGAACTTTCAGCTCGTTTTGGAAGCACTCAATTCAGAGGTCTGTAGCGTGAGATCCATTCCGATCTTTTACGACGCGTCAGAGGCTGATCTGGTGCGAAAATTCCATCCTAGTTGATCCGATCATCCGTTTCCTTCGGGAATCACATCATTTGGTATCAGAGCGTGGTTCTAGGATTGGAACTGGGTTATCTTTTCTTGATTGTTTACATCCAATCTGGTAACCCTAATCCCTAAATTTGTGTTTTTTGATTTTTGAATTGTGAAATTCTGTTTTAGTCGTCGTTCTTTGTTCCTAGTTTGTTCTTTCAATCTTCTAGTTGTTTTTCCTGTCAATTTCTTGTTCGGTTCATATATTTCTGCACTTTGTTCTTGGTGTTCATCCCTTGTTCATCATTGTTCTTCAATTTTAATCCTTTCGATTCGTGTTTCTTGAGTATTGTGTTGTTAGTGTGTTAAGTAATAGCTCGTTTTGTGGGGAATTCTATCTAATTCAATTCTGAATTAGTATAATTTCAAAGTTTGATCCCAAAATCACAAATTCCTCTTTGTAAAGAAAAAAAAAAGAAAAAAAAATCAGCTGTGATAAAAAAAAAAAGAAAAAAAAAAGAAAAAAGAATCAGGTGTTATTAAAAAAAAAGAAAAAAAAAATCAGTTTTGATTTTAAAAAAAAAGAATCAGCTGTTATTAAAAAAAAGAGGAAAAAAAAAAGCTATACAGCACCTTGGTATTCAATTACACACACTACTATGTGTGAATTTTTTCCAAAGTGTCTTTCTTGAATAATTCCTCCAAATTGTTTTTTTTTTTGGTTTTGGATTTTCTTTGTCTTGTCTTCTTTGAGTCCAAAGTGTTCTTGAATAGTTCCTCCAAATTGATTTGAATTTTCTGTCTTGTCTTCTTTCACATCTTTTCCAAATTGTATTGTGAGTGGCCAATTCCTAAGTTTGGGATTCTACTCTTGAGTGTTCTTGGAGATTCTGTTAAGAACTTAAAGGGGGCTATTGAGTGGTAAAAGGCAAGAGAGAACACTACACAAAAGCCTTATAGAGAGCAACAAACACGAGTGATACATTTTTAAGAGTGTAAACACGTGAGCGAGTGGTAAGGTCCTATTACTTTTGTTCTTTTCCTTGAATTATGGCAGGTGCAGGTGGTGAAGACGTTCCTCCTCCTATAGGAGATAACAGATTGCTAATTGAAGCAATTACAACTCAAATGCAAAGGATGATGAGAGAACACACAGAGGAGTTATATGAGAGAATTGAGAGAATAGAAAATCAGAGGAATCAGGATGAAGATAGACAGAGAGGGAGGGATGAAAGAAGGAGAAGAAGAGATCATGAGAATGATGCTAGAGAGGATAGAATTAAGGGAGTGAAGCTTAATATACCATCCTTCAAGGGAAAAAGTGATCCGGAAGCCTATTTAGAGTGGGAACTGAAGATTGAGCACTTGTTTGCATGTCACAATTATAGTGAAGAGAAGAAAATGAAGGTGGCAGCCATGGAGTTTAGTGATTATGCTCTCATTTGGTGGGACCAATTGCAAAGGGAGAGGGCGAGATATGAAGAACCATTGGTGGATAGTTGGGTGGAGATGAAAAGACTAATGAGAAGAAGATATGTTCCTTCCCATTATCATCGAGACCTTCACAATAAACTTCAAAGACTCACACAAGGTAACAAGAGTGTAGATGAGTATTTTAAAGAGATGGAGGTGTCCTTGATTAGAGCAAATATTAGTGAAGAGCGAGAGGCTACTATGGCACGTTTCTTGCATGGGCTGAATAATGACATAAGGGATGTTGTGGAGTTGCAAAATTATGTGGAGTTGGAGGATTTAGTGCAACAAGCTAGTAAGGTAGAACAACAACTCAAGAGAAAGGGTGTCATGAGGAAAAACTCTTCAAATTTTTATTCTTCAAGTTGGAAGGATAGAAATAAGAAGAAGGAAGGTACATCATCAAGCAATCCCACTGCTACACCTCAAAGGACTCAAACTAAATCCAATGAGGTTCCTAAAAAGACAAGGAGTAGTGAAATAAAATGTTTCAAGTGTTTGGGGAGAGGTCACATAGCTTCTGAATGTCCAACTAAGAAGACCATGTTACTTAAAGAGGATGGGGAGCTTACTAGTGAGTCTTCTTCAGATTCTACGTCGCAAGATTCTGTTTCTTCAGATTCTGCTTCACAAGATGATATTGAAGAAATAATTCCAGAAGGAGATTTGTTTATGGTAAGAAGAATGTTGGGCAGCCAAGCAAAAGACATGGATGATAGTCAAAGAGAGAACGTCTTTCATACCAGATGCCTTATCCAAGAAAAGGTATGTTCTCTAATTATTGATGGAGGGAGTTGTACCAATGTTGCAAGTGCTAGAATGGTGTCTAAATTGGGCATGGAAACCAAACCTCACCCACTGCCATACAAACTTCAATGGCTTAGTGAGGATGGTGAAGTGACCGTAAGCAAACAAGTGGAGGTGAACTTCTCCATAGGGAAGTATGATGATACAGTTTTATGTGATGTGGTACCAATGGAGGCTTGTCATTTGCTACTTGGGAGACCTTGGCAATATGATAAGAAAGCTATGCATAATGGATACACCAACAAGTTCTCTTTTGTACATAAAGAACGCAAGATTATTCTTGCATCCTTGACACCAAGAGAAGTTAGTGAGGATAATCTAAAAATGAGAGAAAAAAGAAAGCAAGAGAGAAAAGAGAGTGGAAGAGAGCAAGAAAAAAAAGGAGAGGAAAAGAGAAAAGCACCAAACTTGCTTATAAAAGAAAAAGAGGTGAAAAAGGCAATGCATTTGAAAAAGCCAATGCTCTTGCTTTTGAGTAAAGAGAATAATTTTACACGTGCAAGTCTTACTAATTGTCTTCCAAATGAGGTTTCTGATTTGTTGCAGGAATTTAAAGGTGTTTTTCCTAAAGAGGTTGATGATGCAACCCACATTGCAAATTTGTTCTTCAAGGAAGTGCATAAAGACGGAGACGAGAATTGCAATTTGAGGACAAATTCTTCTAAAGAAGGAGGGAATGATGAGGACATAGGAGGCGGCATGACCAAGGCAACAAACTTGGAGGACATACAAGGTCTTGGAGATCCAATGATAAGAGCAAAAACTGAAAAGGCTCCAGATTGAAGACCTTGAAGAATAAGCCCCAATGGATATGCTTAGAGGCTTCATTGGGCCTTGGCCCAAATTCTACCCTTAGTTTTATTTGTCTTACATTTAGTTGAACTTTTCTAATAAGGATATTGGGCTCGCTTATTGTGCTCACTTATTGGGCTTTCTTGTTTTTCATTTGTGTGTAAGCAGAATTAGGTTAAGCTTGATATGTATAAGGCACACCATGGCCATGAGAACGGCAGATTGGAATTGAGATTTCAACCATTTTGGTGAGAGACAAGTTCTCTAGGGTTCTTTTGAGAATCTCTGAACTTATCAAGGGTTTCGATCCTTGTGGCGTTCTTCGGCTTATCAATTCTTTGGAATTGTGGCGCCTACCTTTAATCTGCAGTTTTCAGTTTTCGTGCTAGATTTGCTCGTTTCGTATCTCGAGTTTCCCTTATCGTTTTTCGGTGTTTTCTGAGTCAAACTCGTAGTTCAGAACGTGAACTTTCAGCTCGTTTTGGAAGCACTCAATTCAGAGGTCTGTAGCGTGAGATCCATTCCGATCTTTTACGACGCGTCAGAGGCTGATCTGGTGCGAAAATTCCATCCTAGTTGATCCGATCATCCGTTTCCTTCGGGAATCACATCATTTGGTATCAGAGCGTGGTTCTAGGATTGGAACTGGGTTATCTTTTCTTGATTGTTTACATCCAATCTGGTAACCCTAATCCCTAAATTTGTGTTTTTTGATTTTTGAATTGTGAAATTCTGTTTTAGTCGTCGTTCTTTGTTCCTAGTTTGTTCTTTCAATCTTCTAGTTGTTTTTCCTGTCAATTTCTTGTTCGGTTCATATATTTCTGCACTTTGTTCTTGGTGTTCATCCCTTGTTCATCATTGTTCTTCAATTTTAATCCTTTCGATTCGTGTTTCTTGAGTATTGTGTTGTTAGTGTGTTAAGTAATAGCTCGTTTTGTGGGGAATTCTATCTAATTCAATTCTGAATTAGTATAATTTCAAAGTTTGATCCCAAAATCACAAATTCCTCTTTGTAAAGAAAAAAAAAAGAAAAAAAAATCAGCTGTGATAAAAAAAAAAAGAAAAAAAAAAGAAAAAAGAATCAGGTGTTATTAAAAAAAAAGAAAAAAAAAATCAGTTTTGATTTTAAAAAAAAAGAATCAGCTGTTATTAAAAAAAAGAGGAAAAAAAAAAGCTATACAGCACCTTGGTATTCAATTACACACACTACTATGTGTGAATTTTTTCCAAAGTGTCTTTCTTGAATAATTCCTCCAAATTGTTTTTTTTTTTGGTTTTGGATTTTCTTTGTCTTGTCTTCTTTGAGTCCAAAGTGTTCTTGAATAGTTCCTCCAAATTGATTTGAATTTTCTGTCTTGTCTTCTTTCACATCTTTTCCAAATTGTATTGTGAGTGGCCAATTCCTAAGTTTGGGATTCTACTCTTGAGTGTTCTTGGAGATTCTGTTAAGAACTTAAAGGGGGCTATTGAGTGGTAAAAGGCAAGAGAGAACACTACACAAAAGCCTTATAGAGAGCAACAAACACGAGTGATACATTTTTAAGAGTGTAAACACGTGAGCGAGTGGTAAGGTCCTATTACTTTTGTTCTTTTCCTTGAATTATGGCAGGTGCAGGTGGTGAAGACGTTCCTCCTCCTATAGGAGATAACAGATTGCTAATTGAAGCAATTACAACTCAAATGCAAAGGATGATGAGAGAACACACAGAGGAGTTATATGAGAGAATTGAGAGAATAGAAAATCAGAGGAATCAGGATGAAGATAGACAGAGAGGGAGGGATGAAAGAAGGAGAAGAAGAGATCATGAGAATGATGCTAGAGAGGATAGAATTAAGGGAGTGAAGCTTAATATACCATCCTTCAAGGGAAAAAGTGATCCGGAAGCCTATTTAGAGTGGGAACTGAAGATTGAGCACTTGTTTGCATGTCACAATTATAGTGAAGAGAAGAAAATGAAGGTGGCAGCCATGGAGTTTAGTGATTATGCTCTCATTTGGTGGGACCAATTGCAAAGGGAGAGGGCGAGATATGAAGAACCATTGGTGGATAGTTGGGTGGAGATGAAAAGACTAATGAGAAGAAGATATGTTCCTTCCCATTATCATCGAGACCTTCACAATAAACTTCAAAGACTCACACAAGGTAACAAGAGTGTAGATGAGTATTTTAAAGAGATGGAGGTGTCCTTGATTAGAGCAAATATTAGTGAAGAGCGAGAGGCTACTATGGCACGTTTCTTGCATGGGCTGAATAATGACATAAGGGATGTTGTGGAGTTGCAAAATTATGTGGAGTTGGAGGATTTAGTGCAACAAGCTAGTAAGGTAGAACAACAACTCAAGAGAAAGGGTGTCATGAGGAAAAACTCTTCAAATTTTTATTCTTCAAGTTGGAAGGATAGAAATAAGAAGAAGGAAGGTACATCATCAAGCAATCCCACTGCTACACCTCAAAGGACTCAAACTAAATCCAATGAGGTTCCTAAAAAGACAAGGAGTAGTGAAATAAAATGTTTCAAGTGTTTGGGGAGAGGTCACATAGCTTCTGAATGTCCAACTAAGAAGACCATGTTACTTAAAGAGGATGGGGAGCTTACTAGTGAGTCTTCTTCAGATTCTACGTCGCAAGATTCTGTTTCTTCAGATTCTGCTTCACAAGATGATATTGAAGAAATAATTCCAGAAGGAGATTTGTTTATGGTAAGAAGAATGTTGGGCAGCCAAGCAAAAGACATGGATGATAGTCAAAGAGAGAACGTCTTTCATACCAGATGCCTTATCCAAGAAAAGGTATGTTCTCTAATTATTGATGGAGGGAGTTGTACCAATGTTGCAAGTGCTAGAATGGTGTCTAAATTGGGCATGGAAACCAAACCTCACCCACTGCCATACAAACTTCAATGGCTTAGTGAGGATGGTGAAGTGACCGTAAGCAAACAAGTGGAGGTGAACTTCTCCATAGGGAAGTATGATGATACAGTTTTATGTGATGTGGTACCAATGGAGGCTTGTCATTTGCTACTTGGGAGACCTTGGCAATATGATAAGAAAGCTATGCATAATGGATACACCAACAAGTTCTCTTTTGTACATAAAGAACGCAAGATTATTCTTGCATCCTTGACACCAAGAGAAGTTAGTGAGGATAATCTAAAAATGAGAGAAAAAAGAAAGCAAGAGAGAAAAGAGAGTGGAAGAGAGCAAGAAAAAAAAGGAGAGGAAAAGAGAAAAGCACCAAACTTGCTTATAAAAGAAAA
Source organism: Acacia crassicarpa (assembly GCA_034222035.1). Taxonomy (NCBI): domain Eukaryota; kingdom Viridiplantae; phylum Streptophyta; class Magnoliopsida; order Fabales; family Fabaceae; genus Acacia; species Acacia crassicarpa. The sequence goes on from JAWXYG010000012.1 coordinate 39,709,775, forward strand.
AGAGGTGAAAAAGGCAATGCATTTGAAAAAGCCAATGCTCTTGCTTTTGAGTAAAGAGAATAATTTTACACGTGCAAGTCTTACTAATTGTCTTCCAAATGAGGTTTCTGATTTGTTGCAGGAATTTAAAGGTGTTTTTCCTAAAGAGGTTGATGATGCAACCCACATTGCAAATTTGTTCTTCAAGGAAGTGCATAAAGACGGAGACGAGAATTGCAATTTGAGGACAAATTCTTCTAAAGAAGGAGGGAATGATGAGGACATAGGAGGCGGCATGACCAAGGCAACAAACTTGGAGGACATACAAGGTCTTGGAGATCCAATGATAAGAGCAAAAACTGAAAAGGCTCCAGATTGAAGACCTTGAAGAATAAGCCCCAATGGATATGCTTAGAGGCTTCATTGGGCCTTGGCCCAAATTCTACCCTTAGTTTTATTTGTCTTACATTTAGTTGAACTTTTCTAATAAGGATATTGGGCTCGCTTATTGTGCTCACTTATTGGGCTTTCTTGTTTTTCATTTGTGTGTAAGCAGAATTAGGTTAAGCTTGATATGTATAAGGCACACCATGGCCATGAGAACGGCAGATTGGAATTGAGATTTCAACCATTTTGGTGAGAGACAAGTTCTCTAGGGTTCTTTTGAGAATCTCTGAACTTATCAAGGGTTTCGATCCTTGTGGCGTTCTTCGGCTTATCAATTCTTTGGAATTGTGGCGCCTACCTTTAATCTGCAGTTTTCAGTTTTCGTGCTAGATTTGCTCGTTTCGTATCTCGAGTTTCCCTTATCGTTTTTCGGTGTTTTCTGAGTCAAACTCGTAGTTCAGAACGTGAACTTTCAGCTCGTTTTGGAAGCACTCAATTCAGAGGTCTGTAGCGTGAGATCCATTCCGATCTTTTACGACGCGTCAGAGGCTGATCTGGTGCGAAAATTCCATCCTAGTTGATCCGATCATCCGTTTCCTTCGGGAATCACATCATTTGGTATCAGAGCGTGGTTCTAGGATTGGAACTGGGTTATCTTTTCTTGATTGTTTACATCCAATCTGGTAACCCTAATCCCTAAATTTGTGTTTTTTGATTTTTGAATTGTGAAATTCTGTTTTAGTCGTCGTTCTTTGTTCCTAGTTTGTTCTTTCAATCTTCTAGTTGTTTTTCCTGTCAATTTCTTGTTCGGTTCATATATTTCTGCACTTTGTTCTTGGTGTTCATCCCTTGTTCATCATTGTTCTTCAATTTTAATCCTTTCGATTCGTGTTTCTTGAGTATTGTGTTGTTAGTGTGTTAAGTAATAGCTCGTTTTGTGGGGAATTCTATCTAATTCAATTCTGAATTAGTATAATTTCAAAGTTTGATCCCAAAATCACAAATTCCTCTTTGTAAAGAAAAAAAAAAGAAAAAAAAATCAGCTGTGATAAAAAAAAAAAGAAAAAAAAAAGAAAAAAGAATCAGGTGTTATTAAAAAAAAAGAAAAAAAAAATCAGTTTTGATTTTAAAAAAAAAGAATCAGCTGTTATTAAAAAAAAGAGGAAAAAAAAAAGCTATACAGCACCTTGGTATTCAATTACACACACTACTATGTGTGAATTTTTTCCAAAGTGTCTTTCTTGAATAATTCCTCCAAATTGTTTTTTTTTTTGGTTTTGGATTTTCTTTGTCTTGTCTTCTTTGAGTCCAAAGTGTTCTTGAATAGTTCCTCCAAATTGATTTGAATTTTCTGTCTTGTCTTCTTTCACATCTTTTCCAAATTGTATTGTGAGTGGCCAATTCCTAAGTTTGGGATTCTACTCTTGAGTGTTCTTGGAGATTCTGTTAAGAACTTAAAGGGGGCTATTGAGTGGTAAAAGGCAAGAGAGAACACTACACAAAAGCCTTATAGAGAGCAACAAACACGAGTGATACATTTTTAAGAGTGTAAACACGTGAGCGAGTGGTAAGGTCCTATTACTTTTGTTCTTTTCCTTGAATTATGGCAGGTGCAGGTGGTGAAGACGTTCCTCCTCCTATAGGAGATAACAGATTGCTAATTGAAGCAATTACAACTCAAATGCAAAGGATGATGAGAGAACACACAGAGGAGTTATATGAGAGAATTGAGAGAATAGAAAATCAGAGGAATCAGGATGAAGATAGACAGAGAGGGAGGGATGAAAGAAGGAGAAGAAGAGATCATGAGAATGATGCTAGAGAGGATAGAATTAAGGGAGTGAAGCTTAATATACCATCCTTCAAGGGAAAAAGTGATCCGGAAGCCTATTTAGAGTGGGAACTGAAGATTGAGCACTTGTTTGCATGTCACAATTATAGTGAAGAGAAGAAAATGAAGGTGGCAGCCATGGAGTTTAGTGATTATGCTCTCATTTGGTGGGACCAATTGCAAAGGGAGAGGGCGAGATATGAAGAACCATTGGTGGATAGTTGGGTGGAGATGAAAAGACTAATGAGAAGAAGATATGTTCCTTCCCATTATCATCGAGACCTTCACAATAAACTTCAAAGACTCACACAAGGTAACAAGAGTGTAGATGAGTATTTTAAAGAGATGGAGGTGTCCTTGATTAGAGCAAATATTAGTGAAGAGCGAGAGGCTACTATGGCACGTTTCTTGCATGGGCTGAATAATGACATAAGGGATGTTGTGGAGTTGCAAAATTATGTGGAGTTGGAGGATTTAGTGCAACAAGCTAGTAAGGTAGAACAACAACTCAAGAGAAAGGGTGTCATGAGGAAAAACTCTTCAAATTTTTATTCTTCAAGTTGGAAGGATAGAAATAAGAAGAAGGAAGGTACATCATCAAGCAATCCCACTGCTACACCTCAAAGGACTCAAACTAAATCCAATGAGGTTCCTAAAAAGACAAGGAGTAGTGAAATAAAATGTTTCAAGTGTTTGGGGAGAGGTCACATAGCTTCTGAATGTCCAACTAAGAAGACCATGTTACTTAAAGAGGATGGGGAGCTTACTAGTGAGTCTTCTTCAGATTCTACGTCGCAAGATTCTGTTTCTTCAGATTCTGCTTCACAAGATGATATTGAAGAAATAATTCCAGAAGGAGATTTGTTTATGGTAAGAAGAATGTTGGGCAGCCAAGCAAAAGACATGGATGATAGTCAAAGAGAGAACGTCTTTCATACCAGATGCCTTATCCAAGAAAAGGTATGTTCTCTAATTATTGATGGAGGGAGTTGTACCAATGTTGCAAGTGCTAGAATGGTGTCTAAATTGGGCATGGAAACCAAACCTCACCCACTGCCATACAAACTTCAATGGCTTAGTGAGGATGGTGAAGTGACCGTAAGCAAACAAGTGGAGGTGAACTTCTCCATAGGGAAGTATGATGATACAGTTTTATGTGATGTGGTACCAATGGAGGCTTGTCATTTGCTACTTGGGAGACCTTGGCAATATGATAAGAAAGCTATGCATAATGGATACACCAACAAGTTCTCTTTTGTACATAAAGAACGCAAGATTATTCTTGCATCCTTGACACCAAGAGAAGTTAGTGAGGATAATCTAAAAATGAGAGAAAAAAGAAAGCAAGAGAGAAAAGAGAGTGGAAGAGAGCAAGAAAAAAAAGGAGAGGAAAAGAGAAAAGCACCAAACTTGCTTATAAAAGAAAAAGAGGTGAAAAAGGCAATGCATTTGAAAAAGCCAATGCTCTTGCTTTTGAGTAAAGAGAATAATTTTACACGTGCAAGTCTTACTAATTGTCTTCCAAATGAGGTTTCTGATTTGTTGCAGGAATTTAAAGGTGTTTTTCCTAAAGAGGTTGATGATGCAACCCACATTGCAAATTTGTTCTTCAAGGAAGTGCATAAAGACGGAGACGAGAATTGCAATTTGAGGACAAATTCTTCTAAAGAAGGAGGGAATGATGAGGACATAGGAGGCGGCATGACCAAGGCAACAAACTTGGAGGACATACAAGGTCTTGGAGATCCAATGATAAGAGCAAAAACTGAAAAGGCTCCAGATTGAAGACCTTGAAGAATAAGCCCCAATGGATATGCTTAGAGGCTTCATTGGGCCTTGGCCCAAATTCTACCCTTAGTTTTATTTGTCTTACATTTAGTTGAACTTTTCTAATAAGGATATTGGGCTCGCTTATTGTGCTCACTTATTGGGCTTTCTTGTTTTTCATTTGTGTGTAAGCAGAATTAGGTTAAGCTTGATATGTATAAGGCACACCATGGCCATGAGAACGGCAGATTGGAATTGAGATTTCAACCATTTTGGTGAGAGACAAGTTCTCTAGGGTTCTTTTGAGAATCTCTGAACTTATCAAGGGTTTCGATCCTTGTGGCGTTCTTCGGCTTATCAATTCTTTGGAATTGTGGCGCCTACCTTTAATCTGCAGTTTTCAGTTTTCGTGCTAGATTTGCTCGTTTCGTATCTCGAGTTTCCCTTATCGTTTTTCGGTGTTTTCTGAGTCAAACTCGTAGTTCAGAACGTGAACTTTCAGCTCGTTTTGGAAGCACTCAATTCAGAGGTCTGTAGCGTGAGATCCATTCCGATCTTTTACGACGCGTCAGAGGCTGATCTGGTGCGAAAATTCCATCCTAGTTGATCCGATCATCCGTTTCCTTCGGGAATCACATCAACTTGAGGCAGAGGAAGACGAACATTTTTCAACGTCTCGGAATTGCGTGGAAACTCACCCACCCTCCTTATTTATCGTGAGGATTCCAGAACACATTAAGTTGTTCCGAGATTCCTTCGTTTGGGCCCTGAACCATTTTGGACAATTTGAGGCAGTAGAAGACGAACTTTTTTCAACGTCTCGGAATTGCGTGGAAACTCACCCACCCTCCTCATTTCTCTTGAGTATTCCAGAATGCATGAACTTGTTTCGAGATTCCTCCGTTTGGGCCCTGAACCATATGGGACAACTTGAGCCAGAAGAAGACGAATTTTTTCAACGTCTCGGAATTGCGTGGAAACTCAACCACCCTCGTCATTTCTCTTGAGTATTCCAGAATGAATGAACTTGTTTCGAGATTCCTCCGTTTGGGCCCTGAACCATATGGGACAACTTGGGGCAGAAGAAGACGAACTTTTTTCAATGTCTTGGAATTGCGTGGAAACTCACCCACCCTCCTCATTTCCCTTGAGTATTCCGGAATGCATGAACTTGTTTCGAGATTCCTCCGTTTGGGCCCTGAACCATATGGGACAACTTGAGGAAGAGGAAGATCAACTTTTTTCAACATCTCGGAATTGCGTGGAAACTCACCCACCCTCCTCATTTCTCGTGAGGAATCCAGAATGCATGAACTTGTTTCGAGATTCCTCCGTTTGGGCCCTGAACCATTTGGGACAACTTGAGGCAGAGGAAGACGAACTTTTTTCAACGTCTCGGAATTGCGTGGAAACTCACCCACCCTCCTCATTTATCGTGAGGATTCCAGAATGCATTAAGTTGTTTCGAGATTCCTTCGTTTGGGCCCTGAACCATTTTTGACAATTAGAGGCAGTAGAAGACGAACTTTTTTCAACGTCTCGGAATTGCTTGGAAACTCATCCACCCTCCTCATTTCTCGTGAGGATCCCAGAATGCATGAACATGTTTCGAGATTCCTCCGTTTGGGCCCAGAACCATTTTGGACAACTTGAGGCAGATGAGGACGAACTTTTTTCAACGTCTCGGAATTGCGTGGAAACTCTCCCACCCTCCTCATTTCTCTTGAGTATTCCAAAATGCATGACCTTGTTTCGAGATTCCTCCGTTTGGGCCCTGAACCATATGGGACAACTTGAGCCAGAAGAAGACGAACTTTTTTCAACGTCTCGGAATTGCGTGGAAACTCAACCACCCTCGTCATTTCTCTTGAGTATTCCAGAATGCATGAACTTGTTTCGAGATTCCTCCGTTTGGGCCCTGAACCATTTGGGACAACTTGAGCAAGAAGAAGACGAACTTTTTTCAACGTCTTGGAATTTCGTAAAAACTCACCCACCCTCCTCATTTCTCTTGAGTATTCCAGAATGCATGAACTTATTTCGAGATTCCTCTGTTTGGGCCCTGAACCATTTGGGACTACTTGAGGCCGAAGAAGACGAACTTTTTTCAACGTCTCGGAATTGCTTGGAAACTCACCCACCCTCCTCCTTTCTCGTCACGATCCCAGAATGCATGAACATGTTTCGAGATTCCTCCGCTTTGGCGTAGAACCATTTTGGACAACTTGAGGCAGAGGAAGACGAACATTTTTCAACGTCTCGGAATTGCGTGGAAACTCACCCACCCACCTTATTTATCGTGAGGATTCCAGAACACATTAAGTTGTTCCGAGATTCCTTCGTTTGGGCCCTGAACCATTTTGGACAATTTGAGGCAGTAGAAGACGAACTTTTTTCAACGTCTCGGAATTGCGTGGAAACTCACCCACCCTCCTCATTTCTCTTGAGTATTCCAGAATGCATGAACTTGTTTCGAGATTCCTCCGTTTGGGCCCTGAACCATATGGGACAACTTGAGCCAGAAGAAGACGAATTTTTTCAACGTCTCGGAATTGCGTGGAAACTCAACCACCCTCGTCATTTCTCTTGAGTATTCCAGAATGAATGAACTTGTTTCGAGATTCCTCCGTTTGGGCCCTGAACCATATGGGACAACTTGGGGCAGAAGAAGACGAACTTTTTTCAATGTCTTGGAATTGCGTGGAAACTCACCCACCCTCCTCATTTCCCTTGAGTATTCCGGAATGCATGAACTTGTTTCGAGATTCCTCCGTTTGGGCCCTGAACCATATGGGACAACTTGAGGAAGAGGAAGATCAACTTTTTTCAACATCTCGGAATTGCGTGGAAACTCACCCACCCTCCTCATTTCTCGTGAGGAATCCAGAATGCATGAACTTGTTTCGAGATTCCTCCGTTTGGGCCCTGAACCATTTGGGACAACTTGAGGCAGAGGAAGGCGAACTTTTTTCAACGTCTCGGAATTGCGTGGAAACTCACCCACCCTGCTCATTTATCGTGACGATTCCAGAATGCATTAAGTTGTTTCGAGATTCCTTCGTTTGGCCCCTGAACCATTTTTGACAATTAGAGGCAGTAGAAGACGAACTTTTTTCAACGTCTCGGAATTGCTTGGAAACTCACCCACCCTCCTCATTTCTAGTGAGGATCCCAGAATGCATGAACATGTTTCGAGATTCCTCCGTTTGGGCCCAGAACCATTTTGGACAACTTGAGGCAGATGAGGACGAACTTTTTTCAACGTCTCGGAATTGCGTGGAAACTCCACCACCCTCCTCATTTCTCTTGAGTATTCCAGAATGCATGAACTTGTTTCGAGATTCCTTCGTTTGGGCCCTGAACCATTTTGGACAACTTGAGGCAGAAGAAGACGAACTTTTTTCAACATCTCGGAATTGCGTGGAAACTCACCCACCCTCCTCATTTCTCGTGAGGAATCCAGAATGCATGAACTTGTTTCGAGATTCCTCCGTTTTGGCCCTGAACCATTTGGGACTACTTGAGGCAGAAGAAGACGACCTTTTTTCAACGTCTCGGAATTGCTTGGAAACTCACCCACCCTCCTCATTTCTCGTGAGGATCCCAGAATGCATGAACATGTTTCGAGATTCCTCCATTTGGGCCGAGAACCATTTTGGACAACTTGAGGTAGATGAGGACGAACTTTTTTCAACGTCTCGGAATTGCGTGGAAACTCTCCTACCCTCCTCATTTCTCTTGAGTATTCCAAAATGCATGACCATGTTTCGA
>JAWXYG010000013.1:0-7500 GCA_034222035.1 Acacia crassicarpa
TAAACCCTAAACCCTAAACCCTAAACCCTAAACCCTAAACCCTAAACCCTAAACCCTAAACCCTAAACCCTAAACCCTAAACCCTAAACCCTAAACCCTAAACCCTAAACCCTAAACCCTAAACCCTAAACCCTAAACCCTAAACCCTAAACCCTAAACCCTAAACCCTAAACCCTAAACCCTAAACCCTAACCCTAAACCCTAAACCCTAAACCCTAAACCCTAAACCCTAAACCCTAAACCCTAAACCCTAAACCCTAAACCCTAAACCCTAAACCCTAAACCCTAAACCCTAAACCCTAAACCCTAAACCCTAAACCCTAAACCCTAAACCCTAAACCCTAAACCCTAAACCCTAAACCCTAAACCCTAAACCCTAAACCCTAAACCCTAAACCCTAAACCCTAAACCCTAAACCCTAAACCCTAAACCCTAAACCCTAAACCCTAAACCCTAAACCCTAAACCCTAAACCCTAAACCCTAAACCCTAAACCCTAAACCCTAAACCCTAAACCCTAAACCCTAAACCCTAAACCCTAAACCCTAAACCCTAAACCCTAAACCCTAAACCCTAAACCCTAAACCCTAAACCCTAAACCCTAAACCCTAAACCCTAAACCCTAAACCCTAAACCCTAAACCCTAAACCCTAAACCCTAAACCCTAAACCCTAAACCCTAAACCCTAAACCCTAAACCCTAAACCCTAAACCCTAAACCCTAAACCCTAAACCCTAAACCCTAAACCCTAAACCCTAAACCCTAAACCCTAAACCCTAAACCCTAAACCCTAAACCCTAAACCCTAAACCCTAAACCCTAAACCCTAAACCCTAAACCCTAAACCCTAAACCCTAAACCCTAAACCCTAAACCCTAAACCCTAAACCCTAAACCCTAAACCCTAAACCCTAAACCCTAAACCCTAAACCCTAAACCCTAAACCCTAAACCCTAAACCCTAAACCCTAAACCCTAAACCCTAAACCCTAAACCCTAAACCCTAAACCCTAAACCCTAAACCCTAAACCCTAAACCCTAAACCCTAAACCCTAAACCCTAAACCCTAAACCCTAAACCCTAAACCCTAAACCCTAAACCCTAAACCCTAAACCCTAAACCCTAAACCCTAAACCCTAAACCCTAAACCCTAAACCCTAAACCCTAAACCCTAAACCCTAAACCCTAAACCCTAAACCCTAAACCCTAAACCCTAAACCCTAAACCCTAAACCCTAAACCCTAAACCCTAAACCCTAAACCCTAAACCCTAAACCCTAAACCCTAAACCCTAAACCCTAAACCCTAAACCCTAAACCCTAAACCCTAAACCCTAAACCCTAAACCCTAAACCCTAAACCCTAAACCCTAAACCCTAAACCCTAAACCCTAAACCCTAAACCCTAAACCCTAAACCCTAAACCCTAAACCCTAAACCCTAAACCCTAAACCCTAAACCCTAAACCCTAAACCCTAAACCCTAAACCCTAAACCCTAAACCCTAAACCCTAAACCCTAAACCCTAAACCCTAAACCCTAAACCCTAAACCCTAAACCCTAAACCCTAAACCCTAAACCCTAAACCCTAAACCCTAAACCCTAAACCCTAAACCCTAAACCCTAAACCCTAAACCCTAAACCCTAAACCCTAAACCCTAAACCCTAAACCCTAAACCCTAAACCCTAAACCCTAAACCCTAAACCCTAAACCCTAAACCCTAAACCCTAAACCCTAAACCCTAAACCCTAAACCCTAAACCCTAAACCCTAAACCCTAAACCCTAAACCCTAAACCCTAAACCCTAAACCCTAAACCCTAAACCCTAAACCCTAAACCCTAAACCCTAAACCCTAAACCCTAAACCCTAAACCCTAAACCCTAAACCCTAAACCCTAAACCCTAAACCCTAAACCCTAAACCCTAAACCCTAAACCCTAAACCCTAAACCCTAAACCCTAAACCCTAAACCCTAAACCCTAAACCCTAAACCCTAAACCCTAAACCCTAAACCCTAAACCCTAAACCCTAAACCCTAAACCCTAAACCCTAAACCCTAAACCCTAAACCCTAAACCCTAAACCCTAAACCCTAAACCCTAAACCCTAAACCCTAAACCCTAAACCCTAAACCCTAAACCCTAAACCCTAAACCCTAAACCCTAAACCCTAAACCCTAAACCCTAAACCCTAAACCCTAAACCCTAAACCCTAAACCCTAAACCCTAAACCCTAAACCCTAAACCCTAAACCCTAAACCCTAAACCCTAAACCCTAAACCCTAAACCCTAAACCCTAAACCCTAAACCCTAAACCCTAAACCCTAAACCCTAAACCCTAAACCCTAAACCCTAAACCCTAAACCCTAAACCCTAAACCCTAAACCCTAAACCCTAAACCCTAAACCCTAAACCCTAAACCCTAAACCCTAAACCCTAAACCCTAAACCCTAAACCCTAAACCCTAAACCCTAAACCCTAAACCCTAAACCCTAAACCCTAAACCCTAAACCCTAAACCCTAAACCCTAAACCCTAAACCCTAAACCCTAAACCCTAAACCCTAAACCCTAAACCCTAAACCCTAAACCCTAAACCCTAAACCCTAAACCCTAAACCCTAAACCCTAAACCCTAAACCCTAAACCCTAAACCCTAAACCCTAAACCCTAAACCCTAAACCCTAAACCCTAAACCCTAAACCCTAAACCCTAAACCCTAAACCCTAAACCCTAAACCCTAAACCCTAAACCCTAAACCCTAAACCCTAAACCCTAAACCCTAAACCCTAAACCCTAAACCCTAAACCCTAAACCCTAAACCCTAAACCCTAAACCCTAAACCCTAAACCCTAAACCCTAAACCCTAAACCCTAAACCCTAAACCCTAAACCCTAAACCCTAAACCCTAAACCCTAAACCCTAAACCCTAAACCCTAAACCCTAAACCCTAAACCCTAAACCCTAAACCCTAAACCCTAAACCCTAAACCCTAAACCCTAAACCCTAAACCCTAAACCCTAAACCCTAAACCCTAAACCCTAAACCCTAAACCCTAAACCCTAAACCCTAAACCCTAAACCCTAAACCCTAAACCCTAAACCCTAAACCCTAAACCCTAAACCCTAAACCCTAAACCCTAAACCCTAAACCCTAAACCCTAAACCCTAAACCCTAAACCCTAAACCCTAAACCCTAAACCCTAAACCCTAAACCCTAAACCCTAAACCCTAAACCCTAAACCCTAAACCCTAAACCCTAAACCCTAAACCCTAAACCCTAAACCCTAAACCCTAAACCCTAAACCCTAAACCCTAAACCCTAAACCCTAAACCCTAAACCCTAAACCCTAAACCCTAAACCCTAAACCCTAAACCCTAAACCCTAAACCCTAAACCCTAAACCCTAAACCCTAAACCCTAAACCCTAAACCCTAAACCCTAAACCCTAAACCCTAAACCCTAAACCCTAAACCCTAAACCCTAAACCCTAAACCCTAAACCCTAAACCCTAAACCCTAAACCCTAAACCCTAAACCCTAAACCCTAAACCCTAAACCCTAAACCCTAAACCCTAAACCCTAAACCCTAAACCCTAAACCCTAAACCCTAAACCCTAAACCCTAAACCCTAAACCCTAAACCCTAAACCCTAAACCCTAAACCCTAAACCCTAAACCCTAAACCCTAAACCCTAAACCCTAAACCCTAAACCCTAAACCCTAAACCCTAAACCCTAAACCCTAAACCCTAAACCCTAAACCCTAAACCCTAAACCCTAAACCCTAAACCCTAAACCCTAAACCCTAAACCCTAAACCCTAAACCCTAAACCCTAAACCCTAAACCCTAAACCCTAAACCCTAAACCCTAAACCCTAAACCCTAAACCCTAAACCCTAAACCCTAAACCCTAAACCCTAAACCCTAAACCCTAAACCCTAAACCCTAAACCCTAAACCCTAAACCCTAAACCCTAAACCCTAAACCCTAAACCCTAAACCCTAAACCCTAAACCCTAAACCCTAAACCCTAAACCCTAAACCCTAAACCCTAAACCCTAAACCCTAAACCCTAAACCCTAAACCCTAAACCCTAAACCCTAAACCCTAAACCCTAAACCCTAAACCCTAAACCCTAAACCCTAAACCCTAAACCCTAAACCCTAAACCCTAAACCCTAAACCCTAAACCCTAAACCCTAAACCCTAAACCCTAAACCCTAAACCCTAAACCCTAAACCCTAAACCCTAAACCCTAAACCCTAAACCCTAAACCCTAAACCCTAAACCCTAAACCCTAAACCCTAAACCCTAAACCCTAAACCCTAAACCCTAAACCCTAAACCCTAAACCCTAAACCCTAAACCCTAAACCCTAAACCCTAAACCCTAAACCCTAAACCCTAAACCCTAAACCCTAAACCCTAAACCCTAAACCCTAAACCCTAAACCCTAAACCCTAAACCCTAAACCCTAAACCCTAAACCCTAAACCCTAAACCCTAAACCCTAAACCCTAAACCCTAAACCCTAAACCCTAAACCCTAAACCCTAAACCCTAAACCCTAAACCCTAAACCCTAAACCCTAAACCCTAAACCCTAAACCCTAAACCCTAAACCCTAAACCCTAAACCCTAAACCCTAAACCCTAAACCCTAAACCCTAAACCCTAAACCCTAAACCCTAAACCCTAAACCCTAAACCCTAAACCCTAAACCCTAAACCCTAAACCCTAAACCCTAAACCCTAAACCCTAAACCCTAAACCCTAAACCCTAAACCCTAAACCCTAAACCCTAAACCCTAAACCCTAAACCCTAAACCCTAAACCCTAAACCCTAAACCCTAAACCCTAAACCCTAAACCCTAAACCCTAAACCCTAAACCCTAAACCCTAAACCCTAAACCCTAAACCCTAAACCCTAAACCCTAAACCCTAAACCCTAAACCCTAAACCCTAAACCCTAAACCCTAAACCCTAAACCCTAAACCCTAAACCCTAAACCCTAAACCCTAAACCCTAAACCCTAAACCCTAAACCCTAAACCCTAAACCCTAAACCCTAAACCCTAAACCCTAAACCCTAAACCCTAAACCCTAAACCCTAAACCCTAAACCCTAAACCCTAAACCCTAAACCCTAAACCCTAAACCCTAAACCCTAAACCCTAAACCCTAAACCCTAAACCCTAAACCCTAAACCCTAAACCCTAAACCCTAAACCCTAAACCCTAAACCCTAAACCCTAAACCCTAAACCCTAAACCCTAAACCCTAAACCCTAAACCCTAAACCCTAAACCCTAAACCCTAAACCCTAAACCCTAAACCCTAAACCCTAAACCCTAAACCCTAAACCCTAAACCCTAAACCCTAAACCCTAAACCCTAAACCCTAAACCCTAAACCCTAAACCCTAAACCCTAAACCCTAAACCCTAAACCCTAAACCCTAAACCCTAAACCCTAAACCCTAAACCCTAAACCCTAAACCCTAAACCCTAAACCCTAAACCCTAAACCCTAAACCCTAAACCCTAAACCCTAAACCCTAAACCCTAAACCCTAAACCCTAAACCCTAAACCCTAAACCCTAAACCCTAAACCCTAAACCCTAAACCCTAAACCCTAAACCCTAAACCCTAAACCCTAAACCCTAAACCCTAAACCCTAAACCCTAAACCCTAAACCCTAAACCCTAAACCCTAAACCCTAAACCCTAAACCCTAAACCCTAAACCCTAAACCCTAAACCCTAAACCCTAAACCCTAAACCCTAAACCCTAAACCCTAAACCCTAAACCCTAAACCCTAAACCCTAAACCCTAAACCCTAAACCCTAAACCCTAAACCCTAAACCCTAAACCCTAAACCCTAAACCCTAAACCCTAAACCCTAAACCCTAAACCCTAAACCCTAAACCCTAAACCCTAAACCCTAAACCCTAAACCCTAAACCCTAAACCCTAAACCCTAAACCCTAAACCCTAAACCCTAAACCCTAAACCCTAAACCCTAAACCCTAAACCCTAAACCCTAAACCCTAAACCCTAAACCCTAAACCCTAAACCCTAAACCCTAAACCCTAAACCCTAAACCCTAAACCCTAAACCCTAAACCCTAAACCCTAAACCCTAAACCCTAAACCCTAAACCCTAAACCCTAAACCCTAAACCCTAAACCCTAAACCCTAAACCCTAAACCCTAAACCCTAAACCCTAAACCCTAAACCCTAAACCCTAAACCCTAAACCCTAAACCCTAAACCCTAAACCCTAAACCCTAAACCCTAAACCCTAAACCCTAAACCCTAAACCCTAAACCCTAAACCCTAAACCCTAAACCCTAAACCCTAAACCCTAAACCCTAAACCCTAAACCCTAAACCCTAAACCCTAAACCCTAAACCCTAAACCCTAAACCCTAAACCCTAAACCCTAAACCCTAAACCCTAAACCCTAAACCCTAAACCCTAAACCCTAAACCCTAAACCCTAAACCCTAAACCCTAAACCCTAAACCCTAAACCCTAAACCCTAAACCCTAAACCCTAAACCCTAAACCCTAAACCCTAAACCCTAAACCCTAAACCCTAAACCCTAAACCCTAAACCCTAAACCCTAAACCCTAAACCCTAAACCCTAAACCCTAAACCCTAAACCCTAAACCCTAAACCCTAAACCCTAAACCCTAAACCCTAAACCCTAAACCCTAAACCCTAAACCCTAAACCCTAAACCCTAAACCCTAAACCCTAAACCCTAAACCCTAAACCCTAAACCCTAAACCCTAAACCCTAAACCCTAAACCCTAAACCCTAAACCCTAAACCCTAAACCCTAAACCCTAAACCCTAAACCCTAAACCCTAAACCCTAAACCCTAAACCCTAAACCCTAAACCCTAAACCCTAAACCCTAAACCCTAAACCCTAAACCCTAAACCCTAAACCCTAAACCCTAAACCCTAAACCCTAAACCCTAAACCCTAAACCCTAAACCCTAAACCCTAAACCCTAAACCCTAAACCCTAAACCCTAAACCCTAAACCCTAAACCCTAAACCCTAAACCCTAAACCCTAAACCCTAAACCCTAAACCCTAAACCCTAAACCCTAAACCCTAAACCCTAAACCCTAAACCCTAAACCCTAAACCCTAAACCCTAAACCCTAAACCCTAAACCCTAAACCCTAAACCCTAAACCCTAAACCCTAAACCCTAAACCCTAAACCCTAAACCCTAAACCCTAAACCCTAAACCCTAAACCCTAAACCCTAAACCCTAAACCCTAAACCCTAAACCCTAAACCCTAAACCCTAAACCCTAAACCCTAAACCCTAAACCCTAAACCCTAAACCCTAAACCCTAAACCCTAAACCCTAAACCCTAAACCCTAAACCCTAAACCCTAAACCCTAAACCCTAAACCCTAAACCCTAAACCCTAAACCCTAAACCCTAAACCCTAAACCCTAAACCCTAAACCCTAAACCCTAAACCCTAAACCCTAAACCCTAAACCCTAAACCCTAAA